>OZ018391.1:72220224-72820224 GCA_963969525.1 Ontholestes murinus
AACATGCACGAGATTCGCAATTTCCGAAATGGGGTGAGTGGGTGGCCTCTAACACACCTTCCAATCAGTAAATCTACCAAATCTATTAACAAAACACGTAGGTCTAGGATTTTATAAAAACAATTGACATACATCGCTTACAAACAAAATTACAACTCTTGAATTTTTGAAGTTTCATAAATGAAAATCGCATTCCATCGTTTAGAAGATTACAAAAAAATTGTCACTCGAGGAATTAGTTTTAAAACTTCAGTATCGATTAATAAAAGGCGTGGCTATAAAATTTAGTAAAAACGATTAACATACACTTGTTAAAAACAAAGTTACAACGCTTAAACTTTTGAAGTAATAGAAGTCCAAATTGTAATCCACAATTTAGAAAATTGTAAAAAAATATCCGCACAAGGAATTCGTTTTAAAATTTCAGAATCGATTAACAAAAGGCCTGGCTATAAAATTTAGCATAAACAATTGACATACAACACCTAAAAACCAAGTTACGCTTGAAATTTTGAATCATTAGAAGTTCAAATTGTAATCCAGGATTTTAAAAAATTCGAGAGAAATATCTACACGAGGTATTCGTTTTAAATCCTCAAATCCAGTTAATACAGACAGCAGTTGTAAAATTTATTAAAAACATATGACGTGCACTACCTGCAAACAAAATTGTAACGCTTGAATTTTTAAAGTGAAGTGAATTTATTTACCACAAACGAGTGTTTAGTTGAAATATAAATGAAAAAAATACACAAATTTACACAACAAATCACACAAAACTTTTGTTTTATTTACAAAAACTTCAGTTGGATTCACGCGCGTGATTTAGTGATTGGAGGGTGGGTTATAGGCCACCCGCCCACCCTACATATATATTTTAATCACAGCTCAAATACTGGATTAAGTTCTTAAAAACATTCAATTAAAAACGACTGTAATTTTAATGGACATCAAAATAGTAAAAGTGGTTAAAGCTTTTTGTATATGTAGGGTGGGTGGGTGGCCTCTAACCCACCTTCCAATCAGTAAATCACGCGCGTGAATCCAACTGAAGTTACCATAAATAAAACAAAAGTTTTGTGTAACTTGTTTTGTATATATGTGTAGTTTTGCATTTATATTTCAATCAAACCCTCGTTTGTGATAAATAAATCGGAGGTTGAGTTAGAGGCCACCCACCCACCCTGCATATACAAAGAAACATTAATCACTGTTACTATTTTTATTTCCATTAAAATTGCAATCGTTCTCGTGCTTATGTTTTTAAAAATTTAAAGCAGTATTTTAACTGTAATTAAAATGTATATGTAGGGTGGGTGGGTAAGTTTAAAAATTTCAGAATCGATTAATAAAAGGTTTGGCTATAAAATTTAGCAAATACAATTGAAATACACTTCCTGAAAACAAAGTTACAACACTTGAAATTTTAAATCGATGAATTGTAATCCAGGATTTACAATATTCCAGAAAAATATCCACACAAGGAATTCGTTTTAAAACCTCAAATACAATGAATAAAGACAGTAGTAAAATTTATCAAAAACAAATGACATGCACTAACTGCAAACAAAATTGCAACGCTTAAATTTTCGAAGTGAAGTAAATGAAAATTGCGTTCCACGGTTTAAAAATTTGTAAAAAAATAACCACACAAAGAATTACCTCCAAAGTTACCTAATCTATTAACAAAATACGTAGATCTAGGATTTTATAAAAACAATTGACATACATCGCTTACAAACAAAATTACAACTCTTGAATAAATGAAAATTGCATTCCATCGTTTAGAAGATTACAAAAAAATTGTCACTAGAGAAATTAGTTTTAAAACTTCAGTATCGATTAATAAAAGGCGTGGCTATAAAATTTAGTAAAAACGATTGACATACACTTCTTAAAAACAAAGTTACAACGCTTAAAATTTTGAAGTAATAGAAGTCCAAATTGTTATCCACAATTTAGAAAATTGTAAAAAAATATCCGCACAAGGAATTAGTTTTAAAATTTCAGAATCGATTAACAAAAGGCTTGGCTATAAAATTTAGCATAAACAATTGACATACAACCCCTAAAAACAAAGTTACAACGCTTGAAATTTTTAATCATTAGAAGTTCAAATTGTAATCCAGGATTTAAAAAAATTTCAGAAAAATATCCACACGAGATATTCGTTTTAAAACCTCAAATTCAGTTAATAGAGACAGTAGTTGTGAAATTTATCAAAAAACATATGACGTGCACTACCTGCAAACAAAATTGTAACGCTTGAATTTTTAAAGTGAAGTGAATTTATTTACCACAAACGAAATATAAATGAAAAGAATTCACAAATTTACACAACAAATCACACAAAACTGTTGTTTTACTTACAATAACTTCAATTGGATTCACGCGCGTGATTTAGTGATTTGAAGGTGGGTTAGAGGCCACCCGCCCACCCTACATATACATTTTAATTACAGCTCAAATACTGGATTAAGTTTCTAAAAACATTCAATTATAAACGACTGTAATTTTAATGGACATCAAAATGGTAACAGTGTTTAAGGTTTTTTGTATATGTAGGGTGGGTGGGTGGCCTCTAACCCACCTTCCAACCACTAAATCACGCGCGTGAATCCAACTGAAGTTACCGTAAATAAAACAAAAGTTTTGTGTGACTTGTTGTGTAAATTTGTGTAGTTTTGGGTTTACATTTCAATCAAACCCTCGTTTGTAATAAATAAATCGGAAGTTGGGTTAGAGGCCACCCACCCACCCTACATATACAAAGAAAAATTAATTACTGCTACTCTTTTTATTTTCATTAAAATTGCAATCATTTTGGTGCTAATGTTTTTAAAAATTGAAAGCAGTATTTTAACTCTAATTAAAATGTATATATAGGGTAAGTGGTTAAGTTTAAAAATTTCAGAATCGATTAATAAAAGGTTTGGCTATAAAATTTAGCAAAAACAATTGAAATACACTTCCTGAAAACAAAGTTACAACACTTGAAATTTTAAATCGTTGGATTGTGATCCAGGATTTAACTATTCCAGAAAAATATCCACACGAGGAATTCATTTTAAAACCTAAAATACAATGAATAAAGACAGTAGTTGTAAAATGTATCAAAAACAAATGACATGCACTAACTGCAAACAAAATTGCAACGCTTAAATTTTTGAAGTGAAGTAAATGAAAATTACGTTCCACGGTTTAAAAATTTGTAAAAAAATTACCACACAAAGAATTACCTCCAAAGTTTCCTAATCTATTAACAAAACGCGTAGATCTAGGATTTTATAAAAACAATTGACATACATCGCTTACAAACAAAATTACAACTCTTGAATTTTTAAAGTTTAATAAATGAAAATTGCATTCCATCGTTTAGAAGATTACAAAAAAATTATCACTCGAGAGATTAGTTTTAAAACTTCAGTTTCGATTAATAAAAGGCGTGGCTATAAAATTTAGTAAAAACGATTGACATACACTTCTTAAAAACAAAGTACAAAGTAAATTTTTGAAGTAATAGAAGTCCAAATTGTGATCCACAATTTAGAAAACTGTAAAAAAATATCCGCAAAAGGAATTAGTTTTAAAATTTCAGAATCGATTAACAAAAGGCGTGGATATGAAATTTAGCATAAACAATTGACATACAACACCTAAAAACAAAGTTACAACGCTTGAAATTTTGATACATTAGAAGTCCAAATTGTAATCCAGGATTTAAAAAAATTCCAGAAAAATATCCACACGAGGTATTCGTTTTAAAACCTCAAATCCAGTTAATAAAGACAGTAGTTGTAAAATTTATCAAAAACATATGACGTGCACTAACTGCAAACAAAATCGTAACGCTTGATTTTTTAAAGTGAATTTATTTACCACAAACGAGGGTTTAGTTGAAATATAAATGAAAAAATACAGAAATTTACACAACAAATCACACAAAAGTTTTGTTTTATTAACAATAACTTCAGTTGGATTCACGCGCGTGATTTAGTGATTGGAAGGTGGGTTAGAGGCCACCCGCCCACCCTACATATACATTTTAATTACAGCTCAAATACTGAATTAAGTTCCTAAAAACATTCAATTAAAAACGACTGTAATTTTAATGGACATCAAAATAGTAAAAGTGGTTAAAGTTTTTTGTATATGTAGGGTGGGTGGGTGGCCTCTAACCCACCTTCCAATCAGTAAATCACGCGCGTGAATCCAACTGAAGTTACCCTTAATAAAACAAAAGTTTGTGTGACTTGTTTTGTAAATTTGTGTAGTTTTGCGTTTATATTTCAATCAAACACTCGTTTGTGATAAATAAATCGGAAGTTGGGTTAGAGGCCACCCACCCACCCTACATATACAAAGAAACATTAATCACTGTTACTGTTTTCATTTTCATTAAAATTACAATAGTTTTGGAGCTAATGTTTTTAAAAATTTAAAGCAGTATTGTAACTGTAATTAAAATGTATATATGTATAGGTTGGGTGGGTAAGTTTAAAAATTTCATATTCGATTAATAAAAGGTTTGGCTATATAATTTAGCAAAAACAATTAAAATACACTTCCTGAAAACAAAGTTACAACACTTGAAATTTTGAATCGATGGATTGTAATCCAGGATTTTAAATATTCCAGAAAAATATCCACACGAGGAATTTGTTTTAAAACCTCAAATACAATGAATAAAGACAGTAGTTGTAAAATTTATCAAAAACCAATGATATGCACTAACTACAAACAAAATTGCAACGCTTAAATTTTTGAAGTGAAGTAAATGAAAATTGCGTTCCACGGTTTAAAAATTTGTAAAAAAATAACCACACAAAGAATTACCTCCTAAGTTACCTAATCTATTAACAAAACACGTAGATTTAGGATTTTATAAAAACAATTGACATACATCGCTTACAAACAAAATTACAACTCTTGAATTTTTGAAGTTTAATAAATGAAAATTGCATTCCATCGTTTAGAAGATTATAAAAAAATTGTCACTCGAGGAATTAGTTTTAAAACTTTAGTATCGATTTATAAAAGGCGTAGCTATGAAATTTAGTAAAAATCATTGACATACTCTGCTTAAAAACAAAGTTACAACGCTTAAAATTTTGAAGTAATAGAAGTCCAAATTGTAATCCACAATTTAGAAAATTGTAAAAAAATATCCGAACAAGGAATTAGTTTTAAAATTTCAGAATCGATTAACAAAAGGCCCGGCTATAAAATTTATCATAAACAATTGACATACAACTCCTAAAAACAAAGTTACAACGCTTGAAATTTTGAATCATTAGAAGTTCAAATTGTAATCCAGGATTTTAAAAAAATCGAGAGAAATATCCACACGAGGTATTCGTTTTAAATCCTTAAATCCAGTTAATACAGACAGCAGTTGTAAAATTTATTAAAAACATATGACGTGCACTACCTGCAAACAAAATTGTAACGCTTGAATTTTTAAAGTGAAGTGAATTTATTTAGTTGAAATATAAATGAAAATAATACACAAATTTACGCAACAAATCACACAAAACGTTTGTTTTATTTACAATAGCTTCAGTTAGATTCACGCACGTGATTTAGTGATTGGACGGTGGGTTAGAGGCCACCCGCCCACCCTACATATACATTTTAATTACAGCTCAAATACTGGATTAAGTTTCTAAAAACATTCAATTATAAACGACTGTAATTTTAATGGACATCAAAATGGTAACAGTGTTTAAGGTTTTTTTGTATATGTAGGGTGGGTGGGTGGCCTCTAACCCACCTTCCAATCACTAAATCACGCGCGTAATCCAACTGAAGTTACAGTAGATAAAACAAAAGTTTTATGTGACTTGTTTTGTAAATTTGTGTAGTTTTGCGTTTACATTTCAATCAAACCCTCGTTTGTGATAAATAAATCGAAGGTTGAGTTAGAGGCCACCCACCCACCCTACATATACAAAGAAACATTAATCACTGTTACTCTTTTTATTTCCATTAAAATTGCAATCGTTTTGGTGCTTATGTTTTTAAAAATTTAAAGCAGTATTTTAACTGTAATTAAAATGTATATGTAGGGTGGGTGGGTAAGTTTGAAAATTTCAAAATCGATTAATAAAAGGTTTGGCTATAAAATTTAGCAAATACAATTGAAATTAACTTCCTGAAAACAAAATTACAAAACTTGAAATTTTGAATCGCTGGATTGTAATCCAGGATTTAAAATATTCCAGAAAAATATACACACGAGGATTTCGTTTTAAAACCTCAAATACAATGAATAAAGACAGTAGTTGTAAAATTTATCAAAAACAAATGACATGCACTAACTGCAAACAAAATCGCGACGCTTAAATTTTTGAAGTGAAGTAAATGACAATTGCGTTCCACGGTTTAAAAATTTGTAAAAAAATAACCGCACAAAGAATTACCTTCTAAGTTACCTAATCTATTAACAAAACACGTAGATCTAGGATTTTATAAAAACAATTGACATACATCACTTACAAACAAAATCACAACTCTTGAATTTTTGAAGTTTAATAAATGAAAGTTGCATTCCATCGTTTAGAAGATTACAAAAAAATTGTCACCCGAGGAATTAGTTTTAAAACTTCAGTATCGATTAATAAAAGGCGTGGCTATAAAATTTAGTAAAAACGATTGACATACACTTCTTAAAAACAAAGTTACAATGCTTAAAATTTTGAAGTAATAAAAGTCCAAATTGTAATCCACAATTTAGAAAATTGTAAAAAAATATCCGCACAAGGAATTAGTTTTAAAATTTCAGAATCGATTAACAAAAGGCTTGGCTATAAAATTTAGCATAAACAATTGATATACAACACCTAAAAACAAAGTTACAACGCTTGAAATTTTGAATCATTAGAAGTCCAAATTGTAATCCAGGATTTAAAAAAATTCCAGAAAAATATCCACACGAGGTATTCGTTTTAAAACCGCAAATCCAGTTAATAAAGACAGTAGTTGTAAAATTTATCAAAAACCTAAAAATTAGTATTTTCATTATTTTAATTTTACCATTTATTTTATTTAATCTAGGTAGAATTACACATTTCCACACGTACTAGTAAATAAAGGCTTCTATTTTTTTAATCACCGAACTGAAAAACCAGACATGTTTAGTATTTAAAGCTATTGCCGGCTGTGACTCGTGACTACGAAAATATATCTGGACTGGAGCGAAAACAAAGCGTGTTCTCGTGTCGGTGCTTAATTTTGGAATTAATAATGTTTTTTTTTCTATATTTTAGGAATTTTTATTACGCACGTGGAAACCCGCCCCTCCCCATTTCCATTGTGCACTCGACTAATGAAAATTCATCCATTCCACCATATTACGACGGGGACTTTGATATTTGCAAGGGTAATATTCACCTGTAAACTCGTTCAGTTTTATTGCGAACAACCAGCATAAATCCAAATCAACATACAATAAAATTAATAGGAAGTACAAGGCAAATATTCAAAACACAGATATAACAAATAATAAACTATGTTATGCAAGAATTTTAAAAAACTTCCACTTTTGAGGTCCATAGATATTAAGGTAAAATTTTTAGATTCAACTTAAATGTATTAGTGTGTGTAGAGAAAGTATGAATACGCACATACACCTAGAGATTTTGAGCTAAAACTTTAATTTTTCGTCGCAAGAGCTAAACAATTTTGAAAAAGGAAACCTATTATTAAACCATGTGGTACACCTAATATTGGGAAGTTATTAATAGATTAATAGTCATATATGATTTACATACTTCTATACAATCGATTTACAAATCACTTTGTCAAACGATTTCGTCAATAAAAATCATCAAATCAAATTAATTGATTGAGTTACGTTCAAATTAATTTAAAAGGTTATTAGTCCTTTATTCGTCAAACATCAAGTTATATAACAATTTTAGGAAGACCTCTTGAGGCAAATTATTGATACATTGGATGTTATGTAAATGTGACCCAATTAATAAAATAAACACCTATTATAAAAAAATAATATTATTGATAAATCTCGAAACGAGTTTCCATTCTGTTTGAATAATATCTGAGCGCCCACTAAAAATTCATCAATTTCCAATTAGGCGTGTTTATTTTAAACCTCCGCCTCCTCGAACTCGCATACGTATATCGAAAATTCCCTTTTGAATTTTAAAGGGAGAACGCGGCGATTTCACCCCCCCCCCCTTTAAACCGGAAACAATAAATATTAATTAGCTGCACCGGCCAATTTTCAATTACAATTTTTTCCGCGCCGCAGTTTTGAGTTTTCAATTCGCAACGCTGTGTGTACAGTTGATAATTGTCATTTCAACCCCTCGAGCACCGCGAACGTGGTGCATGCGAACATGTATGCGAGCAGACGAACGCTATTGATTAATGCCGGGGCGACGACGACGAGCGCGAAGGAGTTCCAAATACAAGCAATAACAACGTTAATAATCCCTCTTCCCGGGGGTGTCTTTATTAAAGTCTCCCTCCACCCCAAAGTACTCTGAGCGTCCGCGCGTTTACTCTTTTTTTTTTCTAGGACGCCGTTGATTAATTGCGCGTGAATTCAATTTTTAGCGATAACATTTCCATAAGGATGTGCGTTATTAAATCTGGCGGATTTTAAAAGCCCGAGGGTTCGAGGGTAGAGTGTGCGCCGGCGGCGATGGAGTAGACCGAGGGTGGTTTTCTATGCGCGATGGGCAGGGGTGGAGATGACGTTGCGAGGGTGGAATTAAGATGTCAAAGACGCGGGAACACGAGGGGAGGGAAGACGCACGCTCTGGTAGAGACGGTCGATATTGAAGAAGTAAAGTCGATGCACACATTATTATTAACGAAACTTTATCAAAATTATATTACTTGATAATTAAAATAGATTGCACAAAACACGAGTAAACTTTGTTAATAAAGCTGATGCTGATAGTGGACCGTAGAACAAAAGTACGTAATTAACAAATGAATTCATTATAAACGGAAATGTTATATCCACCCTACATATACATGTATATTTCAGTCACTGTCAGCAATTTTCAAGAAATTATTGCAGTACTGCTGATGTAAATAAAAATTCCAAAATAGTGAAAATATTCTTACAAACAAATACTTATTAAATAAAACTATGATAGATGTTTTATTGGTTGGAGGGTGTAATAGAGGCCACCCACCCACCCTACATAAATATTTGTATTTCAATCACTGTCAGTATTTTTATCTTCAATAAATCATAGTAAAATTATTGTTGATGTTATTGAAAAACTAAAAATAGTTTTTAGCTTCATATTAAATTAAATAAGTAGAGTGGCTGGTAGGCCACTATCCAATTCTCCAATTAATATAACATTAACGGCAATATTGAGGGCAAAAAATGGTATAAAAGAGAAAAATACAAAATCAATCAAGTGAAAATATTTTTTTGAACAAATACTTATTAAATAAAACTCTGATGAATGTTTTATTGGTTGGAGGGTGTAATAGAGGCCACCCACCCACCCTACACATGTATTTGTATTTTAATCACTGTCAGTATCTTTAATTTTCAAAATAAACATAGTAACTCAACTGTTGATGTTATTGAAAAACTAAAAATAGTTTTTAGCTTTATATTAAATTATGTAAGTAGGGTGGGTGGGAGGTCTCTATTCCATTCTCCAATTAATATAACATTAACGACAATATTGAGGGCAAAAATTGGTATAAAAGAGAAAAATACAAAATCAATCAGGTGAAAATATTTTTAATGAACAAATACTTATTAAATAAAACTCTGATGGATGTTTTATTGGTTGGAGAGTGTAATAGAGGCCACCCACCCATCCTACATAAGTATTTTTTTCCATTTTTCCAATCAATGTGAGTGTTTTTAATATAAAAAAACCATAGTAACATTACTGATGATGTTAATAAAAATAATAAATTTATTATTTAATTTTCTGCAACGAACTAAAAGATTTTAAAACATTTTATTATTGTTAATAAAAATAGCGTTTCAGCTTTATATTAAATTATATATGTAGGGTGGGTGGGTGACCACTATCCCACCCTCCAATTGCAATAACATAAACGACAATATTTGAGGAAGAAAATTTCATAAAACAGAAAAACACAAAATCAAACAAAATCAAGTGAAAATGTTATTATGAGCAAATATTTAATTAATGAAACTCTGATGAATGCTTTATTGCTTGAATAAAGTGCAATAAACGCCCTTCATTCACCCTATATATTCATAATACTTAAGTTAATGTCGGTAATTCGATTTTCAAAAAAATATAGCATTATTACTGCTGATGTTATTAAAAAATTAAAACCAGTGTTTTAGCTTTATATTAAAACATATATGTAGGGTGGGTGGGTGGCCACTATCCCACCCTCCAATTACTAAAACATAAACGGAGATTTTAAAGAAAGAAAAATGCATAAAAGGTGAAAATTTGAAATGAATGAATTAAAATGATAATTAATGAACAAATATTTATTTAGTAAAACTCTGATGTATGTTTTATTGATTGAAATATACAATAAAAGCCACCCACCCACGCTACACAAGTATTTATATTTCAAGCACTGTCAGTGTTTTTAATCTTCAAAAAAACATAAAAACATCACTGATGACGCTAAAAAAAATTAGTATTTCAACTTTCTATAAAATTATATATGTAGGGTGACTCATTCGATAGATTATTTTTTCATCACATATGACATAGTTATTACTAAAAATAAGTGAGTTACAGTTTTTAAGTTTTATTATAAATCAGAAAAATATTTAGCCATGAAAAAGATAAAAGTAATAGTTTTTTTGAAGTTCAGCTTAAATACTACTTTAAAATTTTGGGAAAACATCAATTGTAAAACTAATTCCTAAAAAATCTGCAAGAATTCTAGTTAAATCATCCAAGAAGTTTCTAGAAATCTTGAAGGCAAACTGCTAGAAATCTAAAGAAAACTAGGAATTGTAAAACTAATTCCTAAAAAATATGCAAGAATTCTTCTAGTTAAAGCATCCAAGAAGTTTCTAGAAATCTGGATAAGAAATTGCTAGAAATCTGTAGAAAACTAGGTAGGAAATTTTAGCAAGAAATTGTTTGTAAATTTTGAAAATAAATTCCTAGAAAATCTGCTGGGATTCTTGTTGGAAGAGAGAGATAAAAATTATTCAAGAATATTCCAGAAATCTCAAAAAAAACTTTTTAACAAAGAAGGAGAGAAATGCAAGAAAATTTAAGAATCCACAAAGAAATTTCTAAAAAAAAAACTGACAGAGAAATTTTTGAACCCACTTAGAAAGTTTTTATGAAACGAAAATTGCTATAAAATTCAACGTTTCTTGTAAAATTCGCGTATCCAAAAGATTTCCAGAAATAGCGAAGGAAAACTGCTAGAGAATTTTAGAAAAAACTTTTTAAAAGAAGAAGGAGAGAATTGCAAGAAAATTTAAGTATCCACAAAGAAATTTCGAAAAAAAACTGACAGAGGAATTTTTGAACCCACTTAGAACGTTTTTTTATGAAACGAGAATTGCTATAAAATTAAAGATTTCTTGTAAAATTCGCGTATCCAAAAGATTTCTAGAAATAGCGAAGAGAAACTGCTAGAGAGTTTTAGAAAAAGAATTAAAAGAAGAAGGAGATAATTGCAAGAAAATTTAAGAATCCACAAAGAAATTTCTAAGAAAAACTGACAGAGGAATTTTTGAACCGACTTTAGAAAGTTTACATGAAACGTAAATTGCTATAAAATTCGAGATTTCCTGTAAAATTCGCGCATCCAAAAGATTTCCAGAAATAGCGAAGAGAAACTGTTTTAGAAATATGAAGAAAAATTGTTATGAAATTATAGCATAAAAATTTAAGAATAATTGAAGACATTTTTAAAAATCTAGAAGATAAATTGTTGAGCTCTTCTAGAAGTAAGAAGAATAATTGCTAAGAAATTCTAGCAAAAAAAAAAATGTAGTTTTGAAGGAAAAATCAAAAAGATTTAGTTAGGAGAGAAAATAATTAATTCTTTAAGAAATTCAAGGAATATTGCTCAGAATTTTCTGTAAAATTTAAGAAATTTGAAAGAGAAATCTGGAAGAGGGAAGATTTTGCTATATATTTGTTAGAAATTCTTAAATAAAAATAGAAGACAATTGTTGTAAAATTCAAGCATCCTTGAATTATAATAGAGGAATTGCTTTACAACTTTAGATAACTAAAAAAAATGCTTTGAAATTCTAACATGATTTTTTGTAGTCTCGGGGAGAATTTCTTGGAAAATCTGCTATCAACTCTGAATAGTTATATATATATATATATATATATATATATATATATATATATATATAATATATAGAAAAAAATAAAAAGAGAAATTTGTGAACAATTCAGAAATTTCTAGAATTCTGCAACACAAATTGCTAAGCAGTTGTTGATTCTACTTTCATATTTGGTTCAATTTGTTATGTTTTTTAAGTGGTTTTGTTGTGTTATAAGTTATTTTTCCAACGAAGATAATCGTGAAAAGCGCATGTTTATTACAATTAAAAATATCTAGTTAGCCTTGATTTTTTTTTTGAAAACCTTGCAAGTGGAATTTTATTCTTCGCATAAAACTATACTTCCTTCCCTGAATAACTGTTTTTCTATCTCTTACAGTTTTAGTTTCCGAGGTCCCCATTGAAAACAAACAAAAAACTCACCCTCAAAGAGTAACATTTTAAATTAAAATACTAAAATTAAAATAGTGCGAGTTGCCATATGGTATCAACTGTTTTTTTATTAACTTTCAATTCGCTTACCTGCAGACAAAGTTGTTTTTCTTCAATTAGAATTATTTTAATTATTTTCATTTTCTTTCATTCATTCATTAAGTTTATATTTTGATAAAAAGACCGATTTTTTCTATAGTCCATTGTTTCCTTTTTAATTTCTAATAATATCATTTATTTTCTGGAGCGAGATTTAATTGTTTTAGTATTTTCTGGCAACAAATAATTTTTAATCCTTATAGTTTTTATTTTTAATTCTTATAGTTTTAATATATAATTTCAAACATTTTAATTGTTTCCTAGTGGAGAGTTAAATTATTTACTTACTGTTATTAGTTTCAACTGTTCGTTTTAATAATATTCAATGTTTTTCCTTTGTCCAGATAAACAATTGTTCTTTTCTAAATGAAAATTATTTTAAAAATGTAAATTACATATTGATTTGTTTTTATTTTTATTTTATTCGTTGAGCCTCTTTTAATAAACTGATATTATCGATCGTCGATTGTTTCTTTTTTTAAATTATAACTATATGAATTGTTTTTATTTTTTGGACTGATTAATGAGAAGTTTTCTTTGTAGTGGAATTTAATTGTTTTCGTAGATTTTTAACAACTAAATTTTTTAAATCGCTTTTTAATAATGTGATTGATTGTCATTTGTTTATATTTTCAATTGTTTTTATCATTTTTTTCCTTTCTTCAGTTTTATATATTTTGTTTTTAAGTAACTTTTAATTATTTTCATTCTTCAAGTTTTTTTGTCAATATTCACTTGATTTCCGGCTATTGATTTTTATTTCTTTTGTAAACTTCTATTAATTTCAATTATTAGGTCACGTGACGCACGAGATATTAATTTAAATTTATAGAAGTTTGCAAAAACAATTTTTTTTAACATGTTTAACGCTCTTAACAAATTTCAATATTGTTTTCTGTAAAATCAATTCTTTTATCATTTTGTTTCAGTTTCAACTGTGTTTTTTAAAAATATAATTATCAATTGTTTTCTTTCTTTAAATGTTCTTGTAACTTCGTCTAACTTTTATTATAAACTCATCTATAACACAGGGTAAATACCCTACTTCTCTAAAAAAGTCTTATGTGATCCCTATTAAAAAAAAAAGGTGACGAGTCTATTGAAAATCACAGGCCGATTTGTTTAATAATGGTTATATCGAAAATAATAGAAATAATAATTTCCGCACGTATAATTTCGTTTCTAGATAAATTTAATATTCTGAATGACAGGCAATATGGATTCCGGTGTGGCAGGTCAACAGAGACCGCCAGCGTAAATTTAATACAAAGCACCTTAAATATGTTAGAATTAAAAAAAGAATGTTTTATTATCATGTTCGATTTAAAAAAAGCCTTCGACACTATAAATCATGATATTTTACGAAATAAATTACAGGATATGGGCTTCCGTAATTTCATGATTAGTTGGATTATGTCATTCTTAAGCCAAAGGAAGTATATTGTCAAATATAAGGACTCATTATCCGATGAATACTCCCTAGATGTGGGTACACCTCAGGGTAGTAATTTAGGGCCGTTAATATTTCTGTTATATGTCAATGATTTGCCATTGCACATTACCGAAGGGGATGTTTTCATGTACGCAGATGATACCGCAGTTCTAATATCAGCTAATTCAATAAATGAAGCTAAAACTAAAGTTTACAAAGTAATGTCGCAATTTAGCAATTGGTGCAGACAAAATAAATTAATAATAAACACAAGTAAAACTGTTATAATGCAAATGTCTAATATTTATAGAAAAAATATGCAATTAACATTTAACTTTAATAACGATACAATAAATACAGTCGATTCCACAAAGTATTTGGGTGTAGTTTTAGATCAACATCTCCAATGGAATAGTCATATTGAATTTGTTTGCTCTAAATTAAATAAATCATATTACCTAATCTCAAGAATTAAGAATCAATTTCATAAAGAGTCTATTATCAATATATATTATGCAATAGTTTATTCCCACTTATCTTATAATGTGTCTTTATGGGGCCGATCCAGAGATGCCGATAGATTATTTGTATTACAAAAACGCATTATTAGACTGATGTTCAACTTAAACTTTACAGAAACCTGCAAATCGAAGTTTATTGAAGAAAAAATATTAACTCTGCCCTGTATTTACATACTTAAAATTTTGTGCTATATACATTCTAATATTTCAGCTTTTCAAAAACATCATGATATTCATAAGTACCCGACCCGAAACAAAGCAAAAATTGTGACAATTAAACATACTCACACATTCTTTGAAAATTCTCCACATCAATCGGGAATCGATCTTTATAATAGACTTCCACAACATTGGTCATCATTAAACAACAATAAATTTAAGTTAAAACTAAAATCGTTGCTTCTGCAGCAGGCTTTTTATAGCCTAACTGAATTTAAAAACTACACTATCACGTAGCACTAAGAATAAGAGCCATCTTCTAACCTTTTTTCGTTGAAATTTGTTCTGCAATTATTATATTGTGTTATGTATTATGTTATGATTTTAGCATTTTATCGTTTTTTTACCATTTTAACTATTTTGTGTATCTGACGTGTCTAATATTGTTAAGTAACTATGTAATGGACAAAAATAAATTCTATTCTATTCTATTCTATTCTAAATGTTGTAAGTGACATTTAATTGTTTTACCATTATTTAAACAAATTCAACTGACTTTATCAATAGTTTTATATTGTTTTCGCTCTTATTGATTGTCAATTATTTTTGTTTTTACAATTATTTAATATCTTCAATTATTTTTTTATATGTATTTTGGTACTTTTCATAATTTCAGTTATTTTTTCCCAATATGTTTTAATTTGTTGCGTTAAATATTTATCCAGCGTACTTTTGACCTACCTCAATAACGCGTACATTGACCTTCGACACAAATGCGATAGATCAATAAGGAATGTGTTGAGGTAGGTCAAGAGTACGCTAGCCTATTTTTTTACATTAAAACCTATTGTATAAAAAGGGCAAGGGTACGTTAGCTTAACATTTACTTTACTGTAATGTCTGAAATAAAATGTATAACATATCTGTAAAAAATATGTTTTATATATTTCTCTATGCAGAATTCCATTTTTGTTTAAATTAATTGTTTTTCCAGATTCAGACAGTAAATAAGTCCTTAAAATAATCGAAATGTAGAAAATACATTCACGTAGAAAATATTAAGAATCTTTTTTTAACTCGTTTCTTGTGTAAATATTTATAAAATCCAAAAAATGTTGAAAATTAATCAAACTAAAAAAATGTGAAATAAATGCTATCATTTCTATTTTTCATTATTACTAACAATTAAAGCTTAAACATATTAAATCTAAGCATAGAAATATTATAAAACATTTAGAAGTTTATGTTTCAAAAAACCATTAAAATAAATAAAACAATTAACATTGTTGGTATCACTTTTTTTTATTTACACTTGTAACTATAGTTTCAACAACTTTAGTTTGTCATCTTCAAACAATCATATATAATAATAAAAATATTATATATAAGAATATTATATTTAAGAGTAAAAACACATTGAATATTAAATAAAATCAATGACAAGAAAACTTGACTCAGGAAAACAAATGAAAATTATACAAAAAATGCTAATAAAATTGAAGAAAAATGCTAATAAAATTAGCATTTTTATAGAATATATAATTTTTTAGCATTTTTCTTCAATTTTATTAGTATTTTTTGTATAATTTTCATTTATTTAAATATTCAAATGCTGTGATTTATTGCTATTTTAATAGTTTTAAATTATTTGAATACTTTAAGCGTTTTGCCAATAAACTGATTTTATCTATTGTCCATTTTTTTCCTCTTTTAAATATTAACAATTTCAATTATTTGGTGATATTTAAATATCAATTATTTCTGTTTTTACAATTATCTAATAACTTAAATTATTTTTTGTATGTATTTTAGAACTTTTCTCAGTTGTAATTATTTTCTTTTCAAATATAATTCTTAATTTCTTCCGTGCTTCAAGCTTTTTCGTCAATAATCAACCGATTTTATAGACTGCCATTTAGTTTTTTTTTGTAAAGTATAAATTTTTATTGATTTTTTATTCAATGTTCAATTTTCTTAACATTTTTAATTGTCTGTCTCCAAATCTACCTGAATAAATTTTAAATTAGCCTAGCGTAGCCCTGACCTACCTTAATACAATTTATATTGAATCGTTGATACGATTTTAGTACCTTAATTCATGATTCCAGCATTATTCCAGCGTACTCTTGACCTACCTCAACGATAGCTGTATTAACCCTTGCGATAGATTAACAAAGAATATGTTGAGGTAGGTCAAGAGTACGCTGACCCAATTTATGGAAGATTAACCTTGACTGTTTTGGTGTAGGTCATAAGTTCGTTAGTTTAACATGTACTTTATTGAAATATGACTAAAATAAATAATAAATCTATAAACTAACAAATTGCGTCTGCAGGATAAAGTGTGCTATGAAATGAAGCGAAAGAGGTATGTTGAAAATGCATACTCACTTGTTTCGTTGTTGAAGTAAAAAACACTTAATTATTGCATTTTTAAAAAGCAACAATTGTTTCGCCACACTGTGACTTTTTCAGACGAAGAAAAGTGTTTTAAAAATTTATTTCAAAAACCAAACAAATGTTCTCCTTTACAAAATGTATTAAAAGTTGGGGATTTCAAATTATGTGAAATTATATGAAATTTTCTTTATCCACTTAGAATACATATGAAATTCTAATTATCAAATAATTATAAATTAATCGTGTCCTGATTTTAAGTTAATTTCATGTGAAGTTGATAAAAATTATGAACACTGGAACAGTTTATAAAAATCGAGAAAAAAACATAGAAACAATTGCTATCGACTTGAAATTTTCTTCATCCTACTTAGAATATATATGAAATTGTAATTATCAAATAATTAGAAATTAATCGAGTCCTGATTTTAAGTTAAATTCATTTGAAAGTGATGAAAGCTATGAAAATTGGAACAGTTTTTAAGAATTGAAAAAAATATATAAAAACAATTGCTATCGACTTGAATTTTTTCTACATCCACTCAGTGCTCATATAAAATTGTAATTATCAAACAATTATAAATTAATCGTATCCTAATTTTAAGTTAATTTCATGTGAATGTGATGAAAAATTATGAAAATTTAAACACTTATTAAAAATTGTGAAAAAAATATATAGGAACAATTGCTATCGAATTAAAATTTTCTACCACTCAGTATATGCATGAAATTATAATTATCATACAATTTTAAATTAATCATGTCCTGATTTTAAGTTAATTTCATATTAAAGTGATGAAAAATTATGAAAATTGCAACAGTTTTTAAAAATCGAGAAAAAAATATAAAAACAATTGCTATCGACTTAAAATTTTCTTGATCCACTTAGAATACATATGAAATTGTAATTATCAGATAATTAGAAATTAATCGAGTCCTGATTTTAAGTTAAATTGATGTGAAAGTTATGAAAAATTATGAAAATTGTAACAGTTTTTAAAAATCGAGAAAAAAAAATGTAGGAATAATTGCTATCGAATTAAAATTTTCTATAACCACTCAGTATATGTATGAAATTATAATTATCAAACAATTGTAAATTAATCATGTCCTGATTTTAAGTTAATTTCATGTGAAATTGATAAAAATTATGAAAATTGCAACAGTTTTTAAAAATCGAGAAAAAAAATATAGCAACAATTACTATCGACTTGAAATTTTCCACATCCACTCAGTATACGTATGAAATTGTAATTATCAAATAATTATGAATTAACCCTGCCTTACTTTAAGTTAATTTCACTTGAAAGTTATAAGAAAATATGAAAATGCTAACAGTTTATAAAAATCGAGAAAAACATTAGAAACAATTGCTATCGACTTGAAATTTTTAACATCCACTCAGTATGCGTATGAAATTATAATTATCAAACAATTGTAAATTAATCGTGTCCTGACTTTAAGTTAATTTCATGTGAAGCCGATGGGAAAATTATGAAAATTGCTACAGTTTTTAAAAATAGAAAAAAGAATTGGAAACATTTGCTATCGACTTGAAATGTTTCACATTCATTCAGTGTACATATGAAATTGTAATTATCAAATAATTATAAGTTAATATTGACTTGATTTCAAGCTAATCTCATGTGAAGGTGATGAAAAATTATGAAAATTGTAAGAGTTTATAAAATTTGGGAAAAAATTGAAACAATTACTATCGACTTGAAATATTCTACATCCACTCAGTATATATAAGAAATTGCAATTATCAAACAATTATACATTAATCGTGTCCTGATTTTAGTTTAATTTCATTGTGAAAATGATGAAAAATTATGAACATTGCAACATTTTATAAAATCGAAAAAAAAATATAAAAACAATTGCTATCGACTTGAAATTTTCTTTATCCACTTAGAATACATATGAAATTTTAATTATCGAATAATTATAAATTAATCGTGTTCTGATTCTATGTTAAATTCATGTGAAAGTGATGAAGAATTACGAAAATTGGAACAGTTTTTAAAAATCGAGAAAAAAACGTTGCAACAATTGCTATCGACTTGAAATGTTCTTCATCAACTTAGAATATATATGAAATTGTAATTATCAAATAATTATAAATTAATCGTGTCCTGATTTTAAGTTAATCTCATGTGAAATTGATGAAAATTATTAAAATTGCAACAGTTTTTAAAAATCGAAAAAAAACAATTGCTATTAATTTGAAATTTTCTACATCCACTCAGTATATATAAGGAATTGTAATTATCAAACAATTATAAATTAATCGTATCCTGATTTTAATTTAATTTCATGTGAAACTGATGAAAAATTATTAAAATTGCAACAGTTTTTAAAAATAGAAAAAAAATATATATATATAAAAACAATTGCTATCGACCTAAAATGTTCTACATCCACTTAGAATACATGTGAAATTGTAATTATCAAATAATTACAAATTAATCGTGTCCTGATTTTAAATTAATCTCATGTGAAGTTGATGAAAAATTAGGAAAATTGGAACAGTTTATAAAAATCGAGAAAAAAATTAGAAACAATTGCTAACGACTTGAATTTTACTACAGTTCTAAGATTTGTTTGAGTACATATAATATTCAGTCTTTGCTTTATTAATGACTTTAACTGGAAATTGAAAAAAAATCTTAGAATTAACATTTTTCATCACTTTTTCAGAAGTGGCTTTAAACAAAAATTAATTAAAATTGTGCAGAAATTAAGAAAAGGACTTTAAATTAAAAAGTTTTTGATATATAAAACATGGTAATTTAAGGCCCTAAATATATAAAAACAATTCCTATATGTTGTTACCATAATTAAAATTTAGGAAAGTTTTTACAATTTAAATTAAAATGTCATAAATAGTAAAAGTGTGGGATTCAAATAAAATTTATGTTATGAAAATCTTTAAATAAAATCTTTAAAGATTTTCACTCTTAAAATTCTGCTTAAATAAAATCTTACAAATCATAACACTGTAGGAATTAAATGAAAATTTTGCACCTTTCAAAGTGTAACATTTGTGAGATTGTTTTAAAACCTTTACTTTTAAAATTTTAATTTTAATTCCCAGCCAAAATTTGAATTTTTTCTGTCGGAAATTTTCTTGCGTTTTCCTCAGAAATAGTAGGAAGATCATCACAATTAAATCATAATTTAAAAGGCTTTTCAAATATCTACAAAAAAATCTATGAAATCTTATCGTGGTGGATTGTAAAAAGTTTTTGTGCTTCTAAAATTCTAACATTTGAAGAATTGGAATAAGAACGTAAAATACTAAAAATTAAAAATCTTTTAAATTCTAATTTATAGCATCATCTAAAGGCAATTCCTTTGTTCCTCTAATTTTTCTATATACAATAGATTATTACACAATTTGCCATTCTTTTTTGAATTACAACTTTTAATTTTGTTTGTCAAAAAATGTTTGCTTCTGGTTTTCAGGAGAAAATCAAAATCTAAAACCATTCTTTAAGTTGATATCGAAAGAATTCTAAAAATAACATATAGATCTTGACTATTAATTATTAGTCTTAAAAGTTGCTACAAAATTCGGAATATATACTTTTTGCAAATGTTAAAATCCGAGAAATCAAAATAAAAAATCTTTTATATTCTATTTCATGGCATCATCTAAAGGCAGTGTCTTTATTTCTCTAATACATTAATATACAGTTTTTTCATTCTTTTTTTTTGAGTTATAATCTCTTTGAATTTTTTGGTTAAAAAATGTATGCTTCTGTTTTGAGAAAAAACATTTCTTGTAATAAAGAGAATGTTTGCGACTGTTACTACGTGGTAATGCATACTTACACAAATATTTATTTGTGGTTAAAACATAGTGAATTTTTCAATTCAGTGTAACATTTCTTGTGTTAAAATCCAATGAATTCTAAAACAAAATAATTATAAATTCTGATGATTTGAAGTCCTAAAAATTGCTAGTAAAGTAAAATTTGGAAAATATCTTTGGAAACTTGTGTAAATTCTATGAACTAAATAAAAATCTTAAAAATGGTAAAATCCTAAACATTAAAATAAAAAGACTTTCAGCATTTGATTTATTGCATCATCTTAAGGCAGTGTTTTTACTTACCTTCTTTATATACAATATATTAATATGAAAAAAATATAGAAGAAAAGTAAAGAGACAACTTTTAGATGATGCCAAAAATTGGAGTTTAAATTTTGAGAATATACAAGATGAAGAAATGGTTTGAACAAGGGGTAAAAGTAGCGGGATAGATGCATGATAAGGGGAAGGAGGTGAAGATGCAAGAGAGACAAGGATGTATGGAGGAGAGCGGATAAAATGAGTGCTATAAGAAGTGGTAGGTACATAGGAGGAGGCCTGGAGGAAAACCATTTGAAAAGTGAGGAGAGAATGACCTTGACAAAAGCGAGATGCAGAACGGAAAAGAGGGACAAAGAAATGGATGGGTCAGGGATAAATGAGTGCTATAGGGAGTGGCAGGTATAATGGAGAAGGCTTGGAGAAAAACCGTCCGAAAAGCGAGACTGACCTTGGCAAGATCGAAATGCTGAACGGAGGAGAGAGGGAGAATGAAATTGTTGGTCGAGGGATGTGGATAATGCATGTAAGGACGGGAAGGATGCGTGGAGTCACCTGGCAGAGGAATGCAAGGGTGTAGAAGAGAATTGGGTGGATGGATACAGAAGTGCGCAGACTGGACCAGGGTACAGATGCTGATGAGGCTAAGACACTAAAGAGGCAGAAGAAGAGATGATGAAAACCGAATTAGCAGAGTATAGAATTAAGTTATTTATTCCAATAAAGGTTTCCTATGTAGGCACAACTTTTTAGAAATTGCTTATTCAAAATTGATACGAAACTGGTAAAATAAAATGAAACCTTATTTTTTGACTACGTTTTACAATCTGAATTTGCACACCCTCTAATCTTTACAATTACCAACTCAGATTTTTGTACACCTCAATGTCCTTTTATGGAATTTGGTATGATTGATTTTTTTATGTATTTGTAGATTACATAACATGCAGTATACTACCTTGTTATTGATAATTTCACAGAAGTTTTCTTTACAGACGCCACTTACGCATATCAGCGGGGATCAACCCGACGTACCTGAAACAAGAGAAACACAAACAAAAATTAAATAAAGCCTTCTGCGGATCTGCATTATAAACAGAAAGTTTTACGTCGGAGTTCGGAATTCGATTATGGCTTAAATTCGTTTATAACCAATAGACAATTCCGGATCGCTGCAATTTTCCCCCGATACGATCCAGATAACCTAAACAAACTCCCGGGCCCCCACGTTGCGAAGGGTGGGTGGAGATTTTCCAGAACACCCACCCACCGTAGTCTACCGCAGTAATTCAATACCACATTACCCGGAATGCCGCTGCAGCGAGCAGCTGCATGCATCGACGGTATCGAGTTTGCACAGATTCGATAAACTCGTAAATATTTACACGTGTTTTTTCTTTACAAAATTCAAAAGATTCCGCCGGAAATGTACACCACTTTATAACGTCATCGTTATAAAGTATTCAGGCGCGGACGTAGGTGTGATCCCGGCGTGGTCGTTCCTAGGGGGATGGGACACATTTGGGGGATCGTAATGTTATTTACATAATTTGAAATATTAATGAGGGAAATATGGATTTTCTTTTTTTAGAAACAAGTTGAATATCAACTACGGTTTTTGAACACTATATTTATTACACTGATGTACAAATTTGTTGATATCACATTTTATCATTAATTTAATCCAACTTACACAACATTCCAAAATTGTAAATAAAACCCATTAATATTTTTTTTTTAAATCAGTCACATATGGAAAGGGTAGAGTTCACAATAAAGCGTTCTTCCACTTGTACCAACACTTTCTTCTATGAGAAACTTGCTTTTTGAAGCTCATCTCAAAATATTTTTTCTTTGATTTAGCCAAATGGGGCATATTATATGCTTAAAAGGATCTTACACAATTTTTTCTCAAGTCAATAATGAATTGAATGACAATTTTCATTGTTTTCCCCTTGATGGTTCTAATATATTCATTTAATAATAATATGCACTGTCCTAACAATGCAAATCAAAAGAAATCTTCTTTGATGAATACGTATTCTTTACCTGAAGAAGACACAGTGTGATGACTTTGATTAAAACACTTAGAACCTTTCTTCAATATCTTATTTTTATCCAGATGCACATTTCGGACACAAAGTGTCCATTATCAATGGTTTGATAGTATATCTGGAAAAAAAAAATATTGAAGAAAGATTCTAAGTGTTTTAATCAAAGTTATTATTATCTTAGAGTAACTCAATCAACCAAATTAACAGTGTGATGAGATAATTGTAGTGAGTCAAATACAAATTTGAAAATCAAATTATTAATTAGATAATATCTGCTTTAAACTACTAATTTATATTGCGTTTCTTAGTTTTAGACATCAGAAATACGTTATCTAACTCTTCCCAATTGTTTCTGTTAAAAACAATTGAACATTTTAGAATGAGTTAACGTTGGCTTAGATCATGAAGATTTCCTAATTTCTAGTTTGATATAAACTACAATTTTTGTTTTAGCAGAAACAATTGGAATGAGTTAACGTTGACTTAGATTTCCTAATTTCTTCTTTGATATAATCTGCACTTTTAAGTATTATTATGATTTATTAAGTACTAATGATCGTTTTACATGCTGTGGTTAAATTTTAAACTTTAAGTCGTTTCAGGATAACATTTCATTACTTCGTTTGGATTTATGTTTTATAAAAAAAACGACACAAAGAATCCTCA
Source organism: Ontholestes murinus (assembly GCA_963969525.1). NCBI lineage: Eukaryota > Metazoa > Arthropoda > Insecta > Coleoptera > Staphylinidae > Ontholestes > Ontholestes murinus. The sequence continues at coordinate 72,244,346 of OZ018391.1, forward strand.
GATCGTTATCGCTAAAACCCTCAACAATTCAAACTCGATTTAACCCGTTGCTGCTCGAGACCCTCGAAACCCGATTTCGGGTCCTCGATGTGGGTCGTGACCCGAAAATTTTAGTAGGCAGTAGCCTCCGGAATAATGCATGAACGACCGTCGCGGATCACTTACAAGACATTTATATATATCTACGAAAATATGAAGAGGAAACGGACAAACAATCGACGCAAACACATAAATATTTATATGCATTCGGCTAGATGATGAAGACAGTGACAACGTTAACGTTTCCTCCTTTCTTTTCTTTTTGATAAGTAAACATAAATAATTCTGGGTGGTGTGTTACACACGTACGCGCCACTCCTCAGGGGAGGAAAGAAAACGAGTTAAAATGTGACGTGTTTCCATAAAGATGGAAATTCGAGATGAGGCATTTTTTAGAAATCCAGCGGAGAAACTGTTTTGACAATGGGGCGGAAGACGTCGCGCTGAGACCCGGGGATGCGATTGTAATGTAAATTTTTCGAAAAAAAAAAGAGAAAGGGGGAAAAAGGAAACACCGGAGGAATTTAAACGAAGGATGCGATAATCTCTTCCAGACACCATTTTAGCAATCTTAAAGTATTTTTTTATAGCCTTTCAACTTTAAGATAGATTTATCATCACGACGATAAGTATTGAAGCGCTTAATTGATGATGTAATCTCTTAGCCGCTCACTGTTTAATCAATTTGTTCCGGATTACTAATTTCTGGTTCCAATTTGTTCACATCAATTTCGCACACACCTGATTAATGCCTTAATTACTCACACCGTTGTGACATCTTAATACAGTCGCATTAATACTTCATCACGTCAGCTTTGAAACGTTTTTTTTTTAATCCACAAGCAATTTTCGTTGACCCGAATCGTAATTCGAATTAAGGGTCGCTTAAAGGGCGGAGATAATGCGTCGGCCCAGCATCCATCAGGGCGCTAATGGTATGCATAAAATTGAATTTTTTTTTTCGGCGTTCACCTCTCTCCGCCATCATATTTTCCCCCTTCGTCACGACTTTCCGAATTTCAATTTCCGGGATTTCGGACGCGACCCTTTCGTGCTGGTCGGTCCCCGCTCCTAATTGCCGAATTTAAATATAATTCCCTCTTCAAACCGACCGAGAAAAAATTACTAATTTGGTTTCTATTAAATAAAAAAATCTTTGGTTTTACAACAAATCAGTTTATATATATATATTTATTTTTCACTATTTTTTGCTTAATCCCTTCTCGAGTCTATGATAACTTGAGAAGGGATTAAGCAAAAAATAGTGAAAAATAAATATATATATATAAACTGATTTGTTGTAAAACCAAAGATTTTTTTATTTAATAGAAACCAAATTAGTAATTTTTTCTCGGTCGGTTTGAAGAGGGAATTATATTTAAATTCGGCAATTAGGAGTTTTGCAGTGTCATAATCAAATATAGTCATGATATTTTATTTCTTCTATTTTATTAATTTATCTCTACTCTTCTTTTATATAAAAGCAAAAAACATAAAATTTTGAGCGAAAGAAGTTCACAATTAAATGTTCTTTTATTTAAACCTTTCCTTCATTATCAATCATCCAATCATGTTTAGTTCATTATACTCTAGCTTCTTTCCAACAGTATAATATAAAGAGGAAACGAACAAACAGAGAAATAAATTAATTGAAGTCTTCAACATCTGGAATCTTCTTTTATATTTACTTTAATTTTTTCCCTTATTTGAAGGATTTTTTTGGCTGTTTCTCTCAGCATGACAGATATAATGTATTATTTTATTTAGAGGACAAATATTTAAAAATATCTGGAAGATTTTGAACATAAAACAAAAAATAAGGGAAAAAACAATGCTGGAAAATTTTAAATCTGTAAAAATTGCTTGACACCCTTAAAAAAATATGTATAAATATATACCCTAAAAAAAATATAATATATGTAAGTCAAGCTTTTATAATAACTTCATGAATTAATCATGACCTCAAGTTTTACGCAAAAAATATTACAAAGCGTTAAAACCCCGTTATTCATTTAGAAAAACCTGGTGTAATGTAAAAAAAAATTGCTAGGAAAGACTAAACATTTGAGATTAAAGTAGCCTCCTAAAAATTTCTCGTAATTTGGAAGAGGAAATTTCAGGAAAAATGAAAAACTCTATAAGAAAATTCTGGAAATTTGGAAAGAAATTCTTAAAAAGCTACAAAAATTATACAAAGACATTTCTGGTTAATTTATAAAATCTTAAATTCTTGTAATATAGAAGTAACAATCTCGAAAAGAGGAGTTCTTAGGAAATGGAAAAAATTGTAAAATATTTTCAAATGCTTGACGAAAAAAAATTGAAAGTAAAATATATCGAATAATCTAGAAATTTGAATGAAGAAGAAATTAATTTTTAACAACTTTGCAATATGAAAGAAACTTTTCTGGAATATTTTTAAGGATGAAAGAAATGCTGTATAAATCTTGAAAAAAAATCTGCTAATTCGTAGCAAAAATTGCTGGAAAGATTTTTAAACAAACAGTTTTGGAAATTTTAAGAACCAAACTGCTAGATAAATTTCTGGAAAAAAAAAGATTGAATTTTTAACAAATCTGCAATATGAAAGAAACATTTCTGGAAATGAAAAGAAAAGCTATTAAAAATTAAATTAAAATGATTTTTTATTGTCAAAATATACTTCGAAATTCTTAAGCATTTTACAAAAAATTTTGGCTATAAAAATTGCTAAGCATTTACAACAGAAATATATCTTTTGTACGTTTCCAAATTCAGTCTATAGTCTTCCCTCTTTTCCTCTCCGTCCTCTATCTTCAATCATTAATCTACTTAATACTTTTTATTATTTTTAACTTATACTTTCTGTCTTTTGTCTCTAGTCTTTAATTCAAATTCTTTCATCCTCTTTCTTTAGCCTTCAGAATATAGTGTTAACTATACAAATAAAAAACGTTTTAACTTGGTTTTTATAACACTGACTTTATTTAGTGACTATAGTTTCGACAATTTCAACTTGTCATTATCAAACTAGAAGTGTTAACTATTCCATCTTGTGTCTTTCATTTTCTATCTTCAGCGATAAGTCTAGGGTCTTCTGTTTTTAATCTTCATCTATCTTCAGTTTGTAGTCTATAGTCCTTTCCATCTTAAACTCTGTGAATTCTGTCTTCAGCATTAAAAATATAGTCTATTGTCTTCCATCTTCTGTTTTTCTCTTTTCTATCTTTAGCTATAAGTTGATAATTTTCTCTTTTCTACGTTCAGTTATTAGTCTATTTTTTATTTACTATTTCCACTCAATTTTGTCTTTGGTGTTTATACTTTTCCTTTTTGTCATCGGTCTACAGTCTTCTGACTTACCTTCCAGTATTTTGATAAAAGTTCTATCCTACCTTCCTGATTGGAGTATAAAACAGAGTGGGATATAAATTGCTGAAAATTGTAGACTATTGAAAAAAATGAAACCTAATATTCTTAAAATGTGATATTTTTAGAATATCGTCTAAAAATTAAGTTGTTAAAATTTTCTACATTGATTTTAGAGAAAAAAACTGTTGACAACATTTTTGAAAATATAAAAAAAAAGTCAAAATGGAAAAAATATTTTACATCTGTAGATTTTTTTAGAATATATACAAATTCTTAAAATTTTCAATATTGATTTTCTGGAAAATTTAAGAAGCCTGAAAGATCTCAAGTTATACGCAAAAAATATTACAAAGTGCATTTTTTATTTGTTAAGAATTACATAACATTTATTGCTTTACCATATCAAAACTTATCTTTCAAATATTTAGAATTGTAGATCTCCTTGTATTTCTTTCATATTTTTAGATTTTTCATTGCGGGAATTTTATTTTTAGAATTCTAGATTTTTTTCTTGCTTATCTGTTTTATTTCGAGAAATGTTTCTACTAATTTACTATAATTTTCCTGCACATTTTTTACAGATTTATCTTTCAAGCAATTTTATTTCTAAATTGCAAACACTTTCTTTAAGGGTTTAAGATTTTTGCACTAATTTTTATTCTATTTATTGGGAATTTTTCCCCATCTTATTAGATTTTTCAGAAATTCTTTTACCAAACTTTTAGAATTTTTAAAGTTCTAGAATGTAAGAACTTTTCAAAATTTCCAACAATTTCTCTGCAAATTGCACTAACATTTATTGTGGATTGTAAGTTTTTTGCAGCAATTTGTCTTAATAATTAATAATTTTCCACCATTTATTTCTTTACCTTATCGAACATTTTTTACCATTTTTAAAATTTGAATCTTAACGTCTGGATCTTTTTTGCATACTAGAATTTTCTAGTAAGTTTTATTTCTTAGTTCTTCTAGATATTATTTTAGTAGTTTTTCTTCCATTTATTTGCTTTATCTTATCAAAATAGAAATTTTTCTATCAAACTTTTAGACTTTTCTTCGAGTGTTCTAGAATATCCCTACAATTTTTCTTTTAGTTTTAAAGAATTTTCCAGAAATTTATCTTCCATTTATTAATATTCCACTATTTGTTTCTTTAGCTTATCAGACGTTTTAAAGAATTTTCCTACTCAATTTTTTTATTATTCATTTTTTCTTCTTTGTTTGATTTCTATTGGGAACTTTTCATCATTACTTGCTTTCTCTTATCAAAATTTTCAGAATATGCTCTAATACATTTTCTATTTCCTATTTATTATCACAGCCCATATTAAGTCGTACTATACATTCTTGATCAAAGTTATTACATAAACAGACACTTTTTATAAAGTTAATTTTCAAAAATGGTAAAAAAAGTTATAACTGAGATTCTGTTGTTGGAAACGACTGTCATCTGTCTATGTAAGAACTGCCATTCAAGTAGTTGTTGTTTCTGTAAACCTCTCATTGTATACTCGCTGTCTATGCACAGGATTCAAAATCTTCTCAATTTCAACACCACATGTCTCTGTAATCTTTCTCTTGAACCTCTCAATAAACTTTTAGAACTTTCTACCAAGGTTCTATAATTAGAATATGCATATGTAGGGTGGGTGGGTTAAATAATTAAATAAACAGTAAAACCCTTGGATATATTTTACTGATTGGAGGGTGGGTACGAGAACACCCACTCATCCTCCATATATCTATTAATTTTAGGTGAAACACTGCTGATGATTTGCGCTAATCAAAGCTTTTAGTAGTAAATTGTATTGAAAACATTAACAATTTCTTCGCATATTGGTTTTTATTAACTAAATGTACATTTCGAACACAAAGTGTTCCTTATCAATAGTTGACTGATAGAAAAATATAATAAATACGAACGTCAAGAAAGTGTTAATGTTTTCAATACAATTTACTATAATAATAATTTTCACGTAACTTGAGAAATTTATTTCTAAAGCTTTCACTGTTTGTTTTCTTTGATACTAAACGCTGATCAGTGGATGAAGTTAATATGTATATGTAGGGTGGGTGGGTGGCCACTATTTCACCTCCCAATTCCAAAACTTACGCCAGAAGAAGTGAATTATGAATTTAATTAAATCAGTTTCATAATTCTGTAATTCAATAATTTGCAAAAAAGTAATTCACCTGATAGCATTTGTATTGATATTTTTAGTAGTATTTTAAATAAAGAAAACACTTAACTTTTTTATACCACTTATATTTTATTTCTCGTGACTAGTTTTAAGTACATCTTCGCCTTATCGGCTACACTGGCTTTAATTAATTCTTGAATTTCTCCGAAAAAAAAAGTGCTCCCTTCTTCCCCAATTATTGCAATTATAAATAAAATTTACAATATCATGAAGAAAAATTCTGAAGAAGTCAAGAATGATCCAAAAACATTACTTTTATAAAAGAGTAATTCTAAGTAAACTTTTATTGTTTGTCATAGTGATGTATTCTTAATTTAATTATTTAAATGTGTTTACATTCACCCTTATTATTAAATATAAATGTATTTTTAAATTTTAGTTGATTGAATATTTTAACATTTATATTTATTGTTTGTCACACACAAGTTGTAAAACTTCGTAACTTTCTGCGGTTGACTTATTGTTTTAGGTTTATCATTGTATTTTAATTATTATGATCATCAATGTATCTTTTTATAAACAATGAATAAACCATATATTATTATTATTATTAAACTCTTATAAACTGAAAGAAAAATTCTAATATATTCTAGAAAATTCAAGAATCGTTCAAGAAAATTTTAGTAATTTGAAATTCCTGAAAAAATCATATTTAAAGCAAGAAAATTTAAATTAAAATTTTTTTGTATTTCATTCTGAATTTAAGTTACAATTTATAACATATGGAATGTGAAAAATAATTTATTCAATTTTTTCAGCAATACGAAACTGAAATCGCTGTTTTTGCAAGAACGCGAACTTTTTCCGTTTTTTTCCCTTCCCTTTCTTTTCCGCCCTTCTATCGCGCCGACTTTTATTTCCGTCCCACCCCACCCCGCGCTTTCGCGAGCCGCAGAGACAACAACACGAGCATGCGGGGGTGTTCGCTTTTAATTAAATCGGTCTACGGCTGTCTAATTTTGAGGGACGCCGAAATAATTGCGTCCGAAAATAGAAAACCCCTTCGGTTTATTTGCGGCGAGTTTCAGAGAGAGCGAAAGAAAGGGAGTAAGAGAGAGAGAGGGATAGTCTCACCCACGAGAGCGGACGGCAAATCGAAAATAGGTTTTCTGGAAATTCCTTTTGTCTGCGACGCGACCGGATTAAGTCGTGATTAAATTTTTTTCCACTCGAACTCGAAAGTCTTAAACCGTCTATTCAAACAGAAATGCTACCTTTTAGACGCAATTTATAAGGTGGAAAATAAAGTATTTAAAGCTACTGGGGTAACTAATAGTATCACCATGATGGGTTTAACTTATTTAGAGCTGTTTTATATAAACTTACTAATAGTAATTAATAAAACTCAATTTAATCATTTAATTTCCTTCACTTATCACAATTTGCCACACACACCAACAAAATTACGTTCGGTGCATCCTTAATTGAATCCCATCGCTTCCATCGTGTTCCTTTTTCTTTCCGTCTGCGAAGGAAACGTCTAATATCCAGACGCAAATGGAACGAGATTGCGAGGATTCTATCGATTCCAGTCTTTTCTGTTCTTTACTATCTCTGCAGATTGTCTACGATAACGGATAACTTATTTTGCCTCCTCGACGTGTATCGTATCACTGGCCGTTCGTGGGGTGGCTTTTAATTAAAGTTGGAAATTTTTGGGGCCGGACGTTATTTACAAAACACATTATAACGGGATTACCGCCGCTGACCGCTGAACCCTTCCGAGTTTTAATTGTGGCAGGGAGCGGTGCCAACTTTTAATTCCGTTGCACCGATCCGTCACGAGCTCAACAAGACGTTGCACCTCGGGCTTAATCAATTACAAATGTATGCTATGCGCGCCAACTGTAATTAATCATTAACACTCGTGTTAATATAGCCCTTGCTTCTGTAATTAATTTATTCCCTTTGGATGGGATCGCTCGTATTTATTGGGCCTAACATAACTGACTAGTAATTGGGCGGGTTTAATTATCGCAATTAATTATATTCGATCAAGTCCGTTTCGATTTTTCATTGACCGCTCAAAAATCTAAGTGGATGATGACAGAAACACGGATTGAACCTATGTGGTTTAAACAAATAGTTTAATTTTTCGTTAGTTTTTTTAGATACTTTATAATATTTTCTTGCACCCAGGATTTTTAAATTCCGATCTTTCCTTCAAGAGTTACAACGAATAAACGAAAAACAAATGAAAATCAAATTTTCGTTTTTAACTTCTATAATAAGTATACAATATTTGTAAGCCATATGTGCAAGAATTTTCAAAATCCGACCTTTCGTTTAAAAGTTATGTTCAAAAAAAAATAAAAACAAATGAAAATCGAATTTTCGTTTTTAACGCCTACAATAAGTATGCGACATTTGTGAACCGTCTGTGCAAAAAATTTTAAAATTCGATCTTTCGTTTAAGAGTAATAATCAAAAAACGAAAAACATATGAAAATCTAATTTGAGTTTTTAACTCCTACAATAAGAATACAACACTTCTAAGCGCTGGGTGCAAGAATTTTTAAAATCTGTCCTTTCGCTTAAAAGTTATGTTCAAAAAAAGAAAAACAAATGAAAATAGAATTTTCGTTTTTAACGTCTACAATAAGTATACAACATTTGTAAATCCTGGGTGCAAGAATTTTTAAAATCCGATCTTTCCTTCAAAAGTTACAACCAATAAAGGAAAAACAAATGAAAATCGAATTTTTGTTTTTACCTTCTATAATAAGTATACAATATTTGTAAGCCATATGTGCAAGAATTTTTAAAGTCCGACCTTTCGTTTAAAAGTTATGTTCAAAAAAACGAAAAACAAAGGAAAATCGAATTTTCGTTTTTAACGTCTACAATAAGTATACAACATTTATAATTCCTGGGTGCAAGAATTTTTTAAATCCTACCTTTCGTTTAAAAGTTATATTTAAAAAAAAGAAAAACAAATGAAAATCGAATTTTCGTTTTCAACGTTTACAATAAGTAAGCGACATTCGTGAACAATCAGTGCAAGAATTTTTAAAATTCGATCTTTCGTTTAAGAGTGATGATCAAAAAACGAAAAACAAATGAAAATGTAATTTGAGTTTCTAACTCCTACTATAAGAATGCAATATTTCTAAGCGCTGGGTGCAAGTATTTTTAAAATATGTCCTTACGTTTAAAAGTTATGTTTAAATAAAAAAAAAAACAAATGAAAATCGAATTTTTGTTTTTAACGTCTACAATAAGTATACAACATTTGAAAACCCCCGGTGTAAGAATTTTTAAAAATCGTCCTTTCGTTTAAAAGTTATGTTCAAATAAAAGAAAAACAAATGAAAATCGAATTTGTGAACCATCAATGCAAGAATTTTTAAAATCCGATCGTTCGTTCGAGAGTTACAATTAATAAAGGAAAAACAATTGAAAATCGAATTTTCGTTTTTAACTTCTACAATAAGTATACAACATTTGTAAACCTTGGATGCAAGAATTTTTAAAATCCTACCTTTCGTTTTAAAGTTATGCTTAAATTAAAAAAAAAACAAATGAAAATCGATTTTTCGTTTTCAATGTTTACATTTGTGAACAATCGGTATAAGAATGTTTAAAATTCGATGTTCCGTTTAAGGGTAATGATCAAAAAACGAAAAACAAATGAAAATCGAATTTTCGTTTTTAACGTCTACAATAAGTATACAACATTTGTAATTCCTGGGTGCAAGAATTTTTTAAATCCTACCTTTCGTTTAAAAGTTATGTTCAGTAGTATGAGAGGCACTTGGGACTGGGAATTTTGCGGTTAGGCGGCAGCGATTGAGGTGTCATCCCGCTATCTTGTCATTCTTATCGGTGGCATCCGGTGCGAGCGCACATTTCCATAAGAGGCAATGAGTGCGAATATAGTGTTGTGGTCAATGAAAGAGTGAGAAGGAGATAATGGCGAGTGTACCAACTTAAATCTTATCGCACTAACACAAATTCAATTGTGTGTGTGTGGTGTTGCCAACTGAAATAATAATAAAAGTAGATTTCTTTTTTCGCGCGCGCGCCATCTTTTATCAAGAAGGGTTGCAGATTTCTGCAGCTCGAGGAGGAGTTCGAGAATAAATAATTATTGTTAAATTTATTTCGCCTGCTGCTCATGATGATGATAAGGAATGGCCCAAGGTAAAATTGCGGTAATTAAACGATTGAAAATCATAAAAATAAAAAAAAAGGAAATAATAGTGTTTTATTTTAATTAAAACTTGTACATACAAAAAAATTATTTAAAACCTAATGGAACAGTATTATAATCATCTATTCGACGTCTTTTTGTTATATTTGTTCTAAATATTTTGGATTCTGTTTTCGTGACGACATCATGATCAAGAGTTCGGCGTATATTTCGTCCAACGATATAAACAGGCGGTGTATCTTCTAGAATCATATCCCTCAACTGATAAAAATTTACAATTTTAGAAGATTCGTAATTCAATCGAATTCCTTTTACTTTGCAAACTATATGATGTTGATTTGTTTGAGGGCTAAATACTTTATACGCATAGTTTTTGGGGCCTCCGGAGACAAATTCTTCTATATAGGACCCCGTTCCGTACTCTCCTACTAACTCGTCCGTCAGCTCTCCAAGAAAATGACCAGTAGATGGCTCTGGTTCATTACTCCTCGAAATAAAAATTACAGAATCAGTATCATAATATAATACTTTCTGCTCTAATTGTTCCAGATACGAATATAATTTTAGGCGCGCTTGAGTCGTAACGTAGGCGGCAATTAGAACATTGACGGTATTCAATTCTTGCACCTCCGCTTCCTGTGTATATTCCCAATTCACCAAGATTGTCTCATCGTTAATAGGTACAATAGTATTGATACATATTGAAGAATCTGATATCATTTCATAAAATATCCTCTGTTCTCGAATAACGGATGTTTTTGTTTGATTTTCTCGTTGTCCGAATTTGCCCCAAAATGAATTGAGGATTAATTTTGCGAGCGATCGTAGACCGGGATTTGCATCAATTTTGTCGTAATCTAACTGGACACCTTCCATTTCAAAATAATGTTTTATATACTTTTGACGTTCGCTCTCGTTCGAAATACAATTTGTGGGCCATCCGGATGCCTCTTGTTTAACACCAATGAATTTATTCATAAAGTCAACAAAAAGTCCACCTGTTCTTGAAACTGGGTCGTACTGAGATATTTCGTATTTCCATATTTCATGCACTTTCAAAATTACATAATTCATTTGGATTGCTTTGCGCACTTCATCAATGATCCAAGTACCTGTAATAGATCTCTCTTTTGAATTGAAATGATTACAGATCTCTTGGGAACAATTCTCAGCACAGCTACGACATAATGTAAATATCAGTTTACCGTGTAATTTAATTGGAAGAACTGGGTGATAGAGATTATTTGGTGGAAGCACAGTACACTTGATAACACCTTCAATATCATTCAAATCTAAATCCTGTGCCTCGGGGTAGACAAAAACTGTAGGATGTCCTATTGGAAATTTTCCATATTTACACACCCACGGATACAAAGAGCAAACATCCAGATATTTTATTACTTCATTTTGTTGTACTTTGTAATACAATTTTACACAATCCGTTCGCCCTCCATAAAAAGCATCTCTAGGCATCAGAGGTTCCATGAAAATATCTTCATCGTCGTTGTCGTCGTCTACATTTGATTGTAAATTGTTTTTAAATTCGCATTCCCACATTTCTACGACTTCATATCCTAAATTTCTTAGACGTTCATTTTTTCTTAATGTGTTATTAAAAGATATGGATACATTATCATCATCATCATCATCATCATCATCTATTTCTTCATGTAGTTCATATGGATTAATAAGATGACGACGACGACGACGACGGCGACGACGAAGGGGGCAGTTTGGATGCCCGTGAAAATAACACCCCTGAAATTCAAATATTTGCTTCGTATCTTCGCAATAGCCGTCGACACGAGCACCTGCAATAACTACTTCTCGACCATTTTGTGCATGCTGAATTCGGATATTTCGTGTTTTCTCTTCAGAGAGTAACCATTTAATTGCGATCGCTGATTGATTATCTCGACATCGATAACCTTTACGAGGGATAAGTCCAATTGTATTTGGTTTAAGAAAATTTCTCCTATACACTTTATTGCATGCAGATGCTATTGTGGATGCTTCGGTAAACGGACATACATTGCATTTTTCTATAAACATAAAACGAAACTTTTTGCACGCTAATGTTAATATATCTACATCTGATATACAGTATTCGACAAGTTCTTTCTGCATGTTAAATTCTCGATATTTTTGTGTATTGTACCATTGAAAAAATTTATCACGATCATCACTTTTCATCGAATCTGGGGAGTAAAACTTGGCGGGTGGTATTTCCCCCACGTAGTTGGCGTTTTCCAGGGTGTTAAATAAATAAGGAAAATATCCCTTTCTTATCTCGTCTCCCAAGTCAAAAGCTTTGGATAATTTAGCTAGAGGCATGGGAAAATAATTCAGAGAATCTATAAACCTAATGTTCCCGAGCGTCATTAATATAATCTTCGAACCGCGCATTATTAATTTGATAGGTTGATCAGTATGTTCTAATAAATATTTCAATATAAATTGATGATCAAACGCCTGTCCATTATGTGCAATGCAAACTACTGTGCGAAATTTTCTTTTAATCTGTAGGAGATATTCCGTAAAATTTTTAATAACATCCGAAGAAATTACTTTTTTTCTAAAACCACATTTTTGACAAAATTCTAATAGGTTTTCATTCTCGCATAAATCACACCATTGCATGTACACACATAAATTGGGCTCATGAATGACCGTATCAGATTGTTCCATAATCGGTGTCTCTTGCCGCGTCTCTAAATCATAACATATAAATAACGTGTCTTTCAAATCTGATATTTTCATATCGACCGGTATATAGCACAGATGATTAGATGGAACTATTTTCTCACACAATTTACACAAAGATTCGCCGCAGATGTGATCCCTGGCCGTAGTAAAAGTCTTCAAGCAATTCTTGCACTTCCTCAAATAATCACAAAAATTATTTTCTTTGTGGTTTTTAAAGCATTTTTCGGAATTGAATGATCTGTTGCATGTAGGGCACACAACAATATCCTCTCTATCATTTCGTGAACACCGAGGTAGTTCATTACACCAAGGGCATTTTCTTTCACAACGATGACCATTCTTTCTATTATACGGAATATGGCATACTTCGCAATAATAGCTACAGCCAAATGCCGCCGTTAACGATGTAATTATGTTGTAATGGTTATTATGATACAACAGATTTATATTTTTATTGAGTGGTGAATCTGAACCTTCAAAAATTACATCACGTCCTTTTCCCATGTAATCGAATACAGTAATTTTATAATCTTTTAAAAATTCTTGAAGTTTTTGTATCTCTTCAATTCCAGCTCCTTCATTTGGTATTTCAAGATTTGCATTTTTCACTAGTTCAACGACTGCTTTATCTTGTGACTTGGCAATGTTCCGTCTCATTTTAATAAAATCGTCTCTATTTTCGTTATATGCAATGCCCACGACAATGGCGCGAACTAAACACATATTATCCTTGTTGTCAATTTGTACAATACCTCTTCGTTTTGCACATTCCTCTGTGAACGTGGAATAATCATGTCTTTTTACTCTACCGGTCCCTCGAGGAAGTCGTACAGATGTTGCACTAAGTCTAAAATTGTCGGTACTAAGCCCCTCTGAATTACTTTGAAATATAGATCCCAATACTTTCCATATGTCTTCAAATGTCACTGTATCAGCTCTTCTGAAGGACAACCAGCCGGGAGCTTTTTCTTTAAAATTATCGCTGGAAAATGTGAAACCAACGACATCTAACGGTTCCACAGTGTCCGTAACGCATTGAATGACGTCGTTGATACTCTCCTTGATCCATAAAATTGGGTTTGCTTCCTCTGGAATTGGCTTAATCTTGAAAACGACCGTTTTCCCTCTTAATCCAAATTTTCTAACCTTACTTATACTCTCACTCACTTTTGTAAAACGAGACATTTTGTTGTTTAGTAACACTCTATGCACAAGGTATGGGCGAATTAAACTGAGTACGTTATGTAAAATCGTAAACGTTTATACTTTAGATATCGACTATGGAGGGGAAAGGGAGGGGCAAAATATTGTACATAGCATTTAAATTTAATAATAATTTCTTTTTATTGTAAAATTAATTAAGCAAAGCAAAACAAATACATTAATACATCGCAGCAGCAGCGTCGGCGACTAAGACGAAGGCAGCAGCACCAACGGAAATAATCTGGGTGTGGCAACTAAGATGACGTAGCGTCTAGGTGTGATCGATGTACGACGACGACGACGACGATTGAATATTTTTCTAATTACTAAAATAATACATTCAGTAAGAGAAAGAACACTAGATATAAAAGAAAAACATAAATACCTGAAGTTTTTCCATTTCAAATATCGGTGTAGGTTTGCCGTACATCTGCTTTACCTCGATTAATTTTATATACATGGTATTTTTGTATTTTTGATTGAAATCATTAATCGCATCCTGGTGAAAAACTTCATTCATTCTCTTCGGCAAAAAGACTTCAAACTCCCCCAGGTCCGCAAGTATTGCTCGCCCAAATCGAGTGTTCTTTGCTGAGATGCTCTGTATTATGTAAGGTCTGTTGATGTCCAGTTGGTAGAGTTTTACATTTTCACGGGGTTGCACAGTTTTTTTCAATTTGGAGAAGTCCATTTTTTAAATTGTTACGTCTGTATCGTTTAAGAGTTTCCACTTGAACTGGATGCACACACACACAAATCAGTCTTTATATCAGGAAATATTGTGGCTAGAAAAACCGCGAATTTGCGCGCGCGAAATTTTCCCGCGAAGCAATGAACAGGAATTGATAAGCAAACGGTTTAAGGTGAGGCGCGCCTCTTATTTATTGCAAAAAATGCAAGTGTTCTTTTCCATTAGAATAAATAGACATTGTCCACATATATTACACATATGTGAATCTTTTAGCTTTTCACTCTCCAGAACGCTGGCCTTTCTGTGGGATGATTTGTAGGTCCTTTCTTCAGGAATGTCAATAAAATTATTATGATAACACATCGTACACAACTTTTCCCCGTCAATTACGGAGTAGGATTTTATTACACATAAATTGTGCCCATGTCTGTATTTTTCCATATCTTCATAAAAACAATTTGCCACAACTACTTCTCGTTTTTTCCTCGGGTGCTTTAATGGTGTAGATATGTTTGCACGTATTGGGTTGTCAGGGGTTGTTTCGTTAATTATTTGTGTGAGTTCGACAAGTTCTTCATTAATCGCAGGTAGGAACTGCTCGTTATTCATTTTATATATTTTGCACAAAACACACACACACACACGCGCGCTATAAAAAAATCCGTGCGGACTTCTCAACGAATACTGTAATATAATTAATAATTTCACGTCACGCGTGCCCGTGATTTTCGATAAGAGTTAACCACACCCCGAGTGAATACGTATAAGTATAAGGTTTGTGGAATAAAAAAGAATAAATCAATTAATGCTTTTTTCGTTTTCAGGAAAGTGACAAAATAAAAATAAAAAACCGATTCATATTCTCATTTTTTATTTTTTATTATTGTTTTTACATATTCTTTTAATATTTTTACATTATTCAAACTACAAATATTATTATTCTTACTATGTATCTTGCAATTATTTAATGTTTTTTTAAAATTAGGGGAATTACTATCTAAACCTAAATCTATTACATTCCTATAAAAGTTTCTTAAATAATTAGTTTTTTGATTTCCTTTTGCATAAACGACATCTGCAGGAAACATTTTAAAAATTGAATACAAGTCATTTGGGTTAGAATCACCATCACTGTATCTCAAACAATGATGCTTATTTTCTAACCAAATAACTTGTTTTTTACAAGCATTAGATAGTTGCGAAAAAGGCTTAGACGGTTTAAAGTGAAACATCCAGGTTGGGACGTCGTCGTCGTCGTCGCCTACATATGCGAACACTAATTCTTTCGGGGAAAATTCAGGTAAGTTGAATCCTTGAATGTCAATAACCAATATTTTTTGAGGCTTAATCCTTTTTAAAAAAACAGCTTTCAGCGGTTGTTCGACCTTCTTTACGCGATCAACAAATCTGGCTCGGTCCGCTGCAACTTGCATCCAATTTACATCCACTTCTGTATCGGTATCATCTTCATAGATAAATGTAATCGGTGGTAAATTAAACACTACACTCTTTCTTTCTATTACATCCATGTTTTATCTAAACAATTTTTCGAACAATTCCTGATAACGGCGTGTACTCGACAACTGCGTCGCAAAGAATGAGGCAGTAGGCGCGCGTGTTCTCATTAAATGGATCATCCGCTTCCAATTCAATTTTCAAATCAACAGTTGAAGATTTCAACCTCTCATTTTGTTTCGAGAGATCAAACACGTACAGCATTCTATGTTTGAACTCGTTGAAATCTAAATATGGATCTAGACCTTGACCATCTTGATTCGATCCATAATAACTGTCTCGAAATCTTGTATACATCTGATATGCAAGTAAATAATCTCCACTTCTGATATCTAGATTCAAGTTATCGTAAGGGTATGATTCAGAATTTAAATGCACCTTAATGTTTCGAATTAGACAATGATCGAAATTGGTTGCATCTTTCAGATGGTTATTTTTTCTGTCCTGATGAAAAGCGATGATTACGTAGCGGGGTTTCTCTAGATTCGTTGACGTTTTAACGCTCCATATATCTTTAGTGGTTTGTCTTAGACCGGGCAATTCGTGAATTTCCCACTTGCGGAAAGGCATTACAATCGGTTTGTCGGCTTGTAAACGTTCCAGCATATTCAAGCGTATTTCATCGTTTACATGAACGTGGGGCATTCGCCATTCCACTTTTAGGATTTTCAATTTGACGCTATCGGGTCCTACATAACAGTTTTTATCCGTACTGGATCGCAATAGAATTAACTCTTGTTTTGCATTGACAATTACTTTGTGATAATCTTCAGCGAATCCTAAGAGATATTTCAAGGGGATCGAAACGTAGAATTTGTTGTTACCATCGTAATAGATCTTATGTTTTCCTGTAGACGCCCATCCCGAGATTTCGAGACCGTTAGCATTAGATTTTTGAAAGGACAGCAAACCCTTTATCGTGCTCGTAACCCCAACGTCGCGACACTTGTCAATTTCCACACCATTTAATTCATATCGGATTTCCTCGAACAAAAAACTGAATGCATTGGTTACCAATTCAAATTTTTTATCATCCGGTTTTGTAGCTGGTAAATCCACTTTACCACATATGTAAATGTAGCTATCACAAGGTGCCGTACAAATATCCTGATTCTGAATAACAACTCGAATTTCATCATTTTTCTCGAAATTCGTTGAAGATGGTTGATACGTGTGAAATTGATACTTGACTAACGTTTCGTCAAACACGATGTCACTAAATATATCTAATTTAACCATGATGATTTTTGTTGTTGTTGGGAGAAAGCTTATATCCCATAGACTGCAATCTTGCACGATTAGCCAATGTTATCTTGGGAGACGTCTTCACAGGACTGATGGATAATTTGTTTTGTAATGTCAATTTATATGAACTTTGATTCTCGGTGCTGCTTTTAAATTGAATGCCCATACTACTTAGGTACTCGTTTTAATTCTAGGCGAATGATAATTTTCTCTCCTCTAAAATTAACCGGATCACCGTCTTGATCTAGAATTCGAATTGTTATATTACTGATTGATTTTGTATTTATAGGTAAATAAAGAATATTTTTCGGTTCTATAATAATTGCATATCCCGGATCGACTGTCGGCGTGAATTCAAATAAAGTATGAGATAATTTGCTATTGTAATACGCACCCGTTACAATATTACATTCAACACGTATGCTAGTTACTTTTACAATTTCCACAGGTAAATCTGATATGTGAAGAATACCCGCTTTTAAAATTTCCTTACCTGAAAATCCTAATAATTTGCCAATCGTGCCTTTTTCAGGTGAAAAATCTATATCGAATTTACTTTTAATTTCGCATTTTAATGTATTATTATTCGGTTTCAGCGATAACAGTTTATCAGCGATGGTTTCCTTGACCCTGTCAACGCCGAATAGTTTTAACAGCTGCTTTTGCAAATACTTTTCAATGTTCGCGATTTCGTACGAACCGGATGGTATTATAATTTCTTTTTTATTGTAAATAAATTTATTGTTTACTCCCTCTTCAATATTCGGTATTGTATGATATGAATGAAAACCAATCAGTCCTAAACAATAAGATTCTTCAGAATCAAGTTCGATGGGTGGATAATAACTATCGGAGAGTACACTCGTCGAACTTTGCAGTGTAAATGTCTGAGACATGACTAAACTTATTTCCACATGACATTTCTATTTATCATCTAAGAAATGCAGACATAAATGTCCGCAATTGAAAGTATCAAATTGTTGATATCTGTCATGATTGTATTTAATTACAAGACCGCGAAAGTATCGTCTCAACTCTAACGGCGGTGGTAAATTTCCGAAACTGTCAAAATAATGAACAACACCTCCACGCTTTTTATATGCCACCCAATGCGTGCCCATACCTCGTATCGAATCTAAATTGATTATTGCAGATTCATTACGATACGGTTTCGAAGGTAGTTTACCTCGCATGAACACACCTCTAAAATCCTTGATATTTTTGGCGAATTTTCTTAAATCTACATCGGTAAGTGCACGCTTGGGTAGGCTGTTTATAAGTTTTTTGGATGTTGTTTCATGTACAAACCGAGACCGCGTTTATACGGTTTCAAGTAAAGACCCTGTCCACCTTTCTTGCCGAGCGCGATTGATTCCATCGTTTTGTTGTGTCGTTGAGCTTCTTCGAGTTTTTGTCGAGCACTTTTCGCACTGTTTACTGCTTTTGCAATTCCTGCAGCGCCTCCGGCTAATGATCCAAGAGCACTTAATCCGGCAAATATCGGAATAAGTGGTAGTATTCCGCCTCGTTTTGGAACTGGTATAACTCGAGGTGTTCGAATTTTTCTTTTGCCCCCAATTTCTCGAACGGCTGCTTTAGCCACTGATAGTGCAACACTACTGCCCTCTTTAATACCTCCAGGTTTTTTGATTTTATTCTTAAACGATTTCAATCCTTTTCGAGCCTTTGCCACTACACCTTTGTGCATGGAAATTTTTCCAACATTTCTCTTTTTAATGCCCATTCCTAATTTCCTTTTCAATTTCATTGCTGTGGTCACTGCCCAAGCAGTAGCCTTTTCACTCAACTTGGAATCCTTTGCTTTCACCCGATTCCAGGCAGCTTCTTCAAGTTCTTTATCTGCTTTGTGGCGATCTTCCAAACGGTTACTGTTGGAATAAGCGATGTCGTGTTTTTTACACGCCGAGTCTAAAGGGTTAATACCGAGATCTCCGCGTTTTAATCGTTTTTCCAGTTTTGTGCCTGGACCGCAATACTGATAACCTGGTACGTGCGCCTCGAACGGGAGTTTATTGATCAGTGAATTGATCACACCCTCTCCGCTGTAGGTAATCATTTAAAATATATATATGGTCCGATGGTATTTATATACTGCTGCAGCGTATCAAGTTTAATCAGTACGATGAAGGTTGTTAAGCAGAAGCAGACTCTTTCTGTGTCCAATTTAGACCAGTGGGTTGGCGAGGGACTCGGAAAAAAACAAAATCGAAGGCATAGCAGCTTGTTACCAAATTCTGTTCGCTCGATAATCTGTGGACCGTCCAACTGTGGAAAATCTAATGTTATCACTTCTGTTCAACGATAATGGGCTGAAATTTCAGAATGTTTATGTGTTTTCCAAATCACTTTATCAACCGAAATATACTTTCTTGGAAACGGTCTTGAATGGTGTTCCGAGTGTAAAATATTATCCGTTTAAAGAAAACGATGAGATAATGAGTCCGAGTGAAGCGAATCGGAATTCAATATTCATATTCGATGATGTTGCGTGCGACAAGCAGGATAAGATCAGAGAGTTTTTCAGCATGGGCCGACACAAAGACGTTGACTCATTTTACCTCTGCCAAACTTATACGCGTATACCTAAACATCTAATTCGCGACAATGCGAATTTTATAATTTTGTTTAAACAAGATGAACTTAATCTTAGACATGTGTATAATGATCATGTTAGTAGTGATATGCAGTTTGATCAGTTCAGGAATCTATGTTCGGAATGTTGGAAAGAAAAATATGGTTTTCTAGTAATCGATAAAGATTCAGACATATCGAAAGGGAGATACAGAAGAGGGCTCGATGAGTATATAATACTGGAGTAATCAATATTTATATCAGTTTGAAAACAGGTGTGTAAAACATAACAGCTACCTGTATTGGAATAACAGCTACCTGTTTCTGTATAACTGCTACCTGTTTTTGAAATAACTGCTACCTGTTTTAAAATAACCGCTACCTGTTTCTGTATAACTGCTACCTGTTTTTGAAATAACTGCTATCTGTTTTAAAATAACCGCTACCTGTTTCTGAATATCTGCTACCTGTTTCGGAATAACAGCTACCTGTATTGGAATAACAGCCACCTGTTTTAGGATAACTGCTACCTGTTTTTTAAATAACAGCTATCTGTTTCCGAATATCTGCTACTTGTATTGGAAAGCTGCTGCTCGTACCGAATATGACTGATATCAAAAGAAGAATAATATCTGTTCAAAAAGCTATTAGAAAAAAATCGTTAGCTCTAAAATTAAATCGGCATGAAAAGGATGACATTTTGGAGAAATTATACAAGCCAATCACGGAACCATTGAAATCAATCATTAAAACTGAGGGGGCATCAGACATGCATATGGTGAAGTCGGAGTTTTTTCCGAAAAAACTATCTGCTTCTACGCCCAAGATAAATTATACTGATGACAATAAGGAGACGATTACCAGAATAGAGCAGGTACCAAGACAATTGGATTTTCTGCAAGATGAAGATGTATTTGAAAGTAGTTTACCAAGATCAGGTCCCTCCATTAATATTACACCCGTTCAAGAACCGGATCCTACTGTGATAGAAGAATATTTATCAAGATTTGCGCCTTATCCTAGACAATATATTGAAGAATTAATTCGAGCGGGTAGTGATGATTTTGATACGGTTTTTGGTGTAACATTCAATCCTGAAAATGATAAATTTCGAATTGGAAAGTCTGATATAGATTTGGATGGAAACGATTTAATAATTGAAAAAGTTCGTTATACAGGAACCGTGGGTTTATATGAATTACTATTCAGAAAGGATCCTATGGCATATACAGAAGATGATAAGAGAAATTATATCGATATTCTCAGGAGGACAAATACTTTACATCGCGATTGCGATCCTTCGAAACAGATAAGAGGAAATCCATCCTTTAAATACAGATCAATTATAAAACCTCTGCTAAAGCCGTTATCGGACGATTCACCTCAATCAGTAACAACGATTTCGCGCCCGGCGTCATCATCACGCCCCAATACTCGTAAGAAATTTACCCGTGGGCAAGGATTCGATTCTAAGATGCGTGTTGAAGAAAAACCCTACAGAAACGTTTATTGGGACGATCCAAATGAACTGATTGATCGCTTGTGGCTACTTCATGCATCAAGAAAGGCTGGAAATAATTCTCATGAAAATGAGATTGCATCCATTGAAGAGGAATTAAAAGAAGCTGGTATTATTATTATGTAATCAGTTGCATAATGAGTGTCGACAAATTCGGACGATTTTCTTCAGGAGAGCGGATAAGTTTGCCCAGAGGACCTCCTGGAGTAGGATTTTCTTTAACACATGACGGGCATTTCGATTTAGAGAATAAACGTTTAAAACGTGTTCTAGATCCACTAGATTCAAACGATGTTGCCACAAAAAAATTCGTTCAAAGTGTCAATAAAGAAGCGAGTGATTCAAGGGTTCATCTCTTTAATATACTCAAGAATGAGATCACCAAAATTCGAACAAAATTTGACGATGAATTTAAACAGACTGAAAATAAATTAGAGACAATTAAAACGAATTTCTCAGATGCGCAAAAAAAATTATCAGATATGGGAGAACTTATAAAAACAAATTCAGAGTCCATTGAAACTGTAGCAAAATCCACTGAATTAGTAGCAAAAAATCTTAGCGAGTATAAAAAGACAATACAATTACGCATTCCTCAAATGCTAGATAGTCGATTCTATCCATATAAAGATATGACAGATGTTATTAATAGTTTCCAGAAACAAATTGATTTTCTAAAACAGGATCGTGTGGAGACGAGTCCAAAACCTATAGCGGAACCATTAACAACGCATACGATTTTTACACCGACACTACCAAAATTGGATTTTCCAGGTGCAATTGATTTTGTTAAAAGAGAATTAGGAGGTAGACATTCAGTGGACGAAGAACCCCCGGCACAATGAGTAAATTTAAAGAGGATGTAGTTAAGGAATTACACAAGCCAGCTAGAGTAAATTTTCCCCGTAGGCGTACAATTATTAAAGGATTAGACGATTTATGGCAAGCTGATTTAGCCGAATTTGGTCTTTATGCTCGAGAAAATAAAGGTTATAAATTCATACTAGTAGTTATCGATTGCTTTTCCAAGTATCTATGGACGGTGCCGTTAAAAAATAAAAGCGGTGTTAACGTGAGTGCTGCATTCAAAGAGGTATTTCTAAAGGATAGTCGAATTCCCAAAAATTTGCAGACAGATCAAGGCAAAGAATTCTACAACAGCCATTGTAGTGCTTTAATGAAAAAACATAATGTAAATCATTATTCCACATACACTGTTATTAAAGCATCTATGGCAGAACGTGTGATTAGAACATTAAAGGAAAAGATTTATCAGGGATTTAGTCTGCGTGGGAAGTATCGCTGGATAGATGTTCTGAAAGACATTACCGACGCCTACAATAAACGGAAACATAGTACAACTGGAATGCGACCTTGTGACGTCACCAAAGATAAAGAGCGTAATTTATTAAACACTGTTTACTCCCATATCAAAATCGCAGGAAAGAAGCTATTTAGCGTGGGCGACATTGTTCGCATTAGTAAACAAAAGACCATATTTGATAAGGGATATACAGCAAACTGGTCGACGGAGTTATTTAAAATAAAATCAATTAAAATAAGTAGCCCAACAGTGTATTTCTTAGAAGATACTGCAGGACAACCCATATCTGGAACATTTTATGCTGAGGAACTTCAGAAGGTTAAGCATCCCGATGTTTATCTAGTGGAGAAGATTTTAAGAAAAAAGGGAAACAAAGTTTATGTCAAGTGGCTTGGACTGGATAAATCACAAAATAGTTGGATAGAGAAATCAAATGTTTTGTAATATATTGTATAAATATATGGCTATTAAAAAAAATATATTCAGTAGTTTAATTGACTCCCCCGCGAGACTGTCGTTATGCTTATTATTTTTCCTGAAATCCTTTTGCTATCGGTACTAACTGTAATTGTCCATTCAATCGAATTGCAAGATGCCGTGAAATATCTCTACAGATATGGGTACATCAACGGTACAACGGACTTGATTGAAGAAATTACCGAAGAGCAAAATCCAATATTTAAGAACGCGATTGAAAAATTTCAAGAAAACTATGATCTTGAAATAGATGGAAGACTAAACAATGAAACTATAACTGTCATGAAACAAAGACGATGTGGTGTATCAGATAATATTGATAGTTACACCCTCGGTGCATCATGGATGAAATGGAATTTTACGAGGATTTCTTGGCATTTCATAAGAGGAACTAAGCAAGAAATTGAAATAGCAAGTGAAGCATTCAAAGTTTGGGAAAAACATTCCAATTTGGAATTTGTACATGATAAATATAATCCCAATTTAATTATATCATTTCAACTAAGACAACATAAATATGTGAAGTGTAATAATCGAGAATACTGTCGCTTTGATTTTGACGGTCCTGGATTTATTTTAGGACATGCTTATTTTCCATCAATTTCACAAGGACATGTTGAGATACATTTAGATAAAGAAGAATCCTGGTGCTACAAAACAATTTGTCCAGACTCTGAAACAAGTTTGTTTGCTGTTTTACTTCATGAAATTGGACATTCTTTGGGGCTTCATCATTCACTTCGAGATGATGCGATAATGTATGCTTTGTATTCACCAAGAAATTTTACAAGCAGTTTATCAGATGACGATATTATAGGGATTCAAAAATTGTATGGACCTAAAATTATTAAAACTACCACAACAACAACAACAACAACAGCAACGACAGTAACTGCACTAATAGATGGAACTGCGAACAGTGCATCATCCCCACCACCTAAATTATGCAACTTTCATAATGTAGATGCCTATTTGGTTGCAAAAGATCATTTATACATATTTTATCATAAATGGGTATGGTATAAAGTGCTTAATGAAGACACAATTAATTCTCCTTTATTAATAACACAATGGCTGAAGTTTTTATCTCCAAAGTTTACAAAAATTGATGCCATTTATCAGAGACTTGATCAAAATTTTGTGATTTTTGCAAACAAATACATCTATATTATTGATTCAAACTCGTTAACACTTAGAAGTCCACCTATGACTCATGCTCAGGTGCAAATGCCATTCGGATGTGATGTAAAAGGGGCTGTTAATACATATACAGGTCAAACTTATGTATTTTGTAATGACAATATGTTCGTTCAATTAAATGAGTGTAATTTTAAGGTTAACCGAAACGGATTTATTTCACGGGAATTTCCCGGAATTCCTCCAAACATAAGTGGAGTTTTTCGTTATACAAATGGTAAACTTTATTTCTTTGATGATACGTATACTTATGAATATGATGAATTTTCAAAAGTACTATCAAGCGCAACTAAGAGGGATAATGCACTATTCGATATATCGTGCCCTCGAAAAGATATTTTAACTGAAATAAAGTCCTTATTATCTAAAATACTTTTAAGTCAATAGTTTTGTATGTACTTTTTCTCAAATAAATATTTTACAATATAATTTTACCGATTTTTATTTTTTTTTAACCTGAAAATGAATAAAACTTAGGAAAATAAAAATGTATCACATAAAATTCATATTTTATTGGACAATATATATTATAATATCGTACAGCTGCTAAAATAATTACTAAACCTATTGTTACAAATATAAAAGTTAATAATAATGTATTAATAATTTTGTGAGTCCATAATTCATCATAGACATCAGGGAATATCCTTGCAGCGTTATCGTTGTACAAGATGGTCTTCCATTGCTCGGTGAACACTTTAACACCTGTGATCTCGGATATTGTTGTACTGTATCGAATCTTGTATCGAAGAACATCCACATCGGTTGGTTTCTTTTCCAATACAATACTGCATGTATGCGGTCTTGATTGGTTGTTTGTCATCATACGGGACCATGATTCATCAAGGGTGTAGTCGAAATCAATTGCGATGTAGCAGTGTTCTACATTTTTTGGGCGTGTCACGAACAACGTACCGTTGAAAATATTTGCGAGCACTAAAAAGTTTGCGATATTCATTTCTGCAGGTCAGTTTACCACTAAATAAAATATTGTCACTTGTTGGAATTTATACACTCGCGACACTTGTACTTTGGTGATGGCGGTCCGTCAATTTGAGTTCTTCCCGTATTATAATGCACGAAACATGGAAGTCTTCTTTGAAAATCTTTATCGTTTTTCCATTTTGAGGATAATAAATGCCAAATTTTAAATAATTCCAATCCTTCAATCTTGCTCGTGTAATACTCTGGTAGATATTTTAAATGGTCACTTGTTAAACGTCCCTCGTAATAAGCATCGATTGCATTATTTATTTTTTGTAGTAATGCAACTTCCTTATTATCACCAGTCATATTGATGAATATCAACTACAGACAATGTTCTAGAGGACAGTAAATCTTTTTTCACCTTATCTGTGTTATATATTAAGGCCTCCAGTAAACACTCGACGTTTTCAATATTTTCTGCTTTATCTCGTAGAGCACACGTAAGAACTTTCAAGGCATTGATGTCATTATTTTCGTTTTCCAAACGAACCACTTCTTCCAGACAATGGTTGTAAAATTTTAAGAAGGAAATGTTTTCAATTTGTTTGATACGGCACTCTATTATATCTATCAGTTCGTAAAGTCGATCAAATAATTTTTTGTTGAGAATTATGCTGGATTTGTTTTTATCAATGCGAATTCGTTTCTTACCATTGCAAGTTGTCACGAAAAGAATTTCACATTCTGCGAAAATCTTTAAAATGGGCTTCTTTTCAATTTCCATTTGAATTTGATAATTTTCATTGTTGTCATCATCATGGCTTAATTTCCGTTTTCGAGATGATGATTTAATAGGATTGAAAAATGTTTGAATTTTTCCCATGTGTTTTACAATTTGATTCCATTCGATGTGTAAAAATGAAACATTCATATTTTTTCGTCCGGACAGTCTTATTGCTGGAAAAAATCCTCTTGCTGGACTTAGACCAACAGCAACATACACACTTTTATTTAAATTATATTTTGCCTCGTGAATAAATTTATTTTCATTTCGAACCTCAGTATCAAAATCGGATAGCATGCTGTCTAGAAATTTATTGATTCCTTCATCGTTATCATCATCATCATCATCACTGCATTCATCACACAAGTCGATAATTTCCGTTTTCTGCTGCTTATCTTGTTTGATGTACTTCTGATACAGTTCTTCTTTTTCTTGATTGTTTTTCCATGCGTTGTAATTATACTCATACAAACACACCTTATCCAGTTCAAAACCGGCCTCAACAAATTCGCTGGCCTGTTGATCGGATAAATAATAATTGGTATCCGGATTTACGTAGTAATAACCCTCCCGATTCCATCGTGAAGACCAGTCCGAATCTATTGATTGCTGTAAATTCAAAATTAAATTTATCTATGCTGTTCAAGATGAGAAAATAAATATCTTACCATATTGATAATGTTTCAAATTTTGCAATTAAATCTCGATATTCCTTTAATTTAGCACTCTTTACTTTTATTTCACTTTTTAATAGTTCCAATTTATTTAACCACACTTTCAATTCCCTATCAAGTCGAACCTTTTTTTTACGTAACAAACTTAGTCTTAAATCACCAGACATCTCAGTACTAAATATTATTCTTAATAAATTTTCATTATATATTATCGGATCGATTTCTATCAACCAATCAGCATTGAGATACAAGTCTGAACACGATGTTTCTTAAGACATTATCATCTAACCACATCCTCATTTATTCTCATTGTATGATTTTAAAAATCAATTCGTTTAATATTTTTACGTGAAAAATAACGAACGTGCATGCCACATCCGGTTGAACTTTGCCGCAATTTTACCTTGGGCCATTCCTTATCATCATCATCATTATCATGAGCAGCAGGCGAAATAAATTTAACAATAATTATTTATTCTCGAACTCCTCCTCGAGCTGCAGAAATCTGCAACCCTTCTTGATAAAAGATGGCGCGCGCGCGAAAAAAGAAATCTACTTTTATTATTATTTCAGTTGGCAACACCACACACACACAATTGAATTTGTGTTAGTGCGATAAGATTTAAGTTGGTACACTCGCCATTATCTCCTTCTCACTCTTTCATTGACCACAACACTATATTCGCACTCATTGCCTCTTATGGAAATGTGCGCTCGCACCGGATGCCACCGATAAGAATGACAAGATAGCGGGATGACACCTCAATCGCTGCCGCCTAACCGCAAAATTCCCAGTCCCAAGTGCCTCTCATACTACTATGTTCAAAAAAAAGAAAAACAAATGAAAGTCGAATTTTCGTTTTCAACGTTTACAATAAGTATGCGACATTTGTGAACCATAAGTGCAAAAAAAATTAAAATTCGATCTTTTGTTTAAGAGTAATGATCAAAAATTGAAAAATCTGAGTGGGCGATGACAATTGAAAAACGAATTGAATTAAACGAATTGGTTTGTTGTTTAAACAAAAAGTTCAATTTTTCCCAGGATTTTTAGTTTTTTGTTTGTTACGATTGAAATCAGGGACTGACACTTTTGATTTTAACTCAAAAACGGTCACTGCTATCAAAATTTTCAAAGAGTGATAAACGCTTCTAAAATACATTTTCTATTAAAATGTGGAAGAATGAATGTAGATTTACGAGCCAATAAAAAAGTTTTGAGCAAATAAATGTTAGGAACACCTTGATCATTTCTTCGCCTGAAGAACACACACGAAGTGTGTCGAAACAATTGTCGCGTACGGCAAAATAAATATTTGAAAGTTTTATCGTATTTCAATTACGAAAAATACCAAAGTGATTCGACTATGTTGAATTGTTTTTAAACCGAATAAATGTAGTAGTTCGTGATAGATTTAAAAGATAAAAATTTCACAAACTTTTTCTGAACACGCTCGAGTGCATTAACTTCTTGTGCAGCATAGGGGCTCCAAATTAAGGCACAATACTCCAAGTCGGAACGAACAAGTGCCACAAACAATCTTATTATAGTTCTTGGGTGTTTCTCTTTAAAAACCCAAGCATTTGGAATGCTCTTGAAGTAACCTTACCGATGTGTTCTGAGAAACTCCAATTACTGGTAAGGATCACCCCTATATCTTTAATGCAATTAACACGCTTAAGACATATATTATTAATGAAGTAAGAATACGAAAATGGGGAGCGAACTTTAGCGAAAGTTATAACACTGCATTTATCAATATTTAAAATGCACGAATCATTAAAACAAACTGGGTCCTGCTGGAGAAGTTGAGAATAGTGATTATTATCAATTGCAGTAAACATTTTCATATCGTCCGCAAACAAGAGGCACTGAGAATGTCGAAAACAGGAAGTGACGTCGTTAATAAAAATATTAAAAAGGAAGTGGACCTAGGTGGGAACCTTGGGGTACACCTGATGATGCAGCTATCGAAAAAGACGGTACGTACCCTCATATACAATCTGAGTTCTGTGTCTTAAATAAGACGCTATGCAATCGAAAAGTTAACCTTGTATTCCCAATTTATACAATTTAGACAGTAATATACTGTGTCGAATGCCTTGGAAAAGTCGGTATAGACGGAATTAACCTGTTTGTTCTTCTCCAAGGCATTCACTATAAAGTCGCCATATATTAATAGATTGGTAGCTGTCGATAAATCACGTCTAAATGCATGCTGCTGCTTAGTCAAAAATACATCAACTTGTGACGAAAGATATGAAGTTACAATTTTTTCAAAAATTTTAGAAATATGCGATAGAATGGAAATAGATCTATAATTGGCGATGATATTTTTAGCGCCATTCTTATGAATAATAGGAGCATCTTTCCAATGAGATGGAAATTCGCCACATTTTAAAGAGTTGTTAAAAATAATCCAAAGAGGACGACGTAAAGAAAAGGAGCATTTTTTTTAGAAATAAAGCGGGCAAACCGTCTGGTCCCATTGAGTAGGTTGGTTTTAAATTCGTTAATTCCTCTGAAATCGAAGACATACCAACATCGGGAATGAAATATTAAGGTTCAGTTGAGAGCAAAAAGTTTGGTTACTTTAATGTATATAGACGGAACCAAAATTAGAAGTAAATAAATCAACGATTTCTTTTGCGCTATTTATAGTTAAACCCTTATGATTGAAGGAATTGGGAATACCACTAGATGTTCGTTTTGACCTGATGTGTTTCCAAAATACGCTAGAATCATCAGAGATGGCACTTTCGAACCTTTGTAAATACTCTTCATGATATCTATTAGTTAGTATTTTGCAATCGGCCCGTACTTTTTGAAAGCTTTCATAGTCCGCAGGTAGATTAGATTGCTTAAATTTGGCATGTAGTGTTTTTTTTTTTTAAAAAAAAACAACATATTTTTTAAATCCATACTGAACCATTTAGGGAATCGATAACCAGGTAGACTATTTGTGTCCACAACAGGAACAAATTTACCAATCGCCTCATAAAGAATATTATAAAAAACACCCACTTGATCATTAACATTTAAAACCTTTAATAATAATAATAATAATGTATTGGTGTTTAGAGATACAAATAAAAAATAATCAATTGTACACACTTAATTTGTAACTTACTTAATTGAGACAACCAATAGTACAGAATAAGATAATACAATTAACACTGAGTGAACAGTGACATAAAACACTATTTTAAAAGTACAAATAATCAAACATTATAAAGACTAATTACAATAGTAATTTTCCAGAAACTTCTCTGTCAGTTTTTTAGGTTTTTAAAGAATTTCTCTTCAAAGAGTCTAGTAGTATTAAGAATAGTGTTCGGCTATCGACCACGTAGTCCTTTCATCGTATTAGCGTCATATTTTCTAGCACTTACCCACGAATTTGTGTAGAAGTTACCACCATTTCTTGCTTTAGTAGTTGTAGTAATAGTGTTTGGCTATCGATCGCTATGTTATTTGTGCATTAATGAGGGTGCAATTACGCTTGTTACTTTAAAGGATCGCCCCGTCACTCTAAAGCACCATTAATTATATCCCAATGGTGAATGGTACCGACCACCCATCCAACTGTCGACCCTAACTAACGCTGCTTCGCTTCTTGCTTTATTTTATCAGAATGTATTTCGCAATTTCATCTCCGAATTTCAAGAATTTTATTCCGAGATTTTAAAATTTCCTAGCTGCACAACTAAAAAAAATATTGATAATTTGATGAAATATTGTACAAGTTTTGAGGAAAAGATTGGAAAAAATTAAATTAAACGAAACTGTTTCTTAAGATAAATCAATAAGGGTACTGGAACCTCGGAATAAAATTCTTGGGTTTTTCCCGCTTTCTTAGATTTTTAAATGCCTCTACGACTAGTATTTTCTGATACTTTCCCATAAATTTGTATAGAATTGTCCACCATTTCTTGCTTTATTTTGTCAAAATTTGTTCGCAATTTTAATACCAAACTTCAAGAATTTTCTTGAATTTTGGAGGCGTTTACTTCGTGGTACATTTTCAATTTTTAATAAAGAAAACACTATCAAACTGTTTGATAATGATTATCTTGTAATTGAAACTAGTGACGAGAAAATAAAATATAAGTGGTATAAAAAAGTTAAGTGTTTTCCTTATTCAAGAATTTTATTCTCAGGTTTTAAAATTTTCTGGCAAAGCAATAAATTGTAGAAAGTTCTTCAAAATTCTTTCACGTTGAACCCAAACATATCCCAGCTTGTGCGAATGTCTTTTTACGGTCGTTTGAGAAATATTTAATATGTCTGCGATCATTTGAGTCATTTAATGGTGGTTTGCTTGTGGCCTTTATTTTATCGTCTTCGGCTTCAACTAGTCTTTCTGAACGTGGCGCATTTTTGACATTGAAATGATCGGAACGGAATTTGGTAAGCAATCTTTACTGTACACAACACATAAAACGTTTTTTTTGCTTCACATTTTTCCCTTTTTTGAAGTAAAACAGTAAACAAATAGCGATATTCCTCGGTTTGCTTTTCCATATTTCGACCACTGCTGTACGACAATTACTGCGTCTATACTATTGATGTGTCTCCTGTCAATTGGTATTTAGGTTAGGTGATTGGACTGAAGCTATTTGGTTAAAAATACAAGTGTAGTCATCTATGGGTCGGAACCCAAATGACTTAAGACTCAACCCAATAAACGATAATAATAATAATAATAATAATAAGGAAATGAATGATTATTTAAGATGATTTATAGTCTTTGAAAAATGTTTCCCAACAAATGTCACTTTTCATACCAAAATTGACGATGAGAAAGTTCTTAACTATTTAGGATTTGTTGTTTTTCGTTCAGTTCAAATTCCCAGAAACAAATTTTCCGCTATGAATAAAGGTAATAGAAATGAGTTACTGATAATATAAATTGATACAAGTTTTCAGGATAGATAGAGACGATGGAAAATCAACCAGCAATGCATGGTCGAAATTGGCTTATGTACGCGAATTTAATCATCCAGAATGAGAAACTTTTGTGAAATAAAATTCTTTCATTCAATTCAAGTTTACCTTCTTTGAAAAACACGATTTGGTTCAAAATGTTATAAAAAAACTTTAACAAAGTGAAAAATAATCAGGAATTTTCTTGATTGTGGTTAAATGATAAATACCATCAGCAGTGGATTGGTCGTGGATTTCCAGATCTATGGGTATTTACCAAAAACATAGTTTATTAAACGCAGCGAGAAACTATTGGAGAGTTGGAACAAAAAATTCGAAATGCGATTCAGCAAATTACGACTTAAATGTTGCTCAATGTTTCTGCATGTATTGAGGAAAACGGCGTTTACTTTAAACATTTACTCCAGTATTAGTTATTATCTTGCTGTAATTTGTTTCATTGATTGTTTCGAATATAGTAGTCTAATAAAAGATATTGCTTGGTATTTGTGGTTTTGAAATTCAAGGTTGTCAAGTTTAAATTTCTTAAATTATTTTGCTGAGAAGTAACTAAAAACGAACTTTTTTGCAAGTGAAATTTTCATTTTATACTCCAAAATATATAACGAAGTAGAATCAACGATATCTCTTATTATTATTATTTGAGGAATAACCTCATATAATTCTGGATGGAAAAATAAATTTTTGAAGAATGATTAAGTTCAAAATAAGGGCCTTTTCCTTTGACAAAAAGGAAGTACATCTTCTTCCAAAAATATTCAAAGAGGACGAATTTTAATCAGTCATATATTTAAGATAATCTAAAAACTTGAGATCTCATAAAATAGTAATAGAATTTTAAAATTATGCAGAAAATGTAGTTAAAATGAAATTCGAAAGTAGAGTTATAGTATCCTTTAATATGTAGTACTAGTACCCAAATATATTCCCAAATTAACGAGCCTTCACTTTCACTATCACTAATTCGGCTGCATATCTAAAATATTTATCAAGCCACTTGGCTTCTTCAGGAGAAGAAAATATACATATTTTCTTCACCTGAAGAAGCCACAGTGTGGCGAAACATATGTCGTGTTATAATAAAACCAATTTGAAAATCAAACAGTTTTGTTACCTAAATAATAATTATATAATTAATAAACACACACACATTCATAATACCTGCTCTTATACAATCCACCTCCGATAAGCAGCAAAAAAATAAAAATATAGAATAATAGGGAAAAGCGCCTGCATAACGACGCAAAAAAGGGAAAAGTCGAACTTGATGTACACCCACGCACACACAATTGCTCGGGAAATTGTAGTGAATGACAGTTTGTATCAAGTTACGAAGTAATTTACAGCCATATAAAACTTTTTGCACACGCTGGGGCGACATTACAACGAATTAAAATTTTATGAAAATTCATTTTAAAATTACAATAATTTAAGATTTAAAATATAAATGAAATAATTTAAACTGTAATAATGGTATAGACATTACAACAAATTGAAATTAAAAGATAAAAACTCATCAAAGGTATAAAAGGCATTTTTTAGTAGAATTAATTTAATTTTTGTTTTGAAATGTTTCTTCGATAGTTTACGTAAATCATGTGGCAGGGCATTGTAGAATAATATTGCATAATACTTGATGTCTGTTTGAGATCTACTAAGTCTGATGTTTTGTGAGCAGACATTTTCTTTATATATCATGTCAAGTCATGTGTAACGCTATGTTTTAGATAATGATCAAGGTTTTCTTTGATATACATCAAGCACTCGAGAATATACAAACAAGGCAGTGTTAGTATTCCAAGTTCGAGAAACTTAGATTTACAGTCGTCGCGGAAACCTATCCCAGATATTCTGACGGCTCTTCTTTGTAGATTAAATAGGCGATGCCTTGTGCTAGAATGTCCCCATATATGATAATTCCATATTGTATATATGTTTGAAAAAATGAAAAATAAGGTGACCGTACAATAGCAGTTGGAAGATTATCATAAAGGTTTCTTAATAAGTATAAAGCTTTATTAAATTTCTTTGCTATCTCATCACCATGTCCATCCCATAGTAGTCCAACAAGTTTTTAATGTAAATATTTTTGTGACAGCCTTTTCCTCATTAAGACATAATTTGTTAATTCCAAACCAATTCGCTGCCTCGGACATCGCCATATCACTATTTGCTTTGGCTTCTTCCACATTTTTCTGAGACACAACTAATGTTATGTCACCAGCAAACAGGACCACATTAGCATCGGTTATGAAGTTTGGAAAATCAATTTAGGGATATTGCAATCGTTAATAATGTTATTATAAGTTAGATCAATAACACAGTTATTTATTATTTGAATGATTGAATTTGCAATATTACTAAAGTAAATATTGAACTCCATAGCTGATATATCACTTACTTTACTTTCAGCTACTATATTTCTTTTGTTATTTATTACAGCCTTATTAGGGTTATTAGAGGAATTGATCTCCTTTCTAAGAATTAAAAGGATTATGGAATAGAAACCTAAGATTGGAGTCCCAAAGAGATTCCGTAGTATTAAATGTAAAGTTAATACTCAATCCTAAAGCTGGATGATGCACATCACATGGTACTAGGGAGTTTTCAGCACAGGAGACAGAAAACTTATTAGCAAAGGTAGTTTGTAAAAATATAAAGTCCAAAAGTACAAAATTAGCGTTAACAATATTGTTCACTTGAAATGAATTTATGAATCGCTACGAATCAGAAACAGAAGTAGCGCAATTATTAGTTGAATCAGTATAAACGTCATAATAGCCTACTAATCAATTAACACGTGGTAATCAGGTAACATATCAACAAGGTTCTCAACAGATAAACAATGTTTTTGATATGTCGAAAGTAGAGAGTTAGGAGGGATATAGACACCACCAAGAAGAACTCGCTGTTTATCTGTACCAGCGGAAACAAAAAGCTCTTCATGATGATAAGATTTACTTTCAAGTACATGCGATTTAAGATGACGAGCAACTGCTATATAAATATATAAACCACGTTTTTTCCCAGAATTCATCGATATAATTACGGTCGCAACGATAAACATTATAGTTAAGGAATCCGAGTTCGGCATCAAAAATGTCCTCACTTAACCAAGTCTCAGAAAGAACTATTATCTCGTAGCTGAATGAGGAGACAGATTTAATTAAAGTAGAAAGTTTGGTACGAAGCTTACAAACATTTTGATAAACAATTCTTAATTCATTTCTGAGTCTTGGTTTGGGGGAACTACATTTATTGCTAAAGGCACATAAGTCTTGTCCGAAGTTGTTTTATTATTTCATACTCGTGGGCAATGAGTATCATTGTATGCTCGTTATACAATATACTATTTTACGAATCATTTTCGCTCTAGTATATGTGATTAATTTTTGTTTTTTGTTTTTATTTCTACGTTTACAAGTTTATAAATTTACAATAGTAAATAAATATATTGTATTGTAGTTAGTTCCTTTATCCTATCTTCGCCTCAAGAGGAGTATAGCACGTAAACTGGTCCGTCTTAGGCTATCGGTATTGGAGGATACCAGTGTTTTATTTGTTTAGTGATTCTTCTTACATCAATTCAAATTTTGTTGTTTAGAAGTAGGTTTTTAATTTTCAGTTGAAATGCTGGATATGTCAGCGTCTGTATGTGTTTGTCTATGTTATTATATTGTCGTCTCCGTGGTTAGTAAGTGTGCAAACTGTTTTGATTTAAAAAGTTCTGTCCTAATGTTTGATTTTCTTCGTGTTTTATAGTTGTGTATATCTTTGTTTTTATTAGAGATATATTTGTTTTTATGGTGTTGTTTTTTGTTTTGTGTAATAATAGTATGTTATTTAGTGTTATCAGTTTCTGTATGATTAGTTTTTTGGTTTTTGTGTACAGTTCCTTAGTGCTAGTTCGGAGTTCCTATTTCCCTAGTCACAGAAACACCCTGTTTGACAATTTAAACAATTTAAACGATGGCCTTGAAACCGTAAACTCGCCCCCCCCCCCTCCATGATTTATTATAACTGCGGACGCGAATTGATAAACACGCTAATCCAAATGAAAATTTGCGAAATCCGATGAAGATTACGGGCCCCATCCGGCACCGGGCGAATTATCCCATCAAAGTGTCCTCATTATAATCCCTTTGATTAAAACTCGCCGGATCGTAATTCGATTTCGAGCAGGGGCCCTCGCAGAGCCGAATTTCCATCCGACGCTGACGACGACGATGGCGGCGCGGCGCGCATCCCCGCTCCATCCACATCCCGTCATTACGTCTATTCCCGAAATTGTGTGAACAGTTCCACAAGTTCCACAACAATGTTCCTAATTGTCGCCGGCACATCTTTATTTATAATTGCAATAATTGCACTTTTTCTGGCGGGGATAATTGTGACGAAACTTTGATGTTCACGACGTTGATTTAATTAAATTTACACCTTTAAGCACAGCAAAGTGAATACAAGGTTTTTTGTATTTTTGTTCCTTGTGTGATGAGAAACAGAGTTAAATTTCACCCTCCAATTTTTATAATATACAAATTTCGTCATTGGCCGTTTTTATGCCATGAAAAAAAAATGTTTCTATCTTATTCTTCACCTATTCCAAAAATGCTTTTTTATCGTAGCGTACGCTTAACCTATACCAATAAATAATTGACTAATTCATGCCCTAGCGTACTATTGACCTACCTCCATAAATTATTTATTAGTCTTGCGTTAAATTTAAAAAAAAAAAATGTAAAACAATTAAGTGTTTACATTGTAATAATATAAATCCGCGGTGTAGAAACAATCAAAATAATTAATTCTACTGATTACTTTTATAAGAAAAAAAATATTCGTTAACAATTTTTTTTACCTTTAACTATCAAGTTTACTTTACATCATCGCACTGACCCAGAATTTACCGCTTTAATTAAAAACAAATTACGCTGATCGCTAATTCAGAGCATAAATTAAGCATGTGTGTAGGCGCGTTAATTAAAATTTAATCACTAATTACTGGAGGGATTAGCATAGCCCTACGGTAGAGGGTGAAACTAATCGAAAGTCGACTTTGCAACTTTTTAAGTCACTGAAACAACACCAAGCCAGTGTTATTATTACGCCTTTACGTAACAGCTGTTTCGGGCTTGCAGTGTTTATTATCGTTTACACTGTTTATGTTTACGGTGCTGGGTGGCGGTAATTTCCGAGTGGCTTTTTAAGGGGGTGGTAATAAATATGTCAATCCGGAGACGTTCAAATTAAATACACGTGTTTTATGTATGATTTAGACGTACGCAGTGTACACATTGATTAATATACGAGAAATTTTCGGAATTTAAATTACATTGAGAATTTTTAAACTACCGTAATTTTAGATCTATAAGACCTAAAATTAAGAGCCGATTTTTGAAAAAGAATTTAAAGTTAACTTCGGACCTAAAATTTGAGTCCATTTTTCTATGTAAAAAGGTGCATCTTATAGTCCGAAAAATACGGTATTGTATTTTAGTCTTTGGTAAATAACAAGTTTCCTCCTTCGCGAACGTATAGGAGCACAAGTTGTAGAAACGAGTCGCGAACGTGCATTACTATTTCACCTGTTTTTTTTTTCCTACTTATTTCTTCCATTCAATTGAAATACTCGTTCTCTTCTATAAAAGGCGTTACACGGTCGCATTAAATCGACCGATAAAGATTCCGAGAACGTCGATGTCTTCGATACACTCGGACAGTGGATTGTAAAATAATTCTTAATCATGATGATGGTTGCGACCGTTACTACGTGGTAATCCATAATAAAGGCATTACATCCAATGCCTGAAAATGTTCTTCGCAACAATTTTATTGAATTTACCGTCTGAAAATTCAACAAATTCCCGCAAGTAGTTTACGAAGGAAAACAACGACTATTTTCTATTAATTCGAGTTTCTGCTGTTTCTTAAGTGAGCCCTTAACAAATAAATTATTTACGTTTACGAAGTAAACAGTTGAAATACGATTCCTCCGAGAACGTTCAAACATGGCGGATGGGAGAGAATGAATTATTTATTCGACAATATTTCGTTATTTCAAACCGACTTTTACTCGTTGAAATTCGTTACATTAAAAAAAATACGAATGAATAAATCCACTTTTCCATATCACAATAATCAAGTGTAAGTGTTTTATTATCAAATTTAGGCCATCGTTCATCATTCAGTGACGTTGGAAATCCATTGTAATTTTTTGAGCAACATTCTTATATGCTACATTCCGAAAGGTAAATAATTGAAAGGTAGATATTTTCTGATAAGAATATATCTGCAGAGTATATTATATTTAAAATAACCTCGGATATATACATCTATAGGCTATACAAAAATTTATTTGCCTAATGAAGTCTCTGTGTGGTGAAACATGTTACAGTGTTAGACAATAAATGTGAAACCCTCTCAAATGTGTTGTTTTTTATCAATGTGTAGTGGAGTTACATTATGTATCCGCCTCGTCTATTCAATATTTAAAAACTGGAAGATTTGTAAATTTAAAAATCTCCAGAGGATCTCGTAACTGTAAGGCCATATGTACATACTTTTATATTTTTCGAAAATAATATTTAAATCGAACTAATAACGTCAAGGAAGCAGGGACATCTGCCGAGATGCGCTGGAATACTTTCTTACTCACACAGAGACTTCTCGACTCGGTACTACCCTCATGCTTAATTTTGTGGCCCAAGCATCCTATATAAACAGGAACCGGACTTTCAATCACAAAGTTTTGCACTGATTACAGTCTTAGCCTAACCATTAGCACCGAGTACAATCTAAACGCTGCATAATACCCTCTTAAGCATCGACTACAGACTTAAGCCTTCTTGAGCACTGACAACAGTTTAGACAGCCCACGTTACATTCAAGCTGAACGTGGAACGCTATTATTTTGCGAAATAGTTTTTGTAATATTATACAATAATAAATTATCTACGCCTCTACATTTTAATACAACCCGAACAACCTACAAGACTGGCGCCCAACGTGGGGCCCGAATTATTACGAGGAGCATCGCAGATACAATGGAACTACAAGTCATTCTTACACAAAAAGAGTTTCTGTAGCTGATCCAACGACAGACTCAATTAAATGTGTAGACCATAGCGAATTTACAACGAAAAAAATTAAAGGTTGAAAACTTTAACAATGCCAAATAAAGTGGTAAAACAAAGTAATCGTATCTCCTTCATTTTACTTTATCAATAGAGATTTACAAAAAGATCGAAAAAGTCTTTATAAAGTCTCGCACTACTACAAGGGGATGATGCGCTAAGCTGGTGGGATGAGGTGATGAGTAAACATCACCACATGAAAGGATACTCTAACGAACCTTAAAAAGCATATTTCGCAGCACGGCGTGAATTATATTATCTTTCACATATGAACAAAAAAATCTGAAGGCTCAGATACATTCTTCAAAAACAAAAATCGGTTATTGGCAGAAACCTGTAACCATAAACTCTTGGAGTAGATCCAGCTCGACATTCAGCTAAATTTTCAGGGATATCAGTCATAAGAATACATGAATTCAAGCAACTCGTACCATAAACATGATGCAAGAAATAGAAAACGCGATTGATAAAGCGAGAAACGAAAAATTTATTCAAACCTTAAATTTCAGGGAACAGAAATTACGGACACTCAATCAATGATTTCCGGAAACCCGAGAAGACAATCCAATGATCGTAAGCAAGCAGGAAACTTCAAAATGTTCGTGCTACAGATACTACATTGTAACGACTCATTGACAGCTTCGTTCAAGAACTGCGTAATATTGAATTATTGGTCTATCTAAACGAACTTATAATGTTGTCTTCAACGTAGGAACATGAGCAAGATCTTTGACGATCGTATGAAAATAAACAAAGAAAAAGACGAAAATTTACTGCACAGAAGTGATACAGCCTCCCAGGAACAAGAAGGAAGATCTCCCATTCATTATTAACACAATTATTTGTTTATGTGATGCATGTTAGATAAAAATTAAATACAATACAATCCAGTAATCGTAAGCAAGTAGGAAAAAACTCTCCAAAATGTTCGTGCTACACTTGCGGAAAATCTGGCGTCATGAGAAACATATGGACGACATGTAGTCCTCCTTCTCAGTGAAGAAAACGGAAAAACAGCGCCCTAAACTCAACATACGCATTACATATTAAGGGAATCAGACCACAAGTTCCAACAAAACAAACTTACAAGTGACACTTGCAGACGGGGAAGCCATGCACCGAGCCAGTTTTGGAAAGCACAATAGTCATGCTAGTACAACACAAAAAATTAAAACTAAATTCTTCGTACCTCCCTGATGAAAGGATAACAACAAACTGATACCCTGCTCAACGCCAATTACATATAGAATGCAAGAATCATTGCGAATGTTCCTTAACGTACATGGTATTTTTCGAAACGATACGAAACGATACGAATATCCGCCTGCGGCCATTAATATGAAAAAATGCAGATTCCTGGTCACCACAAGACATGAAGAAGATGAATATTTCCGATTTCCAAAGATGACTTAGTCCATTCACATGGCTGAATACAATGTACCGCATTTGATATTGCTATTTCGGGGAAGGTTCGATTCCTCGATTGAAGCCAACTATTCGCCCGACTTTATTATATTTAAAATTATTCACTGAATATACTGCAAACAAAAATTTGGATATTTACAGACAGCAGTCTATAAAACTCTTTGAATGTCCGCCGAAGAAGATCAAGTGTGAAGTCTGTATTGTGCCACTCACCCCACCCGATAAGAAGTCCAAAGTCACAGAAATCCGACATTTATGCACTACTAACCGAATTTCTTGAGCAGTTTGATTTGCTAATTTAAGCGTCGGCGATGGCAGAACAGACAAGTGTATTAACACAAAAAGCAGCTGACTGATTCCATCATTCCCGTACCATCTAACAGAGACACGAAAACAGCCACTTTAGAGACGAACAGTCTGTTGAATAGCAATATTATTTAAGATACCAGTTCACTTTAGGATGAACCTGTTGTCCTGATACTGAAGAAGGATGAAATTATTCGCCTTTGCATCTATTATAGGAAACTCAATGCAGTTACCATCGCTGACGCCTACCCGTTGACGCATTGGCGACTTACTCCAAGCGATCACCATCAACCTGAAAAGTGAATACTAGCAAATCCCCGTCGCCCTAGATAATCAACCAAAAACCGGATTCATTACACCGTTGGAATCCGTTCGCTTCAAACCGAAGTTGTTTAGCCTTCGAAATGCCAAGGCCACATTGCAACCCCCACCATTAGAGAACTGCTTGATGTTCAATTACCGATCTATTTAGACGAACTGGTTGTGTTGTCTTCAACATATAAACAATACCTGGAAGGTCTCCACCAAGTGATAACTTAGTTGCGTGCTTATCATCTGAAAATAAACAAGGAGAAGACGAAATTTAGCTGCATAAAAGTTCGTTACCTGGGACATCTCATCATCGCAGCGGATTGCGAAGACACAAGTAATACGAGCGAAAGAGAGAGATAGAGAGATCGCTTATCCCCTAAACAAGAAAAATGTTTCTCATTCCTTCAAGCATGTTCCGGGTATCAACGATTCATTCCCCACTTCGCAACAGTGGCGCGTCTATCTGATGAAAAAAACCACATGAAAATGGACTCGAGAAAAGGAAAAGCCGCTTCTTTGCGAAGCATTAGTCCTGCAACCAGCTAACCTTTTGCGATACGCACCGACGCTAGTGAGTATGCTATAGGAGCCGTTCTCTTCCAGGAGGAAAAGAAAGAAAGAAACAACCTGTCGAGTATGCTAGTCGAAACCTATCAAAGTCTGAAAGAAATTATTCCTTTACAAAATGCCATTGTTTGCGCTATCACCAAGTTCGGAATATATATCAAAGGATGTCCAATCACCAAGCACCGATCATCAATCCTTAAAATAGATTATGCGTCAGAAATCACACAGCAAGTGAATTATCCCGACCTAGTGAAGAAGAGCCGTTAATCTCAAAATTTAGCTCAGCACTCCTTCAGGAAGATCGAACAAAATGCACAAGAATCGGACAAAACCTGCAAGCTATCATGCAAATTTGAACGGAAATGATCAACAAGAGATATGTCATATTTCGAAGAATTCTCTCCATAGATACGACCCCGAAGGTCAATCAAAAGACGCTCAGCAGATCGTACTCATAAGTAAATTTCAGAGAATATTAATTACATGTCTCTCACGACGTACCCAAAGCGTGCCATTACGGTGTGGAGAGAACCTTTCGTAAGTTAAAAAGTTTATTGATGCTTACAAAATGAATCACAATGTGTTGCACAAGTCAATGAAAAATTAGATAACACGTGCAAAAATCAAAATAAATGCAGTAAGTACATTCGCTATATAAAGAAAAAATACAATTAAGGAAGTTAACGCACCACAATATTAATTACAACAAGCTAATGAGATAAGTGAGAAAAATTCATCTATTCTCAAGTTTCTTTCTAATAATGTGCAGAGGAAGGTTTTTGAGTTCTCCAGGAAGAGCATTGAAAAGCTTTGGACAAAAGTAATTCGTGCCATTTTGTAACATTTGCAAGACGAGAAAATTTCGCAATCACATTAGATCTATCTAACGAGTGTTATGCTTATGAATATCTCTATGAGTACAATAATTGTCTGCATTTACGGAGAAATAATCTAAGCAATTTAAAATGAAATGATTTTTTTCTCTGACAAATAATTGGCGACAATCTTCTCTATGAGTACTTCCTAAAACTATCCTAACCGCGCGTCTCTGTAGACTAAAATGTTCCTATGCGCATGGCCAAGATTCCGTACGATAAATGAATTTGTACCAGACAGAAGTAGGCTGTGCGTAAAGCTTCTTTATTTAGAAAGTATGACAAATTCAGAAGAAGGAATATGTTGCTAGATACCTTCTTAGAAATCGCAAAGATATGAGAACTCCATAGTAATGCACAATCAATGGTTATGCCTAGAATTTTTGTGTTGATGTGTTAATTACGTAAAGAGAAAAATATCTTAATCGTTTTCTCGGCGTTTAGTTATATTTTGTTACAAGCGAACCATTTTTATGTAAAATTCATGACCACAACAGACTTCATTTTAGCTTCTTGTAAGTCTATATGACCATTAAGCAAAGAGGCATCGTCTGCATACTGATTTTTTTACCCGAAATATATGAATGCAACTCATTAATAGAAATTAGAAACAGTATTGGCCCCAGTATGGAACCTTGAGGTACACCATGCTGTATCTTAGTACTAAAATTAGGACGGTAAATAAAATTCACTTTGTTGTTATCACACACGTTGCCGTGTGTGAATATTATAGTAGTACAATTTCTGAATCAATATGTAATGTCGAACACAATCGAACGCCTTAAATAAGTCCAAGAATTGTCAAACCACAAATTCATTCTTCTCATATGCAAAGTAAATATGATCTAATAGGTCGACTATAGCTAGGGTGGAGGACCTACTTGGGTGAAAACCATATTGTTCAGGACAAAAAAGTTTATTAAAGTCGAAGTATCCACTAATCTGATCTTTCAGAATTCTTTCAAATACCTTAGCAATTACAGGCAGAATTGATATTGGACTGTAATTGCTGCATTCATTAATATGACCATTCTTTAATAGAGGTATTACAGTTGTCAATTTTAAGCAATTAGAAAAAATATTGGAATACATTAATTGATAAGTCTAGTTAGAGGACTCAAGATAACATCAATTGTTGCTTTTATTAACCTA
The DNA here is from genome assembly GCA_963969525.1 of Ontholestes murinus. NCBI lineage: Eukaryota > Metazoa > Arthropoda > Insecta > Coleoptera > Staphylinidae > Ontholestes > Ontholestes murinus. The sequence goes on from OZ018391.1 coordinate 72,287,662, forward strand.
GATGTAAGATTATAACAGTCTCTGGTGTTGGAGACACGAACTTTTGATTCAGATAACTTTGTGAACATCTGGATTAGAAGCAATGACTATTGGAGTAGGCACATCAATCGCCGGTTGATTGGAAATGTAGGTAACTACACTTTTATTCGTTGGAGTTCCACTACTTACACTTATAGATTTCTTTTTATCAGCTCTCGCGGAGGTGCTTTTGTATATTTAAGGAATCATCGACCTATTGTAGTTTGGCTTTTGAGTCATAGATGTTTCTTCAGTATTTAGAAATTGACATCAATGCAATTTTTCAATTAACAGAGTATTTTTTATCTGCCATTTCTTTAATAAGGCGGTCCTTCGCTTGAATAATTTCCTGTAAGTAACTAATTTCTGCTAAAAAAGATTTTACTTCTAGATTAACGTTTGGACCTTGGCTGCAGGAAAACATAACCTCACTCATCGATGAGAATAATGCTTGCGAATCTGCTACAGATGGTTTGTAACCATCTACGTGCCTTTTCAAACAACCAGTATTGAAAATCATCTCCACAAACCTCACATTTTACTGATTTTACAACTTTATTTGAGAACACAGTGCACTTAACTTCAGGCGCCTACATCTCCAATTACTAATTGTAGACAATACCTCCATAACAGCTATTCGAAGCCATCGCTCTTGACCTATTTGTACCTCTGCCAAAATCTTGAGAAGGAGAGACGATGCACCTGATTGTTGAAGACCTGACATCTAAATAAATGCAGCTCTTTTTACACTCAAGAAAATAATAGCCGAGTGCAAGAAAGCTCACGGAAAGAGTCTTTCTTCGATATGGATTGAATCTGGCATTAATGTACTCCAGCTTAACATCTGGAATCCTACCGAGAGAAAAAATTAATATCTCAAAACGCAACAAGGATGCATAGCGCATAAGTAGAAGAAGAGGTCAAACCGATGATCTCTTGCGTCAAATCCAGAACCTGAAATATATACGAAAAATATATCAAATCCCAACGAGTTTTCCACAGATACGACCCTGAAAATTAATCTAAATCGAAATTTAGCAAGTAGTTAAAGGCGTATAAACGCCGATATTATTGGAAGGGAATAAAAACGTTTCCACGCACATCGATAAATGTATTTCAGGCCAACGTTACAAGCCCTCCAAGAGTAAACCAAAAAATATTGTAGATAATGTCTATGTACAATTTGATTATTCAATATTTGGAAATCCATATTTGGAGAGCTGACATCTAAATGGATGCAAGAAAGCTCATTGAAAGAGTCTTTCTTCGATATGGATTGTCGAAATTACAAATTATTGGTGCCGTACTGCAATTTAAACCTGAACATCAATTACCACCTGGAAGCTAACCCCATCTAGAGATGAAATCCAGGTCTCAAAACGCAACTAAGCATTCTAAAAAATCTTAGTAAGAAGAGGTCAAGCCGACGATCTTTTACGTGTGTGGGACCTGAAATATATAAATCGAAATAAGAACACCCACTACAAGAGCAACAAACATACCGTATTTTTTGGACTATAAGACGCACTGGACGATAAGACGCACCTCTAATGTAGAAATTTATTAAAAAAATATTACTTTAATTAAATTAAAATTACCTTCGGACCAGAAGACGCAACCAAACTTCGAGTCAATTTTTCTATGTAAAAAGGTGCGTCTTATAGTCCGAAAATACGGTATGTGTCATATTCCGAGAAGTTCTTTACTTATACTACCCCGAACATGCATTCGAACAGCAAACCAGCAAAATGATTGTAGACAACGCCTAAAATTTAGCGATTCAAAACCATTGACTTCGACCTGTGTATACCTTAACAGATATCCAGAGAAGGAGAGACGACGATTCTGGTTTCAGAAGACCTGATATCTAAATGGATAGAGCTCTTTGCTCGCAAGAAAACAACAGACCAGTGTTGTGCAAGATAAGTCATCAAAGAAATCATTCTTCGATATGGATTTCCGAAGAAGATCGTGATCGAAAATGAACCGTAATACGTTGGTACCATACTGCAACACGTCAAATTCGTTTTTGGAATCTAAAATCAATTCACTTCAACTTATCACCCCTAAGTCATCGAGAGAAAAAATCAAGATCTCAAAACGCAACTAGAAATTCTGTAAGGCCAATGAATCTGCACTAATATCCAACACCAGTTGTTCACCCGCTTATCTAAGGTTTGTCCGAGAACTACATAAACCTAATGATATTAATAGATACTTAAACCAAGTCGTCGAAAAGAAAAATTTTGTAGTCTAGACTTCCTACCTGAAGGAATTGCTAAAGACACTCAAAGAAGTGAAAGAAACCTTAATCCAGACAGCCGAAATATTAAAGATTTAGTCTGGATAGCAATGCATGCATTAAGTATGCCCAGAAGCAGTATACCTTAAAACTTGCACCAAGAAGAGATGGACCCTATGTGATCATCAATATTATCGGCCCAACCACTTTCGAGGTAGTCGCACCAAATCAATCATAAAGGGGAGGATGTAAAGAGTAGACAAGGACAACTTTTAAGATGCGCTAAAATACTTTCTCTCTGGCAAAAAGACTTGAACGCATGGTACTACTCCCATCCGATAAACGATGCGCAAATCACCGGCTGCCCAAATCCGCAGAAAATCTTACTGTTAAAAAGGCATTCGTATATCTATAGGCTATATGAACATAATTTTATATTTTTCGAAAATAAAATTTAAATCCAACAAAAAAGTTTGTATTGAATTGTATTGTTTCTGCTAGTTGTTGATTTTCAAACTGAAACTATCTAGTTTACGTGTTCGTTTATTGTCCATTTATTTTAATTCCATTAACTGGATTAGACCATCAGTTCTAAAAACCTCTTACTCCGGTTTCGCACCTTTGCTTTTAATCAAGTGAGTACCTTTCCTCACTCATCATTGTCCGATTTCAAGTCCCATTCCAGTATTTTAACGCTCGATTTAATGCACGCTCTCCCATCGCGTAGATAAAAGACTCCTTCGGAATATCTAAATAATAAAGCACGAAATAAATTTTCCCGATTACTTTTATTGATATGTATTTCTTATACGTGGCAGAGAATTTCATATTTTTTTTAGATATCGTCATCGATCATTCGGCGCACGTTTTTTTATTCAACATCATTTTTTCTGCTAAAATATTCCGGATATGACGCCTAGTTCCTCTAGGGAATTAAGAACGTGCGGAATAATTCAGCAGTTGTAAATTTTATGCGGAAAAAATATACATCACTGATTTTATGGTTTTATCAATAAAATTCTAAGAAAATTAGGACGATAAATGTAATTCACTTTGTTAATAAAAAACCGTGTGTGATAACCACAAAGTGAATTTCATTTATCGTCCTAATTTTCAAGTGTTAGCTTCAAGAATCAACGATAAAATTATAAGAGATTGTCACTAACGAAAATATGAATAATACTTGAATTATGGCGACGTTTACTTGGTGGTACATTTTGGTAACAAATTTAAATAAAACTTTGTTTTACCACTATATTTTTTAAACGTGAATTTAGTGGTAAAACAAAGTTATAAAGTGTTTTATTTAAACATGAACAATACACCACGTACAACGAATGTATCGATTAAACTGGCGGTAATCCGGGCGAAATTGATAAATAAAAGATTAAAAGAATATAAATTTTTACAATTGTCAATTTAAATTTATTGGCCGAACGGCGAATGGAATAAAAGCACTTCAATTTATCTCAATTATTCGCCCGTTAAGCTCGACGTGTTGATACTTAGTCACGCGTATGCAATTTTAAATGCCTCGCAATAAAACGGACTTAACCCCGCGTTGATTTGGGATTATCCCATTTTTTTTTTAAATATTTAAATCAAACGGAGCGATAAATTATTTATTGAGTTTACTGAATCGAAAAAAAAATCAATGGGATTAATATCGTAGTAATTTTAGTGAGGATTTTGAAGTAACAATAATAAATGGTTTGAAGTTTTTTATCATCCTTCGATGCTTGAAAAACTCTTGGTTGAATTTTTAAGTTTATTGATTTGATTTCATTAGAGCTTACAAGAAAGCACATCAAAGGAGTCTTTTTTTTGATATGGATTCCCAAAGATTATTGAAAAATCTAAAGCTCATTAAAAGAGTCTTTCTTCGATATGAATTCTTGAAGAAGATCTTGAGCAACAATAATGACTATCTTGTAAATTTCGTTAGTCTGAAACTTAAGATTACTGCCTGACAGTGTATCAATCCAACAGCTTAGATACAACATAATCATCAGATTCTAGAACTCTTCTGTCGTTCCGTTTCCTCAGTTATAACAGTAATAGTTTTGAAACCATTGGCTTTAATAAAACTCCATAATCTTGACATTCGTTGTATATATATCTATAGCTAATATAGCTAATCTTATTTAAGCTTGATTTAAAGCCTGTCTACGTATCATGTACATAATTTTTATTAATTTACACACTCAAAAATTTTACTTTGTCAATTTTCTTTTAATCAATTTTTGTAATTAAAGTTATTGCAAACCGCGAGGCGATCAGTAATTAAAGTTAATATGTATATGTAGGGTGGGTGGGTGGCCACTATCCCACCCTCGAATCAGTAAAACATCATCAAAAATTATTTGAAAAATTTGTATGAATAAATCTCTAAAAATTGCAATTATATTGTGTTTATTTATATTTTACAATTTTTAATTACAACCCTCGTTTATGTTTTACTGATTGGAGGGTGGGATAGAGGCCCCCCACCCACCCTACATATATATGATAACTTTAAATACTAATTGTTGATGATTTTGCAGCTAAAAACAATCAAACTCTCTATGTAATGAAAAATAAAACAAAATCAAAATTCAAGTTTAAATATAATTGACTTTCTATAACTAATCTTTCCCAAATTATGTTGCGTCTGCCCACCCACCATACATCAATTTTTTACTAATTTACAAACTCATAAATTTTACCTTTTGAATTCCTTTTTTATTAAAAAAGTTTTGTAATTAATTTTTCTCCAAACCGAGAGACGATCAGTAATTGAAATTTATATGTATATGTTGGGTGGGAGGGTGTACTCTATCCCACCCTCCAATCAATAAATCATCATCAAAAATTATTTGAAAAATTTGTATGAATAAATCACTTAAAATTGCAATTATTTTGTGTTTGTTTACATTTTACAACTTCTAACTAAAACAATCGCTTATGTTTTACTGATTGGAGGGTGGAATAGAGGCCACCCACCCACCCTACATATACATGATAACTTTAATTGCTAATCGTTGATGATTTTGCTGCTTCAAACTATCAAACTCTCTATGTAATAAAAAATAAAACAAAATCAAAATTCAAGTTTAAATATAATTGACTTTCTATAGCTAATCTTACCCAAATTATCTTTAAAATCTACTCACCCATCATACATCAACTTTTACTAATTTACTCACTCAAAAATTTTACCTTTTGAATTCCTTTTTTATTCAAAAAGTTTCGTAATTAATTTTATTCCAAATCCAATCAGTAAAACATCATCAAAAATTATTTGAAAAATTTGTAGGAATAAATCTCTAAAAATTGCAATTATTTTGTATTTATTTATATTTTACAATTTCTAACTAAAACCCTCGATTATGTTTTACTGATTGGAGGGTGAGATAGAGGCCCCCCACCCACCCTACATGTACATGAAAACTTTAAATACTAATTGTTGATGATTTTACTGCTAAAAACAATCAAACTCTCTATGTAATAAAAAATTAAACAAAATCATAATTCAAGTTTAAAAATAATTGACTTTCTATAGCCAATCTTACCCAAATTATGTTTAGAGTCAGCCCACCCACCATACATCAAATTTTTATTAATTTACTCACTCAAAAAAATAACATTTTGAATGTTTTTTTTTATTCAAAAAGTTTTGTAATTAATTTTACTGCAAACCGAGAGACGATCAGTAATTGAAATTTATATGTATATGTAGGGTGGGTGGGTGGCCTCTATCCCACCCTTCAATCAGTAAAACATCATCAAAAATTATATGAAAAATTTGTATGGATAAATCTCTAAAAATTGCAATTATTTTATGTTTATTTGTATTTTACAACTTTTAATTAAAATCCTCGCTTATGTCTTACTGATTGGAGGGTAGAATAGAGGCCACCCACCCACCCTACATATACATGATAACTTTAATTGATAATCGTTGATGATTTTTCTGCTAAAAGCAGTCAAACCCTTTATGTAATAAAAAATTAAACAAAATCAAAATTTAAGTTTAAATATAATTGACTTTCTATAGCCAATCTTACCCAAATTATGTTTAGAGTCTGCCCACCCACCATACATCAAATTTTTATTAATTTACTCAATCAAAAATTTCACCTTTTGAATTTCTGTTTTATTTAAAAAGTTTTGTAATTAATTTTACTGCAAACCGAGAGACGATCAGTAATTGAAGTTTATATGTATATGTAGGGTGGGTGGGTGGCCACTATCCCACCCTCTAATTAGTAAAACATCATCAAAAATTACTTGAAAAATTTATATGGATACATCTCTAAAAATTATTCTGTGTTTATTTATATTTTTCAACTTTTAATTAAAACCCTCGCTTATGTTTTACTGATTGGAGGGTGGGATTGAGGCCCCCCACCCACCCTACATATACATGATAACTTTAAATACTAATTGTTGATGATTTTGCTGCTAAAAACAATCAAACCCTCTATGTAATGAAAAATAAAACAAAATCAAAATTCAAGTTTAAATATAAATAACTTTTTATAGCTACTCTTATCCAATTTATATTTAGAGTCTACCCACCCATCCAACATCGAATTTCTACTAATATACTCACTCAAAAATTTTACCTTTTGAATTTCTTTTTTATTCAAAAAGTTTCGTAATTAATTTTATTCCAAACCGCGAGACGGTCAGTAATTGAAGTTTATAAGTATATGTAGGGTGGGTGGGTGGCCTCTATCCCACCTTCCAATCAGTAAAACATCATCAAAAATTATTTTGTATGGATAAATCTCTAAAATTCCAATTATTTTGTGTATATTTATATTTTACAACTTTTAATTAAAACCTTCGCTTATGTTTTACTGATTGGAGGATGGGATAGAGACCACCCACCCACCCTGCATATACATGGTAACATTAATTGCGAATCGTTGATGATTTTGCTGCTAAAAACCATCAAACCCTTTATGTAATAAAAAATAAAACAATATCAAAATTCAAGCTTAAATATAAATGACTTTCTATAGGTAATCTTATCTAATTTAGATGATTTAAAGTCTGCCCACCCATCATGCATCAAATTTTTACTAATTTATCACTCAAAAATTGTACCTTTTTAATTTCTTTTATATTCATAAAGTTTTGTAATTAATTTTACTCTAAACCGCGAGACGATCAGTAATTGAAGTTTATATATATATGTAGGGTGGGTGGGGGTCCACTATCCCACCCTCTAATCAGTAAAACATCATCAAAAATTATTTGAAAATTTGTATGAATAAATCTCTAAAAATTACAATTTTTTGTGTTTGTATATATATTTTACAATTTCTAATTAAAACCCTCGCTTATGTTTTACTGATTGAAGGGTGGGATAGAGGCCACCCACACATCCTACATATAAATCATAATTTTAATTGCTAATAGTTGATTGTTTTGCTGCTAACAACAATCAAACCCTTTGTAGAATGAAAAATTAAACAAAATCAAAATTTAAGTTTAAATATAAATGACTTTCTATAGGTAATATTATCTAATTTAGATGATTTAAAGTCTGCCCACCCATTATGCATCATATTTTTACTAAACTATCACTCAAAAATTTTACCTTTTTAATTTTAAAAATTTTATTCATAAAGTTTTGTTCCAAACCGCGAGACGATCAGTAATTGAAGTTTATATGTATATGTAGGGTGGGTGGGTGGCCTCTATCCCACCCTCCAATCAATAAAACATCACCAAAAATTATTTGAAAAATTTGTATGAATAAATCTCTAAAAATTGCAATTATTTCGTGTTTGTTTATATTTTAAAACTTTTAATTAAAACCCTCGCTTATGTTTACTGATTGGAGGGTGGGATAGAGGCGCCCACCCACCCTACATATACTGATAACTTTAGAAACTAATTGTTGATGATTTTGCTGCTAAAAACAATCAAACCCCTTTATGTAATAAAAAATAAAACAAAATCAAAATTCAAGTTTAAATATAAATTACTCTCTATTGCTAATCTTACCCAATTTATGTTTAAAGTCTGCCCACCCATCATGCATCAAATTTTTACTAAATTATTACTCAAAAATTTTACCTTTTTAATTTCTTTTTTATTCATAAAGTTTTGTAAATAATTTTACTGCAAACCGCGAGACGATCAGAAATTGAAATTAATATGTATATGTAGGGTGGGTGGGTGGTCTCTATCCCACCCTCCAATCAGTAAATCATCATCAAAAATTATTTGAAATATTTGTATGAATAAATCTCTAAAAATTGCATTTTTTTGTGTTTATTTACATTTTACAACTTCTAACTAAAACCCTCGCTTATGTTTTACTGATTGGAGGGTGGGATAGAGGCCGCCCACCCACCCTACATATACATGATAACTTTAATTGCTAATCGTTGATGATTTTGCTGCTAAAAACTATCAAACCCTTTATGCAATAAAAATAAAACAAAATCAAAATTTAAGTTTAAATATAAATGACTTTCTATAGCTAATCTTATCCAATTTATATGTAGAGTCTGCCCACCCATCATACATCAAATTTTTACTAATTTACTCACTCAAAATTTTACCTTTTTAATTTCTTTTTTATTCAACAAGTTTTGTAATTCATTTTTCTCCAAACTGCGAGACGATTTGTAATTGAAAGTTATATGTATATGTAGGGTGGGTGGGTGGCCTCTATCCCACTCTCCAACCTGTAAAATATCATCAAGAATTATTTGAAATATTTGTATGAACACATCAGTTAAAAAAATGCAATTATTTTGTATTTGTTTACATTTTACAAGTTTTAATTAAAACCCTCATTTATGTTTTACTGATTGGAGGGTGGGATAGAGGCCACCCACCCACCCTACATATACATGATAACCTTAATTACTGATCGCCTTGCGGTTTCCAGTAACTTTAATTAAAAAATTTGAATCAAAAAAAATTGACAAAGTAAAATTTTTGAGTGTGTAAATTAATAAAAAGTATATACGTGATACGTTGAAAGTCTTTAAATCAAGTTTAAATTAGACTAGTTATAGAAGGTAATTTATATTTAAACTTAAATTTGCAATATGCCTTATTTTTTATTACAAACAAGGTTTTATTATTTTGTAAGCAGCAAAATCATCAGCAATTAGAATTGAAAGTTATCATGTATATGTAGGGTGGGTGGGTGGCCTCTATCCCACCCTCCAATCAGTAAAACACAATCGAGGGTTTTAGTTAGAAGTTGTAAAATATAAATAAACAGAAAATAATTGCAATTATTCAAGATTTATTCACACAAATTTTCAAATAATTTTTGACGATGTTTTACTGATTGGAGGGTGGGATTGAGGACACCCACCCACCCTACATATACATATAAATTTCAATTACTGATCGCTTAGCGGTTTGGAGTAAAATTAATTACAAAACTTTTTGAATAAAAAAGAAATTAAAAAGATAAAATTTTTGAGTGAGTACATTAGTAAAAATTTGATGTATGATGGATATAAATTGGATAAGAACTAATTACTAATAAAATTAAACATAAAATCATAACGAATGTCGAAATATCAGTTCATTCTAAAACGTATAGATATTTTGAGATACATAGGGCAGAAGTTACCAAACAAATTGATGAAATGTTACGCCAAAATATTATTAGACCATCATTCAGTCCTTGGTCGTCTCCGATATGGATCGTACCAAAAAAATTAGATTCGTCTGGGCAACATAAATGGCGCATAGTAATAGATTATAGCAAGCTTAATGATAAAACTATTAAAGAGAAATATCCCTTACCCAATATTAACGATCTTCTTGACAAGCTAGATAGGCGTCAATATTTTACGACACTGGATTTTCATCATCATTCAATCAGGATAGATTCAACCAGATCGAGATCAATGAATCTGATATCGCTAAAACAGCTTTTAATATTCCCAATGGACATTACGAATTCCTTCGTATGGCCTTTGCACTTACAAACGCTTCAGCCACGTTCCAACGTGTAATGGATGATGTCTTAAGAGGAACCCAAAATAATTTTTATCTCGTCTATATGGACGACATCATTGTTTTTTCGACTAGTCTCCAAGAACATATTAATCAATTACGGGAAGTTTTCAAACGACTCAGGGAATCTAACCTTAAGATCCAACTCGATAAATCAGAGTTTCTTCGAAAAGAGGTTGCGTGCCTGGGACATATAATCACACCCGAGGGAGCCAAACCCAACCCAGAGAAAATCTTCGCTATTCAGAACTACCCAATACTAAAAATTACTAAACAAATTAAAGGTTTTCTTGGCTTATTAGGCTATTACCGTAAATTTATTAAATCATTTCCAGATTTAACAAAACCCCTGTCTAAATGCTTAAAGAAACATGCAGTAATCAATGTCAATGACAATGAATATCAATCTGTAAAAATACCTTATCAAATCAACCCCTTCTTCAATATCCAAATTTCTCAGAACCATTTATTTTAACCACCAATGCTAGCAATTTTGCTATCAGAGCAATATTATCACAAGGTCAAATAGAAAGTGACTTGGGTATAGCATACGCTAAATGATTCAGAGACTAGTTATTTTACCATAGAGAAAGAACTGCTTGCGATAGTTTGGGCAGTCAAACATTTCCGCCCGTATTTAGTTGGACCAAAAAATCAAAATCGTGACTGACCACAAACCCCTCCAGTGGTTAATGTCAGTGAAGAAGTCAAATTCTAAATTGGTACACTGGAGATAGAAGTTGTCGGAATACGATTATTCCATAATATACAAAAATTGAGCTCTTAATAAAAATGTAGTCGCTTTGTCAAGGATAAAGCTTAATATTAATGAGGAATACGCGGAAAATCTAAAAGATTATTTAATAAGTTTTGATAATATTAATAAACCTCATAAATAATCAAAGCAATAATGATCAATTTTCAATAATTCCTGAACCTCCCCAATCAAAAAGAGATGGAATAGATGATAGGGCGACAATACATTGTAGTTTAGAAGATCCCATAATTGGTATTCCAATTTCCGATAAACCTGTAAACGTAAGCGATAATCAGTTAATAATATCTATTTAATAACAAAAAAAATGAGAATCTTTAATTTTCGAAAGCTTACTTTGAACAAGATGTATTACAATATAATACCAACAAATGACTTGATTGTCGGAATTGTTGAGTATGACTTAAATTAATTTGGAATTCATCTTTTGAAAAATTTAGTTCACGTAAAAATATTTAAGACAAGCTATTCAATAAACATTCATCCCTTTACAAATCACTCAAGACTGTTATCCGTGCCAGAGTTCAACGTCACGTTCAGGCGACCCCCCCAACCCCCACGGAAATATACAGCTGATACGTTTTAGAGAGACAAATACTTTATATTTCTGTTTTATAAAGTAGGAATATATAATTTCGTAGATTCGAGACGAACGCAGTTTACCGGGGGATGTAATATTCCCGTTGTAGGGAAAGAACATAACACGAGATGAGCTTAGTTGCTAGGGGGGTAACAATATTCGCGAGACACGGGGAGGAAGAACGTGCGCACGGGGCGAAATTGGGGGGGAGGTAAAGGGTTTACGTTCCTAGGGATTTTCCCAGCCGTTTCCCGAATTGATGGCCTGTTTGAAAAACAATTGGGGAATTTATTTATTTAGTGTGCTCCTCTTTTTTTTTCGCTCGCATCCCTTCCCATTCCGGAAGATCCTATTTTTATTACGTGTAGTATATAGAATTTTTTAAATAAATATTATATGTGAAGAATATTATGAATCAAAAGTTTATTTACATAAAGTTTAATTACGAAAACATTTCGTAAATCTACAACAATGAATCTTATTAAGACTACAATTAGAGAAAGTTTTTTTATTACCTTTTTTTAAGGATCTACAATTTTGGATGAAGGTTTCTGGAGAAATTTTGCTTTCCTCTAGTGTAATTTTTAGATTTACTTAGAACACAATTACTGAATGTTTAATTGTGGAGGCGTTTACTTTGTGGTACATCTTGAATATACTGGAGAAAGAAAAACAAAGTGATCCTTTTTTCTTTCTCCAAATTTTCTGAATACTGCCAAGAAAACGCTGCAATGCTTTTTGAACATTGTTACTTTAACAATTTGATTAATTTTCTCTGATAGCTAAGTGAAGAAAGTGTTTTAATCAAGTTTTAATCATAGCTTTACGTAACTCAACAACAATTTTCTAGCTAAGAGTAATTTAATGTTCTGCCTTTCAGACAATTCTCTAATATAGGGTAATTTAAATTTCTGTGATTCAAACAATTCCATAGAGTAATATCAACACCTCGTATTCAAAATTTTAAATAAAAGTAACTTTTAAGCCTTGGCCATCATCCCTAAAAAATTTCTTGTCAACGTGCATTCATTAAACATAAGGTGCCCCCCCCCCCCCCCCACGGAAGCGTTTTCCCTCGTCGAATTTAGTTTTCACATTTCAATATTGGCTGGCAATTCTCGGAACAGTTTTTCGAGGACAGGGAAACACGCCAGAAAGTTTCCGGTCCACTAGGCCGGGATATTTCCATTTTTCAAACCCCTAAACGAAAACTTACGGCCGCCGCCCCTCCGCCCCCCTGCGCCGCAGCCGCAGAGTCGACGATAAGCGATATCGCCCAGTTTGTCATCGCATTCGAGAGGGTGCGGCGGCGGTTTTGCATTTTTCCACCCCGAAGACGTCGAACAGGTTTCACCATGGGAATTTCGTTCGATTTATTATCTCTTTTCAGAACGAGATTATTCCGGCGGAGGCGGCGGCGGACGCGGCACGGCGTGAAAAGGACTTTCTCTTCTTCGGTTCTTTTAAAACTTCATTCCGAGAAATTATTGAAATTTAGTACTCTATTTATATCAAAGTCGTAAAATATTTTTAAGTTAAAAAAAGATTAACCATGAACGGGAATCGAACCTATAATTCTACTGATTATCAGGAAGGTATCTACCACTCATAGGTGTCTAGTGCAACACTTAGACAATAGATGGCACCTTTATGGAAATTTCTTAATTGATTAATTAAACCTGGTGAATTAAATACTCCACTCTATTCCCTATCTGCAACTAATTCTTAGAGATCAATTCGCTCGAGACCAGACTGGTGAAGACCTTTTGGTCATGGACTAGTAAGTCCAGTCCATCACAGCAGTGATCGCAGAGGAGAGGTTTTAGTCGGTAGGAGTCCGACACTACCCTACTACAAGGGTGTCCATGCAGGATTTCCTCTCCTCTTATAAGAAAAAAAATGTCTGCAACTGCATTACGCTGGAAAGATCCAAAATATATATAGCAAATACACTGATGAAGTGACTCCTACTCTCAACAGAGTCATGAAAGCAGCATCTTGCGAAGGTGGAAGATCACGTGAACGTGAACTTAAACCTTTCCATGTGAAGTCGAAATTTTTGTAGACATATACCTATAGAATTATTTGTAAGTCTCAAAACAGTTATATTCACATTGGATACATACATATCAAATAGATCGAAAAAGCTGTTGTTGACAGGAAACAATAATTCATCTTTACATTATTAGTTAAAATTGTTGCTATTGACGGATCTCTTTAATAATCAGTGGTTATTTTTATGATTGTCGAGTTACGTGAAGATTATCTACACTATTATATAAATAATGTTGTGATCCAATCACAACATTTTATACAATTTTTATATACATTTTATTACAAATATGGTATTTTTCTTCAAACTTTTATAGTTTAATAAATTTATTATTAGAAAATATAAGCGATAAAGTCATAAATTACAACATTAGATTCGCGCCTTTGTAAAGGGTGGGAAAAAGTTGCGTGAAATCAGTATGAAATATATAAAAACGATTTGGCGTTTATTGTCGTTATTAATCTTGTTTGTATGAGGGATGGATGGATATGATGGTACCTACGAGGGACGCATTAAATATGAGTATATTGAAAAATTGATGTCGCGATTGATATATTCCCTAATATTTCGCTCGGGGCGGCGTGCTCGCAACCCCGCCCCGAGCTATTCTCCCTTCTTCGCCGATCGATTTATACCTCCCGATATTAAGTTTAGGGGATAGACTTTTTTTAAAAAAAAAGAGGAAACGCGAGAGCGTGATTAAATTCATGAGATTGATATTTCTAAATTAGGGTTGGGATTCAAATTATAAAATACTTCACGTGGATTCTGTGAATATTAACAACCACAACAATCCAATATGAAATAACATTTATAAAGTGAAATTATCAAAAGTGAATTTTTAATCAACTGCCAGATCTTCTTAATCTTTGTACGACTTCAGTTTTAGGTTCTTCCTGAAGTTGTGCTCTCTGATTATGATGGAAATTATTCGGTGAAATAGTGGTGTCTAAAAACGATCACGCTTCGAAATCTATTCATTAAATTGTATAGTCCATCAAAACAAACCTTTCTATAGCATAAAATCATTTAACCTTTAAATAAGTAATTGTGGAGGCTTTATTTCGTGATACATTTTGATAATTCAAAATAAATAAACAATTAACTTTGTTGGTAGCTGAAGTTGTCGAAACTATAGTTACAAGTGTAAATAAAAAGTGATACCAACAAAGTTAATTGGTTATTTATTTAACCTTTGTTTACTAATTTAAGATCTTTGGAAGATTTTTGAAGATCACATTTTTTGAACAGCTTCAGTCTTTAAAAAGTAGCTTCTAGATGCATAAATTTTCATCAACTTTTATCTTTATAAATCACTCTATCACTTTTCTATCATGTCTTTATCTGTTCTGCATTAACTCGTCTTCTATTCCTTGGAATTATTAACGTTGGTTTACTAATTTAAGATCTTTGGTTTCAAACATCACACCATGTTTTTTTTTTGAGCTGCTAGTCCTTGGGAATTATATATTTGCTTCAATTTATATCTTTTTGGACAAACCTTTTCTTTTTCTCTCATGTCAGTTACAAAAGAGTGTATGGTTAATAAACTGTAAGAAATCATTAGCGTGCCTCGGAATTTAGAAAATAAGAGTGTTTTTGTTTCCCCAGGCTAAAATCAGGCCAAAAATATTAGTGAACGATTCCCATATCTGCAGATAATTGTCTAGACACGGAGAAAAATGTATGGAATTTGTTTGTTCGGATTATTCAAAATTTCTTAGGCAACAAACTTTAATGCGAGGTTCTCTCACTATCAGCACAAATATTAAAGTGTATTTCCTGCACAGCCTTTTCAATCGATTTTCTGAAGACCTAAGTGACTTAAATAAAGAGCAAGGCGAATAATTCTATCAAGATTTTTAGGATCATACAGGAATGATTCCTGTAAAGATTAGAGCGAAAGATTCTGCCATAATTTGTATACTGAAGAGGGATATTCAATCAAAAATTGCTCGGCCCTTAGCTATCCTCGGGGATAAAGCCTACTCAGCTTCTGAAGACATCGAAAACATCCTCAGCTTCTTTGGTATTTAAGCTTTTAGTAAAAAGCAAAAACTCTTGGACTGGTTAAAGATAGACACATCGCTCACAAGGATGTGAAAAGTTCAGCTGAATACTAATAGGAGGTGCTGCTGTTGTCGATTTAGTTTCAGCTGTAGTTAAAGGGAAGAAAACCATAAAAGAAGAGAAAAGAGAAGAATCTAGGAATGAAAATGAGGACATAAACTGTGATCTTTTAAATTAAGAACCTTTTGTTTTATTCCTTGCTTTTGTAATAAAATCTTAAGTTAATGTTAAAAAACAAATCGAATGATTCTATCCTAGTTTGTCATTTAAATAGTTTTCTAAAAAAAATAGGTAACTTCAGTGAAGAACAATGCGAAGAATTTTAGGATCAGAATGGTTCCTGTAAATAATAATTCGGTCTATAGTTATACCAAAATTTTTAGACTGTAAAGCAATTTTTCTGGTAGTCTAGGCCGTTATCACCAACTTCTAGCGACATCAAGAAAATCCTTAGCTCCGTTATTATTAAAGCTGAAAGTGAAATCGATGTTCTCTCACTACCAGCAATTTTATGTAACACGACTTGAGTAGAAAACAAAGCGTATGATTCCAACGAGATTTTTAGGACCGCTGATAGTTGTCAATTTAAATTTGACAGATGACATTTGACATGTAACAGTTGATAGATAATAAATAACTGTTAATACTTGACAAACCAATATTTGACAACTTTGACATATGACATATGACATTTTACATTAAACAGCAAAAATCAAATGACCGTTTATATTTAACAATTCAAATTTGTTAGATGACGTTTCACTAGTAACAGCTGATAGATATAAAATAGTTGACGAATTAATATTCACAAATGACATTGTAACATTTAATAACAGATAACAGATAATCGTTGTTAGTTGACAATTAAAATTTGCCAGATGACATATGACAGGTGATAATTGATAGACAATAATTGACAAACCAATATTTAACAAATTATTTGACCTTTAATAGCAAAACAACAAATATGACCGCTGGCAAATTATTATTGTCACATGACACTTAATAACATATAACAGGTGAGAGTTGATAAACAATAAATAACTCTTAATACTTACCAAATCAATTTATAGCAAATGTTATTCGAAATTTTATAGCAGAAAACAGATGAGGGTTGACAATAAACAACAAATTTAACAGGTGACAGTTGATAAACAATAAATAACTAATAGTTATCAAATCAATTTATGGCAAATGTCATTTAAAATTTTAAAGCAGATAACAGATGGCGGTTGACAGTTAACAATTAAAGTTTGACAGATGAAATTTTATAGGTGACAGTTGATGGAAAATAGTTGACAATTCAAATTTGATAGTTGATATTTGTCAGGTAACAATTGATAGACAATAAATTACTATTAATAGTTGATAAATCAATATTTAACAAATGACTCTTGACATTTCAAAATAGATTGGCAATAACTAACAAATTGACATTTGACATTTAACAGCAAAAAACAAGTTACTGTTGATAGTTGACAATTTAAATTTGATAAATGTCATTTAACAGTTGATACATATTAAATAACTGTTAAAAGTTGACATGTCAATATTTAACAAACGCCATATGACATTTAATAACAGATAACAGATGATGATTGATAGTTAACAATTAAAATTTGACAGATAATGTTCAACAGGTGACAATTGATAGACAATAAATAACTGTCCATAGTGAACCAAATAATAATATTCGACCAATGCCATATAAGATTTAATGACAGAAAATATATTGAGAGTTGATAGTTGACTATTAAAATTTGACAGATGAAATTTGTCAGGTGCCCGTTCATAGATTATTAATAACTGTTGATAGTTAACAAATGAATATTTGACAAATGACATTTAATAACAGATAACAGATAACGGTTGATAATTGACAATTTAAATTTGATAGTCGACATTTGACATGTGGCAGTTGATAGATAATAAATATCTTTTGATAGTTGACATATCAATATTTGACAAATTACATTTGACATTTGATACCAAATAACTGATGACGGTTGATAGTTGTCAGGTTAAATTTAACAGATGATAGTTGACAGGTGACAGTTGATAGATAAACAAATAAATATTTGACAAACGACACTTGACATTTAATGACAGCTAACAGTGACCGTTGATGATCGTTAAGTCAAATTTAACAGATGACATTTGACAGGCAACATTAAAACATAAATATTGACAGTTGATCAATCAATATCTAACAAATGACACTTGACATTTAATAACAGATGATCGTTGATAGTTGAAAATTAAAATTTGGCAGATAACGTATGACAGGTTCCAATTGATAGACAATAAATGATTGACAATAATTGACAAATCAATATTTAAAAAATGACACTTGACAATTAATAGCAAAAAACAAATTCAGTAATTACAGGTAACTGTTGGTGGTTGTCAATTCAAATTTGACAGGTTTGAGTTGATAGATAAAAATAAGTGTTAACAGTTGACAAATTAATATTTGATTAATGACATTCACCATTTAATAGCAGAACAAATGGCCATTGGTAGTTGACATTTGACATTTAATAACAGATAATTTAATTTATTGACAAACCAATATTTAACAAATGACATTTGACATTTAATAGCAAAAAAGCAATTTACCGATGATAGTTGACAATTGACAGATGACATTTGTCAGGCAACAATTGATAGGCAATAAATAAATATTGACAGTTGATAAATCAATATTTAACAAATGCCACTTGACATTTAATAACAGGTTATCGTTGATAGTTGACAATTAAAATTTGGCAGATGACATATGACAGGTGACAATTGATAGACAATAATGATTGACATTTTCCATTTAATAGCAGAACAAATGGCCATTAATAGTTGACAATTCAAAATAATATTTGACAAATGACATTTGACATTTAATAACAGATAACATATGACCGTTGATGATTGTCAAGTCAAATTTGATAGATGCCATTTGACAGGCAACAGTTGATAGATAATAAATAACTGATGATAGTTGACAAACAATCAAAGAACAAATGACCGTTGATAGTTGACAACTCAAATTTGACAGATGGCATTTGTCAGACAACAATTGAGAGACAATAAATAAATATTGACAGATAATAAATCAATATTTAACAAATGACTCTTGACATTTCAAAACAGGTGATCGTTGTTACTTGGCAATTAAAATTTGGCAGATGGTATATTAGAGGTGATTGATAGACAATAATTATTGAAATTTGACATTTAATAGCAGAACAAATGGCCATTAATAGTTGACAATTCAAATCAATATTTGACAGATTACATTTGACAGCAAAAAACGGATAATAATAATAATTAATCGTTGACAATTAATAATTAAAATTTGGCAGATTAGATTTGATAGATGACAGTTGATAGACAATCATTAACAACCGTTGAAAGTTGGCAAATCAATATTTGATAAACGACATTTAACATTTTATAACAGATAACAGATGACTATTTATAGTTTACTATTTGAATTTGGCAGCTTACAATTGTTAGGTGACAGTTGATAGACAATAAATAACTGTTTGTAATTAACAAATGAATATTTGACAAATGACATATGACAATTTAAATTTGACAGATGACAATTGTTACACAATAAAAAACTATTCATAGTTGACTAACTGATATTTGCCAAATGACACATTTAATAAAAATATCATATGACATTTAATAGCGGACAACAGATAATCGTTAATACTTGACAATTATTATTTGACAGTAAACGAATGGCATACTAGCAGAAAAAAATAACCGTTGATAATCGACAATCAATATATCATCCAATACCATTTTACTGTTGACAGATGTTAAAAAGTTAATAAGTGACAGATGACGAATATAAATTTTAAAAAAATAAATAAATTTAAGGCATATGATAAATTAATAATGACAAATGACAGATATCACATAGTGTTTGTTAAATGATAAGTGACAAAAGAGTCAGTTGAAAATTTACAGATGATAGATTAATTATGATGAATGTCAATGATAAATGCCCTTTAAAAATTGACAGATTATAATTGTCAAATAACAAACAATCGATGAAAATAATAAGATAAAACATAAAGACGAATGATAGGTGACATATAACAAAAGCCACTATCATAAGTCGTTTGTTAAGCAACAGGTGACAGTTGACAAGTGACAAATGACGGATGATACATTACAGATTTAGAAAATTGAAATTGATATGATGATATAATAATGATTTTAGACTGTAAAGGAATGATTCCAGCAAGAACTCTTTACTTCTTCGCTGTCTTTCCCAGCTACTGGAGATATCGATAAAATCTCTATCTTTGTTATTATTGGAGCTGATAGTTAAAAACTAAAAAAAAATGTTTTGACTTAGCTTATTGGTAAACTAATCGCTCAAGACTAAAACAAGTTGAGCTTAATGCCAATATTAAGTGGTACTGTTGCTGCTCCAGCTGCAATTGAATAAAATAAAGAAAGAAGAGAGAATAATCTGAGGATAAGGATGAGGACATGGACATGGGCAAGTAAAGAACAAGGCAAATGATTCCAACAAGATTTTGAGAATTAGATTCCAACAAGATTTTGAGGATTAGATTCTAACAACATTTTGAGGATTAGAGAGGAATAATTCCTGTAGAGAATGGAGCGAAAGATTCAGCCAAAATTTTTAGACTGTAAATGAATAAATTTGGTGCAGTAAAAAAATGCCTTTGATAATGAGCTGTCAAGTTCGAAACACGTGTCAGTAAACTGCAAATATAAACATTTTAAAGAATTTTTTTACTTCGCCAAATGTATATATTTGGATCCATTAAGAACATCAAGAATGTAGCGCAACACAAAACTAGAAGTAAATGAATGATTCTAGTAAAAACTGCTTATCTCTTAGCTGTCTTCACCATTCCTTAGCTCCATTAATATCTCTCAGGCTTATCTCTTAGCTGTCCTCAGCAGTTTCTAGAAAAATTAAGAAAATCTTTAGCTTCCTTTAATATTGAAGCTGATAATAAACAGCTACAAAAGTCTTGACTGAGCTAAAAGGTAAACGTATCGTTCAAGGCTGTGAGAACTTGAGCTTAATGCCAGTAATGCTGCTCCAGCTGCAACTAAAGTTAAAGAAAATAATGAAGCTAAGGAAGAAGAATTTGACAATGGAGATGAGGACATGAGTTTGTTTTTTTTTTATTAAGAACCTGCACGTTATACAGTAGACTTACGTTAAGGTTAAAAAAAATAATAGATCGGACGATTCAATCAAAATTTTCGGACTGTAAAGGAATGATTTCAGTTTAAAACACGTCGAACGATTCCATAAAGATTATGAGACTATGAAGGAACAATTCCAGTGAAGAATCCAACAACCACAACAATATTTCCATAAAGTCGTTGTAATACGCACATAATGGCCAATATTTGCTATTATATTCAGAGTAATAACTTCATCTGATTTTCTACTATTTTTGAATAGTAGAAAATCAGATAAAGAAAAACTCAGTCAATAATTCAAAAACCAAACCTTATACCCAAAATATTCAAATTTTATTATATATCTAATTAATATTTAAATACAGACCAATAATATGCAATATAAATCTTAATCAATTTCAATTAAAAATGATAAATGGCATCAACTGATCATGATAGTCTATATGAATAAATTAAATTGAAGAAAAAACTTGCGTCGCACTGAATCACTGAACTCGCAGGGAAGTTAAGTTGTGAGGATGCACCGTGATATTAATTACTAATTAATCATAAAGTTGGCCAAGTGCCACGAGAAAGTTAGCTACGGCGACCGGTTTCAGTATAATCTACATTAACTATTCAAGGAATGAAATAATTAACGAAATTACACTCACCGTTCCCAATTTGGCCAGTGCATTATATTAAGGGGTTGAATTTTATGACTGAATAATTCTCATCCAGAATGGCGATAATAAGATATAATAATAATTTCGATTTTAATCAAATTGTAACATAGAAGACCTTGAGTTGCATGTTCGAGCCTTCTGAAACGCCAATGCAAAAGTCGAGGTGTCTTGCAAAGTGGCTATACTAAAAGGAAGGCCCACGAATAAAAAGACAATCTTGTGATGGAAGGAAAGAAGTGAAGCTAATGCATTGCGACAAGAATTAATTCACGGTTGAGGAAGTCCTCCTAGATGATATCGAGATCATATCCATAGCTTCAAGTATAGGTAAAACGTAAGTAAAAAAAATAGAGAGACTAAAGCAAGGGAGTTAATTTGGGCTGTCTTACTCATAAGCATGGTCAGAAGGATACGTTTTACTTTGTGATACTGTTAAGAATAAACATGCAGCAGTTGTTAGAAGCAAAGAAAAGACTGTAATTCTTTGCTTCTAAATTTCTCAATTTTAAGTTGCTTCCTATCAACATGAAACACTAGAAATTCACTACCATTTCTTCTAGTTTATGATTTTGTTTAATTTTTAAACAACCTTGCTTCAAGTTTTGAAAAAATCGCATTTTAAACGAAACATTGTCGTATTTTCAAATAACGCATTTTTCAAATTGATTTTAAAACTAGAGAAACAAATGCTATCTACTTGAAACGCTATACATTTATTCATCACACCTTCTACTTTCTGTCAGTTTGGTTTTTAAAATTTTATTACAGCTCGTTTTTTAAATATCCCATTTTAATCTGACACTCGTAATTTCAAAATAGACATTTTCAAAAGTAAAATATATGTCCTTTACGTTGTAGAAAATTAACTAATAATTAGAAAAAACACGAAAATATTTTGTAAAATCTACAACAAATGAGTCTTATTAAGACTACAAGAACAAACCACTTTTGAAACAACTACTTCTCTAGCTAATACTTCGACAGACATTGAATAATACAAAAGTAATTTGCGTGTTACAAAATAGCAAGGCTATCAAAGCAACACTAGTTTGAACGTATTTCTTTCTGTAAAATGAACTAAAAGTGATTGAATGTACATTAAATAATTTGTGACTGAATATATTATGATAAATTTGGAACAATAATTTCTTGTTCCAAATTTATCATAATATATTCAGTCACAAATTATTTAATGTACATTCAATCATTTTTAGTTCATTTTACAGAAAGAAATACGTTCAAACTAGTGTTGCTTTGATAGCCTTGCTATTTTGTAACACGCAAATTACTTTTGTATTATTCAATGTCTGTCGAAGTATTAGCTAGAGAAGTAGTTGTTTCAAAAGTGGTTTGTTCTTGTAGTCTTAATAAGACTCATTTGTTGTAGATTTTAAGAAATATTTTCGTGTTTTTTCTAATTATTAATTTTCAAAAGTGTTTTAAAAATAGATAAACAAACGGTACCGATTTGAAATTCTAGAAATTTCATTGCAATCTCTTATACTTTCGATTGTGTTTGAATCTTTAAGAAATTCAACTTCATATTTTAAAAAAATCACCTTTTAAACCGAAATAGTTGATTTTGAAATCAAGCATTTTCAAAATTGTTTTAAAGATAGAGAAACAAATGCTATCGACTTAAAACACTTTAAATTCAGTTGTTATTTCTTCTACTTTATAGTTTTGTTTATCTTTTTTAAAGTATCACTCTAGCTTTTGGAAAAAATCCATTTTAAACTGACACTGTCGTATTTTTAAAGTACGCAAAAGCATTCTTAAAATATAGTAACAAATGCTATCGACATGAAACACTACAAATTTACTTCACATATCTTCTACTTTATGATTATGTTTAATTTTTAAACAATCTTACTTCAAGATTTGAAATTCTTTTATTTTAAACGAAACATTGTATTTTCAAATAACGTATTTTTCAAATTGTTTTAAAAAATAGAGAAACAAATGCTATCTACTTGAAATGCTACAAATTTAATCGTCATTCCTTCGACTTTATGTCAGTTTGATTTTAAAATTATATTACAGCTCATTTTCGAAATATTCCATTTTAATCTGACACTGTTGTATTTTCAAATCAGGCATTTTCAAAAGTGTTTTAAAAATAGATAAACAAATGCTACCGACTTGAAACATTATAAATTTCATTGCTATCTCTTATACTTTCCGTTTTTGTTTTAATTTTTTTAAATTCTACTACATATTTTGAAAAAAAAAACTTTTAAAGCGAAATAATTGATTTTGTAATCAAGCATTTATAAAATTGTTTTAAGGAAAGAAAAACAAATGCTATCGACTTGAAACACTACAAATTTCTTCTACTTTACAGTTTTGTTTATCTTTTTTAAAGTATCACTCTAGGTTTTGGAAAAAATCCATTGTAAACTGACACTGTCGTATTTTTAAAGTACCCATTTTCAAAAGCATTTTTAAAACAGAGTAACAAACGCTATCGGCATGAAACACTACAAATTTACTTCACATTTCTTCTAGTTTATGATTTTGTTTAGTTTTTAAACAATCTTACTTTAAGTTTTGAAAAAATCTCAATTTAAACGTAACTTGGTATTTTCAAAACACGCTTTTTTCTAATTGATAAAAAAAAAAAAGAAAAACAAATGCTATCTACTTGAAACGTTATAAATTTTAATTGTCACTCCTTTTACTTTACGAATTTTTACCTTTTAAAAAAATATTAGAGCTCGTTTTGGAAATATCCTATTTTAATCTGACACTGTCGTAAGTTGCAAGTTTTTTCATAAGTACCAATTTAATTACAAGCAGTTTTATACTAAATTTAACATGTGAACACAAGATTATATATTTTATTTTTAATAACGAAACTGTCGCTTGTAATTTGAAGCTGGAGGGTAGGATAGTGGCCACCCACCTACCCTACATATACAAGGAAACTAAAACTACATTAGTGTTTATAAAATGATTAACAACTTCTACAAAATCTCCGTTTGAGTTTTAGGAAATTTAAACTCTTTGCAGTGATGAAAGTTTCAATATATATGTAGGGTGGGTGGGTGGCCTCTATCCCACCCTCCATTCAATATATCATAAACGAGTGTTTTGCTACACACGAGTTTAATTACAGATAGTTTTATACTAAATTTAATATACGAACACCTCGAGTATACATTTTATTTTTAATAAGGAAACTGTCGCTTATAATTTGAAGCTGAAGGGTAGGATAGTGGCCACCCACCCACCCTACATATACCACGAAACTAAAACTACATTAGTGTTTATAAAATTATTAACAACTTCTACAAAATCTCCGTTTGAGTTTTAGGAAATTTAAACACTTTACAGTGATGAAAGTTTCAATATAAATGTAGGGTGGGTGGGTGGCTTCTATCCCATCCTCCAACTTATATATCACACACGAGTGTTTTGCTAAGCACGAATTTAATTACAAGCAGTTTTATACTAAATTTACCATATGAACACCCCGATTATATATTTTATTTTTAATAACGAAACTGTCGCTTATAATTTGAAGTCGTAGGGTAGGATAGAGGCCACCCACCCACCCCACATATACAATGAGACTAAAACTACATTAGTGTTTATAAAATTATTAACAACTTCTACAAAATCTCTGTTTAATTTTTTGGAAATTAAAACTCTTACAGTGTTTAAAGTTTCAATATATATGTAGGGTGGGTGGGTGGCCTCTATCCCACCCTCCATCCTATATATCATACAAGAGTGTTTTGCTAAGCACCAATTTAATTACAAGCAGTTTTATACTAAATTTATCACGTGAACACGCCGATTATATTTTTTATTTTTAATATCTAAACTGTCGCTTGTAATTTGAAGCTGGAGGGTAGGATAGTGGCCACCCACCCACCCTACATATACAAGAAAACTAATACTACATTAGTGTTTATAAAATTATTAACAATTTCTACAAAATCTCCGTTTGAGTTTTTAGGAAATTTAAACACTTTACATTGATGAAAGTTTCAATATATATGTAGGGTAGGTGGGTGGCCTCATTCCCACCCTCCATCCTATATATCATAAACGAGTGTTTTGCTAAGCATGAACTTAATTACAAGTAGTTTTATACTAAATTTAACATGTGAACACGCCGATTATATTTTCTATTTTGAATAGCGAAACTGTCGCTTGTGATTAGAAGCTGGAGGGTAGGATGGTGGCCACCCACCCACCCTACATATACAACAAAACCTAAAACACAATAGTGTTTATAAAATTATTAACAACTTCTACGAAATCTCAGTTTGAGTTTTTGGAAATTTAAACACTTTACAGTGATGAAAGTTTGAATATATATGTAGGGTGGGTGGGTGGCCTCTTTCTCACCCTCCATCCTATATATCACACACGAGTGTTTTGCTAAGAACGAGTTTAATTACAACCAGTTTTATACTAAATTTATCATGTAAACACTCCGATTATATTTTTTATTTTTAATATCTAAACTGTTGCTTGTAATTTGAAGCTGAAGGGTAGGATAGTGGCCACCCACCCACCCTACATATACAAGGAAACTAAAACTACATTCGTGTTTATAAAATTATTAACAACTTCTACAAAATCTCTGTTTAAGTTTTTGGAAATTGAAACACTTGCAATCAAAGTATCAATATATATGTAGGGTGGGTGGGTGGCCTCTATCCCACCCTCCATTCTCTATATCACACACGAGTGTTTTGCTAAGCACCAATTTAATTACAAGCAGTTTTATACTAAATTATCATGTGAACACGCCGATTATATATTTTATTTTTAATAACGAAACTGTCGCTTGTAATTTAAAGCTGGAGGGTAGGATAGTGGCCACCCACCCACCCTACATATACAACGAGACTAAAACTACACTAGTGTTTATAAAATTATTATCAACTTCTACAAAATCTCTATTTAGGTTTTTGGAAATTTAAACTCTTTACAGTGATGAAAGTTTCAATATATATGTAGGGTGGGTGGGTGGCCTCTATCCCACCATCCATCCTATATATCATACACGAGTGTTTTGCTTAGCACCAATTTAATTACAAGCAGTTTTATACTAAATTCAGCTTGTGAACACGCCGATTATATATTTTATTTAACTGACGTTTGTAATTTAAAGCTGGAGGGTAGGATAGTGGCCACCCACCCACCCTACATATACAACGAGACTAAAATCACATTAGTGCTTATAAAATTATTAACAACTTCTAAAAAATCTCTGTTTAAGTTTTTGGGAAATTGAAATACTTGCAAAGATGAAAGTTTCAATATGTATGTAGGGTGGGTGGGTGGCCTCTATCCCATAAATTTTCCATTTCTTCTACATTTATGATTTTGTTTAATTTTTGTACAATCTTTCTTTACATTTTGAAATAATAACATTTTAAACATTATTGTCGTTTGCTGAAAATCAGGCCTCTTCAAACATGTTCTTAAATAACACTTAAAGAAATACTGACACAGTATAGGGTTTCTGAATGTTTTTAATATTGTACTACAACAATGTTTCACCACACAGTGGCTTCATCAGGTAGATGATTTTGTTATTATGGAGTTTCGACAAGTAACAGCCGCATCAATCCAATATGTTCTTAAATATTGAAAAACAAATGCTATCAACATGAAACAGTACGAATTCACTTCCCATTTCTATTAAATTTGTGATTTTGTTTAATTTTTTAGCAATTTTACTCCACATTTTGAAAGAAAAACCATTTTATACATACATTGTCATATTTTGAATTCAGCCGTTTTTAAAGTGTTTTTAAAAATAGATAAACAAATGCTATCGACTCAAAAAAACTAAAAAATCATTTAAATGTCTTCTATTTTCCGATGTCATTTGATTTGTTCCTAAATTCCGCTCAGCTTTTGAAAAAATCTCATTTTAAAAAAACATTACTAAATTTTCAAATGATGCATTTTATAATTGTTTTAAAAATAGAAAAAACAAATCCTATCTACTTGAAACTCTACAAATCCACTTTGCATTTCTTCAACTTTATGATTTTGTTAAAATTTTAAATAATCTTACTTCAAGTTTTGAAAAAATCGCATTTTAAAAGTAATTGTGGTATTTTCAAATAACGCATTTTTCAAATTGATTTTAATAATAGAGAACAAATGCTTTCGATTTGAAGCGCTATAAATGCAATCATCGCTTCTTCTATTTTATGTCTGTTTAATTTTTAAAATTATATTAAAACTCGTTTTGAAAATATCCCATTTTAATCTAGCAATGTTGTATTTTCAAATCAGGCAATTTCAAAAGTGTTTTAAAAATAGATAAACAAACGCTACCCACTTGAAATACTATAAATTTCTTTGCTATCTCTTATAGTTTCCGATTGTGTTTTGATTTTTAAGAAAATCTACTCCACATTTTGAAAAAATCAACTTTTAAACCGAAATAATTGATTTTGTAATCAGGCATTTTTAAAATGGTTTTAAGGATAGAAAAACAAATGCTATCAACTTAAAACACTATATATCAAGTTGTTATTTCCTCTAGTGTACGGTTTTGTGTATCTTTTTTAAAGTATCAATTTAGGTTTTGGAAAAAATCCATTGTAAACCGACACTGTCGTATTTTTACAGTACTCATTTTCAAAATCATTTTTAAAATAGAGTAACAAACGCTATCGACATGAAATACTACAAATTTACGTCACATTTTTTCTAGTTTATGATTTTGTTTAATTTTTAAACAATATTACTTCAAGTTTTGAAAAAATCTCATTTTAAACATAACTTGTTTTTTTTCAAATAACGCTTTTTTCACATTGATTTAAAAAATATAGAAACATATGCTATCTACTTAAAACGCTATAAATTTAGTTATCAGTCCTTCTACTTTCTGTCAGTTTGATTTTTAAAATTTTAATACAGCTCGTTTTGGAAATATCCCATTTTAATCTGACACTGTGGTATATTCAAATCAGGCAATTTCAAAAGTGTTTAAAAAATAGATAAACAAACGCTACCCACTTGAAACACTAAACATTTAATTGCTATCTCTTATACTTTCGATTGTGTTTTGATTTTTAAGAAATCCCCCTCCACATTTTGAAAAAATCACCTTTTAAACTTGAAACACTATAAATCAAGTTGTTATTTCCTCTACTTTACGATTTTGTTTACTTTTTTTTTAAGAATCACTTTAGCTTTTGGAAAAAATCCATTGAAACTGACACTGTCGTATTTTTAAAGTACCCATTTTCAAAAGTATTTTTAAAATAGAGTAACAAACGCTATCGGCATGAAACACTATAAATTTGCTTCACATTTCTTCTAGTTTATGATTTTGTTTAGTTTTTAAAAAATCCCATTTTAAAAGAATCATTGTATTTTCAAATAGCGCATTTTTCAAATTGATTTAAAAAATAGAGAAACAAAATCTACTTGAAACGCTATAAATTTCATCGTCACTCATTTTACTTTATGTCAGATTAATTTTTTTAAATATATCACAGCTCGTTTTTGAAATATCCCATTTTAATTTGACACTGTCGTATTATCAAATCAGGCATTTTCAAAAGTGTTTTAAAAATAGATAAACAAGAGCTACCCACTTGAAACACTATAAATTTCATTGCTACCTCTTATAGTTTCCGATTTTGTTTTGATTTTTATAAAATTCTACCCCACACTTTGAAAAAATCACGCTTTAAACCGAAACAATTGATTTTGTAATCAGGCATTTTTTAAATTGTTTTAAGGATAGAGAAACAAATGCTATCGATTTGAAACATTATAAATCAAGTTGTTATTTCCTCTCCTTTGCGGTTTTGTTTACCGTTTTTAAAGTATCGCTTCAGGTTTTCAAACAATCCATTGTAAACGGACACAGTCGTATTTTTAAACTACGCATTTTCAAAAGCATTTTTAAAACAGAGTAACAAATGCTATCGATGTGAAACCGTACAAATTTACTTCACATTTCTTGTAGTTTATGATTTTGTTTAATTTTAAATCAATCTTACTTCAAGCTTTTAAAAAATCTCATTGTAATATGATCGTATTTTCAAATAACGCAATTGATTTTAAAAATAGAGAAACAAATGCTATCTACTTGAAACGTTATAAATTTTAATTGTCACTCCTTTTACTTTACGAATTTTTACCTTTTAAAAAAATATTAGAGCTCGTTTTGGAAATATTCTATTTTAATATGACACTGTCGTAAGTGCAAGTTTTTTCATAAGTACCAATTTAATTACAAGCAGTTTTATACTAAATTTAACATACGAACACCTCGAGTATACATTTTATTTTTAATAAGGAAACTGTCGCTTATAATTTGAAGCTGAAGGGTAGGATAGTGGCCACCCACCCACCCTACATATACAGCAAAACCTAAACTACAATAGTGTTTATAAAATTGTTAACCACTTCTACGAAATCTCTATTTAAGTTTTTGGAAATTAGAACTCTTACAGTGATTAAAGTTTCAATGTAAATGTAGGGTGGGTGGGTGGCCTATATCTCACCTTTAATCCTATATATCATACACGAGTGTTTTGATAAGTACCAATTTAATTACAAGCAGTTTTATACTAAATTAACATGTAAACACCCCGTTTATATATTTTACTTCTAATAACTAAACTGTCGCTTGTAATTTGAAGCTGGAGGATAGGATAGTGGCCACCCACCCACCTACATATACAAGGAAACTAAAACTACGATAGTGATTATAAAACTATTAACAACTTCTACAAAATCTCCGTTTGAGTTTTTGGAAATTTAAACTCTTTACAGTGATGAAAGTTTAAATATATATGTAGGGTGGGTGGGTGGCCTCTATCCCACCCTCCTTTCTATATATCATACACGAGTGTTTTGCTAAGCACTAATTTAATTACAAGCAGGTTTATACTAAATTTAATATGCCGATTATATTTTTTATTTTTAATAACGAAATTGTAATTTGAAGTTGGAGGGTAGAATAGTGGACACCCACCCACCCTACATATACAATAAGACTAAAATTACATTAGTGTTTATAAAATTATTAAAAACTACGGCAAAATTTCTGTTTAAGTTTTTGGCAATTTAAACTCTTTGCAGTGATGAAAGTTTCAATATATATGTTGGGTGGGTGGGTGGCCTCTATCCTACCCTCCATTCTATATATCATAAACGAGTGTTTTGCTAAGCATGAACTTAATTACAAGCAGATTAATACTAAATTTAACATGTGAACACACCGATTATATTTTCTATTTTGAATAGCGAAACTGTCGCTTGTGATTAGAAGCTGGAGGGTAGGATGGTGTGCAACCCACCCACCCTACATATACAACGAGACTAAAACTACATTAGTGTTTATAAAATTATTAACAACTTCTACGAAATCTGTGTTAAGTTTTTAGAAATTGGAACTCTTACAGTGATTAAAGTTTCAATATAAATGTAGGGTGGGTGGGTGGCCTCTATCCGACTTTTAATCCTATATATCATACACGAGTGTTTTGATAAGTACCAATTTAATTACAACCACTTTACACTAAATTTAGCAGGTGAACACGCCGATTATATATTTTATTTTTAATATCGAAACTGTCGTTTGTAATTTGAAGCTGGAGGGTAGGATAGTGGCCACCCACCCACCCTACATATACAATGAGTCTAAAACTACATAAGTGTTTAAAATTTTTTAACAACTTCTAGAAAATCTCTGTTTAAGTTTTTGGAAATTGAAACACCTTCAATGAAAGTTTCAATAAATATGTAGGGTGGGTGGGTGGCCTCTATTCCATAAATTTTCCATTTCTTCTACATTTATGATTTTGTTTAATTTTTGTACAATCTTTCTCAACATTTTGAAATAATTACACTTTAAACATTATTGTCGTATGCTGAAATCAGATTGAAATCTTCAAACATATTTTTAAATATAGAAAAACAAATGTTATCAACGTGAAACAGTATGAATTTACTTCCCAATTCTTTTAAATTTGTGATTTTGTTTAATTTTTTAACAATTTTACTCCACATTTTGAAAGAAAAATCATTTTAAACATACATTGTCGTATTTTGAATTCAGCCGTTTTTAAAGTGTTTTTAAAAATAGTTAAACAAATGCTATCGACTCAAAAAAAACTACAAAATAATGTATATGTGTTCTACTTTCCGATGTCATTTGATTTGTTCCTAAATCCCGCTCAGTTTTTGAAAAAATCTCGTTTTAAACAGACATTACTGAATTTTCAAATGATGAGGAATTTATAATTGTTTTAAAAAAAGAAAAACAAATGTTATCTACTTGAAACTCTACAAATCCACTTTGCATTTCTTCAACTTTATGATTTTGTTTAAATTTTAAATAATCTTACAAGTTTTGAAAAAATCGCATTTTTCAAATTGATTTTAATAATAGAGAAACAAATGCTTTCGATTTGAAGCGCTATAAATGCAATCATCGCTCCTTCTATTTTATGTCTGTTTAATTTTTAAAATTATATTAAAACTCGTTTTGAAAATATCCCATTTTAATCTAGCAATGTTGTATTTTCAAATCAGGCAATTTCAAAAGTGTTTTAAAAATAGATAAACAAACGCTACCCACTTGAAATACTATAAATTTCTTTGCTATCTCTTATAGTTTCCGATTGTGTTTTGATTTTTAAGAAAATCTACTCCACATTTTGAAAAAATCAACTTTTAAACCGAAATAATTGATTTTGTAATCAGGCATTTTTAAAATGGTTTTAAGGATAGAAAAACAAATGCTATCAACTTAAAACACTATATATCAAGTTGTTATTTCCTCTAGTGTACGGTTTTGTGTATCTTTTTTAAAGTATCAATTTAGGTTTTGGAAAAAATCCATTGTAAACCGACACTGTCGTATTTTTAAAGTACTCATTTTCAAAATCATTTTTAAAATAGAGTAACAAACGCTATCGACATGAAATACTACAAATTTACGTCACATTTTTTCTAGTTTATGATTTTGTTTAATTTTTAAACAATATTACTTCAAGTTTTGAAAAAATCTCATTTTAAACATAACTTGGTTTTTTTCAAATAACGCTTTTTTCACATTGATTTAAAAAATATAGAAACATATGCTATCTACTTAAAACGCTATAAATTTAATTATCAGTCCTTCTACTTTCTGTCAGTTTAATTTTTAAAATTTTAATACAGCTCGTTTTGGAAATATCCCATTTTAATCTGACACTGTGGTATATTCAAATCAGGCAATTTCAAAAGTGTTTAAAAAATAGATAAACAAACGCTACCCACTTGAAACACTAAACATTTAATTGCTATCTCTTATACTTTCGATTGTGTTTTGATTTTTAAGAAATCCCCCTCCACATTTTGAAAAAATCACCTTTTAAACCGAAATAATTGATTTTGTAATCAGGCATTAAAATGGTTTTAAGGATAGAGAAACAAATGCTATCGACTTGAAACACTATAAATCAAGTTGTTATTTCCTCTACTTAACGATTTTGTTTACTTTTTTTTAAAGTATCACTTTAGCTTTTGGAAAAAATCCATTGTAAACTGACACTGTCGTATTTTTAAAGAACCCATTTTCAAAAGCATTTTTAAAACAGAGTAACAAACGCTATCGACATGAAACACTGCAAATTTACTTCACATTTCTTCTAGTTTATGATTTTGTTTAGTTTTTAAACAATATTACTTCAAGTTTTGAAAAAATCTTATTTTAAACGTAACTTGGTATTTTCAAATAACGCTTTTTTCAAATTGATTTAAAAAATAGAAAAACAAATGCTATCTACTTGAAACGTTATACATTTACTTGTCACTCCTTTTACTTTACGAATTTTTGCTTTTTAAAAAAATATTAGGGCTCGTTTTGGAATTACAAGCAGTTTTATACTAAATTTAACATGTGAACACGCCGATTATATTTTTTATTTTTAATAGCGAAACTGTCGCTTGTAATTAGAAGCTGGAGGGTAGGATAGTGGCCACCCACCCACCCTACATATACAACGAGACTAAAACTACATTAGTGTTTATAAAATTATTAACAACTTCTACGAAATCTATGTTCAAGTTTTTGGAAATTGGAACTCTTACAGTGATTAAAGTTTCAATATAAATGTAGGGTGGGTGGGTGGCCTCTATACAAATGCTATCAACATAGAACATTCACTTCCTATGAGCTTATCTAATCATTGATTTCATTTATATAAAACTATTGCATAAGTTATATTGAAGCTATGGATCAATCAATAATTATCTCAAATTGTTGTTGACGTATGTGGGACACATCACAAAAGCTCAAAACGCGAGGTACAATGGCATAAAAAGGTGACGTGTGTGTGTGTAAATATAAATACGCTAATTTAGCACATTTAAATTCATAAAGTAATTGAAAGCAAGTTATAACAGCGCTGGCATTTGCGGGCGGCGCACGGAGAGAAGAAAGAATGAGAGGCAAAAAAAAAAAAAACGGAGCCGAGATAAAAAACTACGGAAATGTGACGGCTTATCTTTGAACGCAGCAGCGTTCCACAGATAAAGACCGGCTGTTGTGCAGAAACACAAAACGTCTGTGCGATTGTTTCACTGCTGGCACAAAAAAAATACGATTGTATTTACCGTGAATTAATTAAATTAATACGCATAAAGCTAGTGTTTTATTTTAAGGAATCTTAGTAGGCGAACAATAGAATGTTTACTGTTTACATTTTGTTATTAATTATTTATAATATAAATAAATAATGTGTATTGTTATAGTGGATAATTTAATTTTGTTAATTAATAAGGGAAATAACCATTACCTTGTTAAGTGTGTATGGAAGCCCTTAAACGAGGATCCTCCGGTCCGAAATGGATGTAGAAGTGAGGGTGGCTTCAGCGGCACGAAGCACGAGATTTCAGGCGCGGCGTTCCTTCCGGAGGATAATTTTTTTTATCGTAGTGTGCGTTTGTGAAAATAGTTTTTTTTGTGGGTAAAAGTGCGTGCGCGGTAATTAGACGAAAATTGCGTTCGTGTGTGTTTGTGTGGGTACAAGTGAAAACTGATGTTGCCTCCTCGGACTGAGCACAGAGAAGACTTCTATTGATCACTGCACGGGCACAGAACAGCGAGAACAGCGCTCCGGATGTACGGCTACAGCGGACGAAACATCTTTCCACGCGCAACATCGCCCGCGCTCCTCTCCACCCCCCCACTCCTCGCGCTCCTACTCCACCCCTTTCGGAAAGAAAAGCGCCATAATAATAATAATAATAATAATAATAACTGAACAGGCAACAAGCAGCGGCATCAGCGTGAACATCAGCGTCAACATCAGCGGTACGATCCTGCACTCTGCAATTATAATTGCGGGGCGACACAACTGCTGTACCTAATTTACACGGTGCTGACTTATTAACCATTTATTTGGTCCCACCGCCCCCGTGAAATGGGTGACGCGAAAATGCATCATCCCCCCAACCGCGCACGGCCCGCATATGTGCATATGCATGCCGTATTAAATATGTATACCAGACTCCCGCGAGCAAACAAACGCCAACTCGACAAACAATTTAAACGACTTTATTGTTTTCGCTGGAAGTGCAAAAATTGCCCTTTTTGGTGTCAAACTCAAAATAACTCCCATCAATATCCCACCTATCACAACTATACCTGTGGAAAATTCATATAATTCGTGCGAATTTTCTCAAAATCTAATTACTTTAAACATTTACTTCAATAAAACCAGAATTAGCTTGCGTTCAAATCTATAGTATAGTTGATTGAACCACCTTTCCATTTTTAACTTATAGGAAGTACTTCTTTCTTACCAAATAAATGTTTACCGTTCCTTCTTTCTGAAAACGGCAAAAATTCCTTCAGTGTCTGATAATAACCTTAAGATACTTAGAACAGGTCATGTTGCTTTCTTGAGTTGCATCAAAACGACTTCTAGGATTTTTAGAAGTATCGACTCATGAATATTTAAAACTTTCCTTCTTCGTTCTGCTCAAGACAAGCATGAATTGCGGCAGCAAAATGACTTCCAGCACTTCTTGGCAGTATGGAATCACAAATTCCTTCCTTTTCGTTCTGCTCAAAACCAGCAAGAACTGCATTATCACAATGACTTCTAGAACTTCTGGGAGTATTAAGTAATGAATTCCTCTCACATTTTTCTTCTTCGTTTTGTTGAAGACCAGCAGGAACTGCAGCTTGTTTTTTTAATTAAAATTAACAACTCTTCATCTTTGAATCCTAAATACTACGTCGTTAATCCTTTCTTGACAATATGAAATTGAGTCATGAATATTTGAAACATGTCTTCTTCGTTCTGCTTAAGACCAGGAATAACTGCAACAGCAAAATGACTTTCAGCACTTCTTGGAAGTATTGAGTCACAAATGCCTTCCTTTTCGTTCTGCTCAATACCAGCAATAACTGCATTATCACAATGACTTATAGAACTTCTGGAAGTATTAAGTAATGAATTCCTCTCAAATGTTTCTTCTTCGTTCTGTTGAAGACCAGCAGGAACTGCAGCTTGTTTTTTTTCATCGTACGGAAAAGAGGGTTAAAATTAACAACTCTTCATCTTTGAATCCTAAATACTACATCGTTAATCCTTTCTTGACATTATTAATTTGAGTCATGAATATTTGAAACTTGTCTTCTTCGTTCTGCTAAAGACCAGCAATAACTGCAGTAGCAAAATGACTTCCAGCGTTTCCGGGAGTATTTTTTTAATAAAACGATTTATTGATTTATAAATTGGAAGACGTAAAACTCTTGTTATGTTCCATTTCTTTATTTTCAGATAACTGAAACATCTAAAAATAAAGAAATGGAACATAACAAGAGTTTTACTTCTCCCAATTTGAAAATTTGGTTCCATCAAGAGAGTAGCAGAACAATTATTGATTATTGATTTACGTTGGTGGTAAAATTTAAGTGTCGATCGCAATCTAAAACCGTTGGAATTTTAAAAATTGAACAACGCGTTCATGAAATACAGAAGAAAACGTTAAAACAATTGAACGACGCCGTTTATTTTTTGCTTATAACTTATGCAATTTTCATCAGATTTTAATACCGTTTTCATAATTACATTCTACACGCCATATTTCATAATGATAAAAATAAATAGTTTTCCGGTAATAAATACAACCATTATGATTTTTAAAAGAAAACTATTGCTATCGCATATGATAGATAACATTAATTATAATCTAAAACCGTTGGTATTTTTAAAATTGAACAATCCGTTCATTAATTACAGAAGAAAGAGTTAAAACAATTGAACATCGGCCCATATTATTTGCTTATAACTTACACAATTTTCACCAGAATTAAATACAATTTTCATAATTTCATTAAACAAATGATTTCTTATAATTTAAAAAAAAATATTACATAAATAATTTGTATGTAATAAGTTTAACCATTATAAATTTAAGAAGAAAAATATTGCCTAAACCCGTTGGAATCTGTTAAATTAAACAATTCGTTCATGAAATACGGAAGAAAATGTTAAAACAATTGAACGTCGGCCCATGTTATCCGCTCATAACTCGTACAATTTTCATCAGTTTTAAATACAGTTTTACATTTACAAGCGATTCCCCATAACTCTGAAAATAAATATTTTTTCTGTAATAAATATAACCACTATAATTTTAAGAAGAAAAAAAAACTATTGCTACACATATTGTAGGCTACGTTGATTATAAACCAAACCCGTTGGAATTTTTTAAATTAAACAAGTCGTTTATGAAATACAGCAGAAAATGTAAAAACAATTGAACGTCGACCCATGTTATCCGCTCGTAACTCTTGCAATTTTTATCAGATTTTAATGCGGTTTCATAACTACTTTCCCCAAGGAATTCTGCATAATAGTACATATAAAACATTCTACTCAAATATAAACAACTGCTATAATTTTAAATAAACTTAATAATAAACCTTGAAATTTTCATCAGATTTTCATAGTTACATTACACAAACGATTATTTATAACACTACACATACACATTTTTCCTGTAATAAAAATAATCACTATAATTTTAAGCAAATACAAGCGGTAATTTTTTAAAATTCAAACTATTATAACGCATATTGTAGTATATATTGATTATAAACTAAAACTGTTTTAATTTTCAAAATTGAACAATCCATTAATAAAATCTAGAAGAAAACTTTAAAACAATAGAACATCGAGCTATATTTTTCTTTATAACTTATGCAATTTTCAAGAGATTTTAATACTTGTTGCATAATTACATTCTACAGACATTTTCGCACAATATTTAAAATGAATATATTTTTTTAAGTATTAAAATATTAAAATATTGCATGTTGTAGAACATGTTGATTATAACGCAAAACCGTTGGAATTTTTAAAATCAAACAAGCCGTTAATGAAATACAGAAGAAAACATTAAAACAATTGAACATCGCCCAATATTATTTTCTTATAACTTACGTAATTTTCATCATATTTAAACACAGTTTTCATAATTGCATTCTACAATTGATTCCTTATAATACTAAAGATAAATAATTTTTCTGTAGTAAATATAACCATCATAATTTCAAGAAAAAAACTATTGCTCCACATATTGTAGACTACGTTGATTATAAACCAAACCCGTTGGATTTTTTTAAATTAAACAAGTCGTTCATGAAATACAGAAGAAAATGTTAAAACAATTGAACGTCGGTCGATAATATCTGCTCATAACTCATACAATTTTCATCAGATTTTAATGCGGTTTTCATAATTACTTTCCTCAAGGAATTCTGCATAATGGTACAGATTTAATATTCTGCTGTAATGAAAACAATCACTATAATTTAAATTAAATTAAAGTCAGTCAGATGTTGTAGTATATGTTGATTATAAACTATTTTTAATTTTTTAAATCGAATATTTAGTTCATTAAATACAGAAGGAAACGTTAAAAACAATTGAACATCGACGCATATTTTTGCTCATAATTCATGAAAAAAAATATTTAAAATATATTTTTAATTTTATCGGAATTTCCAATTAATATATATTTCGTTAAGAATTTTCTAGAAAATTTCGGTGATTAAATAAATAAATAAAAATGACCTTCTAAATTGAAAGAATTTTCTTTACAGATTGTAGTTTTCTTTTGCAGAATTTCTTCTTTAATTTTTTCGAATTTTCTTCATTTCTTGTTTTTTTTATATGGAAGTTTGTAGTATTGTTTCTTTCAAATTTCACCTCGCCAGTAACAGTCAAATATTTTCGAATTTGGTTCCACCTTTAGGCCAAGTGTCTTTTGAACAAAAGAGGAAACCTAAAGCTACTAAGGGAATTTCCCAAAAGTGACATTCTGTTGAGGATTTTCTAGAAAAGTCTCTCTTGCAAATTTAGATAACTTTTTTAAAGCTTCTAGTTTTGTTTCAACAATTTCTGTTCTAGTTTTCGATCTTTTTTATTTTTTTTTAAGTTTGCTTTCAAAATTTCTCTTCGTTAGATTTTTAAGAATTTTTATAAATCTTTGAAATTTGTTGCAATTTTTTTAGTATTTTTTGCTCCATTATTTTAAAAATCTCTTCCACATTAATAAAAATTTTATAGTATTTTCTCTGCAACTTTTAGAGATTATTTATACATTTCTTGCTGAATCTCGTCAAAATTTTTAAGCAATTTCTATTCTAAGACCGAATATGTTTCCTTTAGATTAATATTTGCATATTTCCTGACTTATTTTCGAAATGTTTATTTTGCTTTTTATAAATTTTCAAAAAAATTTCCTTTCTTTTAATGATCTTTCTAGGAATTTCTTCTACAAATTAAGCAAATGATTTTGCTTTTAGTTTTTTATTTTCAGAAATTTCAATATTTTTTTATCATTTCGATAATTTTCTTAGAATGTATTCTTAAAATTCACTTGGTAAGATATTTATAGTAATTATATGTCTAGAATTTTAATTTTTTTCCTATAAATCTCATTTTTACGATTATATTTCCTAGTTCATTTAATTTAATTTCTTAATATTTCGCTTATTTGCCGGAGAGGTCAAAAACAAGGAACGGAGTTTACAGCATTTTTTCTTTTAAATTTATAAAATTGTCCAACAACTCCTTTTCAATTTCTTTGAGATTCTTTGCTTTATGCTATCAAAGATTTTAGTTTTTTTAGTATTTTAGTTTCCAGAATCTTCTCTTTCATAGTGTCAAAATTTTCTATTAATTTCTCTTCAAATTTAGTTATTGAGTAATTTTGCAGTAGTTTCGAGAATATACTTTTTTTTTAAATTTCGTTGATTTAATAAATAAATAAAGATTCTCTTCTAAAATAAATGAATTTTCTTTAAAGCTTTTAGTTTCCTTTTTCAGGATTTCTTCTGTCATTTTTGCTTTGTCCTGCAGAAGTTTGTAAAAATTTTTCTTCTCAATATCACTTTTCTAGTAACATTCTATCTTATTGGTTAAACATTTTTGATGAACGATGTTGGATCATCCTTTATGCCAAGTGTCTTAGGGGTCTTTAGATCAAAAAAGTCTGAAGCCTTTCGGGGAAATCCAATACGTGTATTATCAACATTAATCTTTTGATCAATTTCTTTAATTCATCACTTTTAGCTATACTTTTATAGGTTGAAAATATTATCAATTTGAGTGATTAAGGTTTTCTTCTGTGATCTTTCATAGTATTGATGAATCTTAATTCGTATCATTATTCTAATTACTGCGGCCTAGTCATTAGGAGGGAAGAGTATGGATATTTTTATTTCTTCATTATCATCATCGGCGATTGTTTAATGATTTTTGATCCGATATTTCCTTCCTTCCTTTCTTCCCTAATAACTTTCAAGATTCCATTCCTAAGATCTAACTTGGAGACTTTAATATTCATGATGTCAATTTCATGAATCAATTAATCTCCCATGTTAGCTATAATAAATTGCTTTTGAAACGTCTTAATCCAAACGCTCGAAAAGGCAAGAGGAAGGGGAGAAAGAAAAAAAACTATGTCTGGCCTATGGTAATCATAGACTTGATTTTACTATTGATAGTAGTCAGTTTTCTTATTGATCGGATAATTTGCGATTTTTGTAAAATGTGAGGCAGTATGACAGTCCTAATAACACCAGCATTTAGCTTATCGAACGTATTTTATAAGTGATTAGATAAAATCCACTCTAAATGTGCTTCGACACTAATTCCACCAATTCCACCAACAGAACGGGTTGAGGTTGTTGTTACAAGTGTTTACGGCACTATATCCAAGAGTCTAATATCAATGCCAAAACTGCTTTCTCCAAATGCGTCCATTACTTTAAGGAAACACATGATCACACCCTCGCAGGGCGCCCGTACTCAGTTGCAAACGGCCCAAACGTTCTCTGCTTGCTATTTTTGATTTCTTGTAGGGCCTTTGTTCTTATGGCCAAGAAGCTGCCCTTTTTTGCATCAGTGTCAAATATGTTCTTATTCATCAAAGATTTCTTTAGATCGTGCAACTCTTTCCACGCCTCATTTTCTTATGTATGAGTAAGAAATTATACTTTATTTAACTGCAAAACAATCCTTACATCATCACTTA
Organism: Ontholestes murinus; assembly: GCA_963969525.1. NCBI lineage: Eukaryota > Metazoa > Arthropoda > Insecta > Coleoptera > Staphylinidae > Ontholestes > Ontholestes murinus. The sequence continues at coordinate 72,328,804 of OZ018391.1, forward strand.
AAATCAATGCTATAGCTTTTTCTATCCACTTGTCGATGCAAATTGCCTGAGGAAATTGGTGTGACTATCTAATTTTTTAGCATTTCTTGCCTTTTTGCATTGGAAGTTTTCTTTCACATTGCTAAAATTCACAAAAATAAATATTGTGTTATACAAACGAGAAGTTTAAAGTGTTTTTATTAATATTCAGCATGTATCAAAATTAATGTTTGCCAAAATTTTCTCTTCTAAATTTCGAAAATATAGATTCTGCTGAGGGCGTTCTAGAAAATTCTCTTTTCCAAATTTTGAGCTTCTAGTTTTTTTTATACAAAAATTTCTGTTAGTTTTTCAATTTTTGTTTGCTTCAGAATTTTTCATCGAAATTTCTTTTCGTCAATATTTTAATAACTTCAATAAATTTTTGCCTTATCTTTGATATTTGTTCATCCATATTAATAGAATTTTATAGTATCAATTTTTAGAGATTATTTAAACTTCTTCCTTAATCTCGTCGAAGTGTTTAACACTCTAACCAATTTCTCTTCTAAATTTTGATTTCATTCTTAAAACCGACTCTGCCTATTTTTTGTATGTGGCTTGCCTTATTTTCAAATTTATAATATATAATTTTCCAAAAAAGAGAATTTCTTCTCTAGATTCAGCAAATTATTTTGCTTTTCTTTTCAGAAATTTCAATATATTGATTTGTTTGTTTCATCCTGTCGAATTTTTACTTACAAATTTTCTGAATTGTTAGTTTCTCTTTTATTTCCCAAATTCTTCTACCATTTCTTATTTAATCTAATTAAATTCTTGCAATTTAAAAGCTGGAAAAATATCAGCAATATCACATCTAAATTAAAAAAAAAATTCAAATGCTATTTTAAAATTCAACTGGATGCTAAGATGTTTTATACCAATTATAAATGACTAAAATTTTAGTTCACTCTTCCATTTTTGGATTATTATTATTGCTTCATTATCAATATTTTTTTTCACGAGAATTTTAAAACATTACAATATTTTTTTTTGTAAATTTCTTCAATTTCAACAATTTACTTTCTATTCTATTCTCTTGTTAAAATCTTCCAGAAACTACTTTCAATGTTTAAAGATATTTCTACTATTGCTTGCTTGATCTTATTTTAGTAATTAAATCGTAGGAAATTACATCTCTTCTAAATTTCTAAAAACTTCTTCGGTCTTAAGATTCAACCGGATGCTAATTTGTTTATGTGTTTATGTTTATTAGACTTTAACTTCATTTCCAAAAAAAAAGTATAAATGAACATACAAAAATATTATAAAAAAACATACAAACATTTTGGATCGATGAAGCTTTGAACCCTTGTTTCTGGAAGGAATTAAATTTCTAAAATTCTAGTTTTTTCCAGTAGTTTTTCTCCACATTTTGATTATATTTCCTGTTGTGTTTGGGAAACTTTCCTTTTCCTCGAGAATTTTTCAAGAATTTGTTTTTATTTTTAAGAAATTTTTAAGAATACCTTTTTTCAAATTAAGTGAATTATTTGTTTTAATTTTTTTCGAACAAATCCTTTATTAAATTCTACGTTTAATCTCAAAATTTGATATTTTAAGTAACTTTTTGAAAATGTACAGGGTACATCATGAATCATATTGTATCTTTTCTTGTTTAATTTAATCGGTAATTTTTAGTAATTATTTTTCCTTTTTTCGAGAGTTTCTATCAATTTCTTCTCCAAACGGCTAAATTTTTCGAATAATTTTTACTCCAAATTTGGAAACTCTCCAACCATTTCTTGTTTAATCTTATCTAAATTTTCCAGGAATTTCTCTTCTTAATTGCTAATATTTCTCTAAATCTTCAATTTGCATTATCTTATCTTAATAATGAAATCGAAAAAATCTTGAAAGTGATTGTTAAAACCTTCTAAAATTCTAAAAATTTTCTTCAATGTCATCCTTAAGATTCAACCGTGTATGAGAATTATAGATTACAAGAATTCTAATTATTTTCAGCAGATTATCTTCGATTTTTGCGATTAGGTTTTCTACTTCATTTTTTAATTTTAAAAAAATTAAACATTTGAAAAGAAATTAAGCGATTTTTTTGCTTCCATTTTGATCTTCCAGAAATTTTTCTTCGATTTATTGAAATATTATATTTAATATTTCTAGAATTTTCCATTAATTCTAATTAATTAATATAATAGAAATTCTATTCTTCTTTTTAATTATATTCGTCAATTTTTAGCAGATTTCCTACATTTTTCGAAATTTCCTTTAATATTTCTGACTTTATTTTATCTTTATCGATAAGATTAAGTAAATTTAAAACCAAAATTTTCTTTGCGATTTTTGAAAGTTTTTTGAAAATTTTTGCTTAATTTTATCGAAATTTTCCAGCAATGTCCCTTCAGTTTTTTATTTTTTATTTTTTAAGCTTACAGCGTTTATTCTTCTAAATTTTTAGATTTTTTCAACATTTTCTCCCCTATTTTCAAAAAAGCTCTACCATTGTTTAATCTCGTTTTTAACAATCTTCGAGAATTTTTTACTATTTCCTTTACTTTATTACCTTCAATTTCTATTCCAAATTGCTAAAATTCTTCAATAATTTCTTTTCGGTTTTTGGAAAATATTCTACCATTTTTATTTTATTTTCGCTAATTTCTCTAATATTACTAAAATTTTCTAGCATTTACTCAATTTTTTTGAAATTCTTTAATGGCTTGCTTAATCTTATCTTGAAGCTGAAATTTAAGAAAATTCTCGCAATTTGAAAAATTTTTGCTAGAAATTACAGCATAATCTGCCCAAAAGTTAGATAAATAAATAAATAAATTATGTTTTCTACTTCATTTTATTTTTTATATATATTTCTTTCGGAATTGGAAAATAAATTTTTTTCTTCTAATTTTTTTCAGCAATTTTTCTTTGATTTATTTCAGTATTTCTCATTTAGTTTCTTTAAAAGAAATTCCAATTTTTAAAAGCTTTCCTGTTTAATGTAATCGTAATTTTTTAAGCAGATATATATATACATCTTTATTGACAAATATGTACATTATTTAAATAATAAATAAATGATGAATGAGGTGTTATTATGTTAATCTGTCAAAAGGCTATCGACCAGAGGTCTTTCTGCCTTGTTTTGTCTAGTCATATGGCGTCAGTCTTTAGTGAGTAGATGCATGAAGTGATGAAATGAAATCGAAAATGGTAGAATGTGGGTTTTTAAATTTAGGGATTATGTTAGGGTTTCTAGGAAGACAGTACAGGGATAATATATGAAAGTTGAAAGGATTTTTGGAGAATTTTTCTGATAGGAATCGAAGGCGTTCTTGAATGGGGATAACTAAGGTTGTATCATAGAGGAGTTGGTTGGAAGGATTATGTAAAGGATTTAGAGGATGCCGGAGTTTTGTTAGGGTACGGAGGGATGCTCGCTCGCTAACTTGAATATTACGGGAGGTTGGGTTGCTGGGATTGGGATAGAGGGCACAACCATAGTCCAGTAATGGGCGACAAATCATTTTGTATATTTTGACTGCTGTTTTACTAGTGATGCCATCATTTCTATAAGTTAAACATCTAAAATATTTTGCCCTAGTTGTAATTTTGTTTTTAATTATAGCTGTGTGTTTTTTGAAATTAATTTTGGGGTCTATGGTTATGCCTAGGTATTTAACGAAATTTGAGGGGGGGATAATAGTGTGGGAAATTGAGATATTGTAGGGAGAATTATTGGTGCGATGATATGGAATTAGGAGCTGTGATTTATGGGGATTGATTTTAATACGCCATTTTGCAAACCAGTGTTGAAGGGAGTCAATTAGCTCTTGAAGGAATTGGAGGGCTTTTGGTAACGTGGGAGCATGGGTAATTAGGGCAGTATCATCAGCAAATTGTAGGAGATATTTGGAAGGATTGAAGTAGAGAGGATCAGGATTATAGATGTCGGAGCTAAAAATGTTGTATAATAGGGGTGAGAGGGGAGAGCCTTGAGGGAGGCCTTGTTCGGGAGTAAAAGAAGAAGAGAAGGAGTTGTGGATTTTTACTTTTAGGGATCTATTGGAAAGGAATTGTTTAATGATAAAAATGATATGACGAGGGATATTTAGGAGATGACATTTATACAATAAGCCTTGGTGCCAGACAGAATCGAATGCTTTTTTAAGCAGATTTTCTTACATTTGTCGTAATTTCCTTTAATATTCTATTTAATTTATTAAAGTTTTTAACGATAAGATTATGAATATTTTTTAATCCAAAAATTTGCAATTTTTAGAAGTTATTTTAAAAATTTTGCTTCAGTTTATCGAAATTTTCGAACATTGTCTCTTCCAAACTGTTAAAATTTTCTAGCAATGTCTCTTCAATTCTTGTAGATTTGTCTACACGTTTTCTTGCTTAAACTTATCTTAAGAATAAAATCGAATAAAATTTTTAGAAAATTCAGCAACAAATCTTCTAAATTTCGTAATTTCTAAAATAAGAACTCCTTTTTTGTAGTTTCATTGTTATTTATACTGACCTGGGCAAAATGTATTTTTATCAACGCACTAATAAATAAGTAAATAAATATTCCAAACCTCCTACGGATAAGTAAATATAGATAAATTGTGAAAAAATCCAAACGTAATTTAATTTAAACCTTCATTAGTAATAGTTCAAAATGTTTCACCAAGTAAATAAATGAGAAAGTGATTCAAGAAACAATCAAAAACTTCCAATTTTTAAAAGCTTTCCTGTTTAATGTAATCGTAATTTTTTAAGCAGATATATATATACATCTTTATTGACAAATATGTACATTATTTAAATAATAAATAAATGATGAATGAGGTGTTATTATGTTAATCTGTCAAAAGGCTATCGACCAGAGGTCTTTCTGCCTTGTTTTGTCTAGTCATATGGCGTCCTTCATTAGTAATAGTTCAAAATGTTTCACCAAGTAAATAAATGAGAAAGTGATTCAAGAAACAATCAAAAACTTTTGGTAGTGTAACAAATGGAGTTCTGCTTTAAAAATCGTATTGCTACATCGGTAAAATCTACATGAAGAATTAATAAATTCCACAGAGTTTGAAATTGGGCCTATAAACATGATTAATTCTCATTACATCTACATAAGGAATTATTTAAATATGGTATTCCACAGGGTTCAAAATTGGGTTCATTACTTTTCTCAATTTATATTAATGATCTACATTTCTATAATAACCAGTTTTATTCGCTCATATTTTCTTAGTTAAAAACAATTAAAAGGCACAGAATTGAAAAATTCACTATGTTTTAACCACAAATAATTATTGTAAAAATATTATATAATGTGTAGGCACAATTATATAAATCTAAATAAAACAGAACGACTCGAGTTTCGACGTTTTATCGTCATTATCAAGTAACGGTCGCAACCATTCTCTTTATTACAATTAAAAGGCGTTTAAAAAGAATAGTGACTTAGTTAATTATACCCAGTTTTATAAAAAAAAAAGTTTTCTTAACACAATTTTTGCTTTTCTGTTGAAAAATTTTATCGTGTGGCCTTTTTAAAGAGTTTGTACTTTGTTTTATGAATCATAAGTTTTCGTGTGATACAAGTAATAATGTTCTGTTAAAATATTTAATAGTGAAAAGTTTGAACTACTGTAGTATTTTTAGAAATTTCTGATAAAGCTCTGGATTATGGATTAAAGCTTATTTATTTTCAATCCCAATCGAATTAATTACCTTGGTGGATTTGAATATACAGGGTGTTTATTCAACATAAGACAAAAATTCCAAAGGTTATTCCCTGGACTATTCTAAGAATATTAGTCCTTTGATGATTTTTGAAAAGCCGCTTTATTTCGAAGATATAGGGCAAACAAGAACAATTTAAACACAAAAAATTACATATAAACTTTCTTAATCTACAAGAACTGTTGAAAGTGACTACCTCCAGCTAAGATGTTACAATCCAATCCTCACCTCATATTCTATCGAACTCTCACAAAAATATTAGGGTCGTTTCTTATTGTATTACGCTCAGGAGATATCCGATTTCGCAAGCCATATTTTCCACAGGATTTAAGTCTGGGAATGGAGCAGGCCATGAGTGAAGTCTGGATGTTATTGCTAAAAACTCACGAGTAAAATGCACTGGTGCACTAAAAGGCATAAACCACATTTCATTTCTTGTTGAATTGACGAGGCGGATACATGATGAAACTCCATAACACATTCAAATTAAAAAAAAAACAGTTGGGAGAATGATGAAGCCACTGTGTGGAGAAACATGTTGGAGTGTTCAACGATAAATGTGAAACTCTCCCTACTGTGTTATTTTATTTGAATTCATTTCTTGTTGCCAATGGTACATCCTCCAAAAACTGATGTAGCGCTTGTTCTAAAAAATTGTAATACACCTCGCAGAAAAATTTGTCCAAATAGCCAGTCATCAACCAGAATTGTTGAAAACTATATTCGAGTATCTCATATTGATTTTTTCAGCCCACAAATGTTATTATAAAAATTCCTTATTGATTTTCTTCAAAAATTCGCTTCATCGGTGAAAAGTATCAGCGTCAGTCGTTGAAGAGTTTGAACCAATGTGTGCAAAAGCCATTGACAAAGTGCAAATTAGTAGGAAAAAGTAGCTGATTGCGTTATATGCAATATAGGTCTTTAAGAATTTCCCAAACAATCCCTTTGCTTATATTCAAAGTATTTGCATCTTTTTTTTGGGTAGAAGTACCTGGATTATCCTCTATCATGTCCAGCACATTATCTTCCAATTCTACCGTTCTTATTATCATTGGGTATCCTTGTCCTCCACTTCGTTTCAATGAAGACGTTGATAAATACTCTGGAAGGTTTTTCTATCTGGAACATTACTATCAGGAATTCGTTCAATGTACAACCCCTAGATTGTAATGAATTGCCATCAGCAAGTCCATAAATGAAATGCATGTCAGTCATTTCGGTGTTCTTATAGCGATTCATGATAAAGTACTTCACTAACTTCACTAAGTCTCGACAATTTCGACAGATGCCAAATGATCATTCAAATTAAATCGACGTTTAAGCAGTATTTCTTTTCGATGTTTGCATTTGCCGCTATTAAATAAGTAAGTAGTAATTAGAATGTTGTTAAAAGATAAGAACGCATTTTTAAACTATTATATATTTCGAATTACGCTTGTCAAAAACGTGTGTATTAAAGTTCATTGCATTTGTAGCTAGCCTGTGTTGATCTTCGATCTCACTAATAACATTAAAGGTCAATTTAACAAAATCAATTGAGATATTTTGTAATTTAAACATTATCATATTTACACTTCCAGTTTTATCTGTTATTATTACTATTTGTCACGAATTAAAAATTCAATTCCAAATTTAGATAAATGCTGTTTCACAACAACTCAGACTGATTATCTGCATAGAGAAAATTCTTTATTTCATTTCCTATACTCTATTATTTACAAGATAATGAAACACTTGTCTCTGCAGCCAGCCATTAAAGTGAAGCACTCATCCGAAAGAGATCCAAGGAGCAACAATAACATTATCGAATTATCAGTGACGGATTCGGCCCATTCTGATCCGATCGGGCGTGTAAGCACGAACGGATAAACAAACAGAAAAAAAATAATAAAACATTCCGCAGCGTCCGTTGATCATTATTAAAAATACAACAACAGAGAGCCGACATTGTGGAGGGTTTTTGTAGTGGAGGACGCGTGCCCCGCATACACAAACATCAATCGCGACATCTGGCGCATCCTGATCCACAACATCCACGTCATTCCCTCCAAATTATTGCCCATCATCGACCAGCACACTTCATTGTCTCCTAAATAAAACACATACACGCCGAAAACGTTTAGTTTTCCAGCGCGTTTTACATTTTCCAGACAAGTATTATTTTTTAAATTTTTATTTGCAAACGAGCAAGCCGCACGTGGAATTAGTTTCATATTTAATGTGTCTGCTTTAAAAATAGCCCCCCTCGTTCGGCTAATTGTATTTCGCGTGTGTCTCCGAGACGTTTGTCTCGTCTCGCGAAAATATCCCGGCTGCGCTTTATTGTCTCCTCGTATTATTAATGTGCCCTTACGAATAACAAACGCTCCGTTTTTTTTTCTCTCCTTTCTTTTGACGTTATTTATTGGTCGTTAAAATCACCGTAATTGCATCTTAAATATGAGACGTGTTTTCCAGAAATCGGCACCGGAATAAGAACAAATAGGACGTTCGGATCGCACATTAACGACTAGGCAGTTAAATAAATTGTGCGAGTTCGGTTGCATACAAAGGGTTTTATTATAGATGCTTTAAATTGCGTTTGGTTAGATTCAGAATTTCGTCGTTTTCGTTTTCGGAATAATAATTTTACGAGACATAGAGGACTAGAGTTAATGGGGCATAGAGACAAGCAGTTTATACACCTTTGATAATATAATTAATACACTGTTTACGTTAATAGCGACTTAGCTATAGTCACTGACATAATAAAAAAAAATAGGGTTTTAAGAAACTATAATATAATATCTGTATTCCAAGCTGGACCTCCTACAATGGACCAGTGAAGAAGAGGATTCGCGATTCAAGTGGAATATCATTCATAAGAGTGAACTCCGCAATTTTTTGTTGCAGATTAACTTATATTTTTAGTAATTTCTTATTCATGCTTCGAGAATTCGAGAAAACTGCAACGATTTTCTTTCTCAAGATTTAAAAAAATCTTTTCTTATGGGTTTCTCAAAATTTGTTTTTCAAAATGCGAGGTTTTTCTTCTTATTGACCTTCAAAATTTTCTAGCAACATTTCTTCTAGTTTTCTAAAATAAATTCTAACCATTTTTAACTATTTTTTTTTTATGGTCCACTATTTCTTGCGTTTTCCTCCTCAAACTCTAAATATTTTGTTTTTTAGATTTTTCAGAAAGTTTTCCTTTCCGTCTAAGAAAAATTCTAGAATTTTCCAGCAATATTTGGTCCTATTCATACAATTTTTCTCTAATTTTTTGACAAATTTATTTTCATTGGTAGAAATTTTAGTAGAAACTACGAATAATTTCTATATCTAGAATATTTAGAATCTATAAACAAATTGTATTATTTAAAATGTAAAGATCTTTTAAGCTACTAGAAATTTTTAGCTATTTCTCTTTCATTCTTCGAGATTTTTTTCATTAAAACCTCTTTCTTTATCTTATCTGAACACATCAGCAAGAAATTAAAAAAAATCTTTTTTCCAAACTTCTTGGAATTTATCTTTCAAACTAATAGATTTTCTTTTTCTGAAGTTATAGCCTTTTTTCTTTTAGATTTTCAAAATTTACGAGACGAATTTCATTTTATTGTGAATTTTTTATCATTTTTTTTTGCTTTATATTATCAAAAATTTCCTGAAATTTAAGTGTAATTAATTTTTTATAGTATTTTTAGAAAAATGTTTACATATTTCTTGAAATTTGCCTTCCAGTCTTTAAAAATTGTCTTTTTCTTAGGTGTTAGTCAGTAATTTTAAGATTTCTTAAAATTTGTTTTCCAATCTGTATTTTTTTTTAATTTCCAGGCTATGGAAATTTAATAAATTATTTATTTTTTTATTAATTTTCCTGGAATTTATTTTTCAAACTGCTTTCTTCTTTAAGGTATTTCTCTTCCGGATTTATTCAATAATTTTCCAGCAATTTTTCTTCCACATTCAATTTTTTTGCTATACTTTTTAATCCACTTTTTTCAAAAGGCTAAAATTTTCTTCATCCAAAGTTTTGGAGAAATTTTTCTTGGTAATAATATGCAAAGAACTTTTCATCATTTTTTTGCTTTATATTATCAAAAATTTCCTGAAATTTGAGAGTGATCTATTTTTTTAGAACTTTTTTCAAGATTTCTTGAAATTTATCTTCCAGTTTTTAAAAATTGTCTCTTTCTTAGGTGCTAGCCAGGATCAGTAATTTTTCTTTGAATTTTTTCATTTTTTTTAGCAATTGCTTTTTATCATTTCTTGTTTTAACTTAAACTTTTATTTTTTATAATGATTTTCAGCAACTTTAAGACCCCTTAGAATCTGTATTTTTTAATTTCTAGGCTATTAAAAAATAATAACTTACACTTTAATCATGAATTATTTTCTTCTTCATCTTACGGGAATTTTCCTGGAATTTATTTTTCAAACTGCTTTCTTCTTTATGGTATTTTTCTTACAGATTTCTTTTTAAGTTTTAAGTGCAATAATTTTCCAGCAATATTTATTCCACATTACATTTTTTGCTTTTCTTTTTAATCCACTTCTTTCAAAATGCAAAAATTTTCTTCATCAAATTTTGGAGAAATGTTTCTTGGAATTAATGTGCAAAGTACTTTTTATCATTTCTTGCTTCATATTATCGAAAATTTTCTGCAATTTAAGTGGGATTCACTTTTTTGTAGAATTTTTTAAGACAATTTTCGTCCAGATTTCTTGAAAATTGTCTTCCAGTCTTTAAAAACTGTCGTTCTCTTAGGGCCTAGTCAGGATCAGTAATTTTTCTTTGAAATTTTTCATTTTTTTAGCAATTGCTTTTTATCATTTCTTGCTTTATCTTGAACTTTTATTTTTCTAATAATTTTCAGCAACTTTAAGATTTCCTAGAATTTGTTTTCCAATCTGTATCTTTTTTTTAATTTCCAGCCTATTAAAAATAATAAATTATAGTTTTATCATGAATTTTTTTCTTATTTTTTTCTTACGCGAATTTTCCTGGAATTTATTTTTCAAGCTGCTTTCTTCTAGATTTTTTTAAGTTTTAAATTCAATAATATTTTTTCAATTTTTCTTCCACACTTCATTTTTTGCTTTACCTTTTTGTCCACTTCTTTCAAAACGCATTTTTTTCCAGATTTCTTTGAGTTTTTATTTCTTCCACACTCCATTTTTTACTTTACCTTTTAATTTTTTCATCAAAAATTATGGAGAAATTTTTCTTGAAATTAATTTGCGAAGAATTTCATTTCTTAGAATTCTAGAATTTCTTAGAATTTTAAAATTTATTTTCTAGATGTCTAGAATTTCTTCTCTTAGATATCTACGAGTAGAATTTCTTAGAATTTCAGAATTTACCTTCTAAGTGTCTAGAATTTCAATTCTTCTAGGTATTTAGAATTTTTTCTCTTAGAATTCTAGTGTTTCTTAAAATTTATATAATTATAATTATATTTATTAGATTTAAAGAATCTTTGGAACCACTTAAATCTTTAGAAACTTTAGCACACCTATAAATATTGTAGAAACTCTAAAATCTTTAAAAATTAAAACAATGACATTTTTGTAACCTATAAAATGATTAGATTATTTTTTTATTGCAAGAATAATTTAAAATCTAGTAATGTAAACTTTGGAATTTTTAATGTTTAAAATATTTACGAACATAAAAAACTGTTTTATGCTTTTAAATCTTAAAAGCTTTAGAATTCTTACAATTTTTAGAATCTTTAATATCTTTAGAACCTCAAAACTTTTAGAAACTCTGCCTTTTCCATATGTGATTGAAATTTTTGTTGATATTAATGGATTTTTTATACAAGCATATTGGAATAAATAAATAATACTAATACTAACCTGTAGAAATTGTAGATATTTTTTTATAATCTTAGAATATTTAGAATCTTCAGAATAATAAGAATTATTCGAACCGTTGTAATGTTTAGAATATTTAAATTAGAATCTTTAAAATCTTTAAAAAAAACTATTTACAAACATTTAAAACGTTTGAATCTTCAGAACATTTAAATAAAGGGATTTTAATGAATCCAAAGATTCTAAAGATTCTAAGATTCATTAAAATCCCTTTATTTAAATGTTTAAAATCTTTAGAATTATTAGAACCTTCATAATATTTGGGATCCTTATTATTGTCAGAATCTTTAAAATATTTATAATTGTTTGAATTTTTAGAAACGTTAGAATCTTCAGAATATTTAAATTATTTAGAATTATTAGAATCTTTAGAATTTTTAGAACCTCAGGAATCTATAAAATCTTTAGAATCTTTAAAATATTTAGAATTGTTAATATTTTTGGAATGTATAATAAAATTTGACGTGTTTTTTTTTATTTTAATGATTTGTAATATTTGTAATTTTGTAAGAAAGAAGACCAAAGATTAATAAATAAATAAATAACATTTATTATTTTTCCATTGCAACAATAATTTAAAATCTAGGAATTTAAGCTTTAGAATATTTAATGTTTGAAATATTTAACAACATGGAACATTTTAAGCGTTTTAATCTTTAGAAGCTTTAGAATTGTTAGAATCTTTGAAATATATAGAATATTTAGAATCTTGAAATTATTTATAATTATTAGAACCTTTAGAATATTTACAATCTACAAACTATTTAGAATAATTTAAGCTTTAGAATCTTTAATGTTTGAAATATTTACAAACATTAAAAACTGTTTAATATTCAGTAGCTTTAGAATCCTTAGAATCTTTGAAATCTTTAGAATATTTAGAATCTTTGAAATCTTTAGAATATTTAGAATCTTGAATATATTTAGAATTATTAGAACCTTCAGAATATTTAGAATCTACAGAATCTCTAAAATATTTAGAATTATTTAAATCTTTAGAAACGTTATAATCTTCAGAATCTTTAAAATATTTAGAATTATTAGAATATTTAAAACTTGTAGTATCTTTAGAATCCATAAAATGATTACATTTTAATTGGAATAATAATTCAAAATCTTGGAATGTAAGCTTTAAAATGCTTAACGCTAAAAATATTTACGAACATTAATACAATTTTAAAATTTTTAGAATCTTAGAATCTTTAGAAACTGTAGAATCTTTAGAAGTTTTTAGAATCATTAGCACCTTTGCCATCTGTAGAATATTTAGAATTTTTAAAATTTTAACAATATTTAGAAATACATAGAAGCGTTAGAATCTTCAGAATATTTAAACTATTAAGAATTATTAGAATATTTAGAATTTTTAGAATCTTTATAATCTTTAAGATATTTAGAATTGTTAGTATCTTCAGAATTTATAAAATAATTTATTGTTTTTTTAATTGCAACAATAATTCAAAAACTAGGAATTTAAGCTTCAGAATATTTAACATTTGAAATATTTACAAATATTAAAAACGATTGAATCTTCAGAAACTTTAGAATCTTTAAAATCTTTAGAATAATAATAATAATAATAATAATAATCTTTAATGTCCAACATATATACCATAAAAGGACAAATAACAAAAATGTATAAAATTTTAAAACTAAACATTGTAAAATTAATAATAATATCAATATTAATATTTAAAGTCTGTAAAATATTTATATTTATTAGAAACTTCAGAATATTTAGAGTCTTTAGAAACTTCAAAATCTAGTAGAATTTTAGAATTTATCTTCTAGGTGTCTAGAATTTCTTTTCTTGGAATTCTAGAATTTTTTAGAATTTTAGAATTTATCATTCTAGGTGTTTAGAATTTCTTTTCTTAGAATTCTATCTTGATTGATCTTCATTACATGCGTCAGTGTTTGTATGAAGTCTGGTTTAATCAGGTTCAGAATTTCTGAGTGCCCAAATCTATGACCCGTACCATGCCAGTCTAGTCTCATCGCATTTATTAGACCTTCTTGTCTGATTTGTTCGTCAACACTCCACAAGTCAATTTACCTCATCTAGTGGTGGCTAGTGGTGGTTTGCTTTGTTCTCACGAAAAGTAATCAGAGGCTATGATAACTTGCCTCTTTCTATTAGCACTGCTACTAATTAATATCTTTCCTGAGCATTATAACTGCCCTTGGAGTATTATGATTAAAACTTTTATTTGGCATTTTCTTACAAATTATAATAGAATGCATGCTTCGATAATAACTTCTAGACTTCTATATCTCTCCTTCTTCCTATTTCCCACCTCAGTTTCGTCAGTATGTTTATCCTGGCCCAATCTTCTTTCATCTACTCCCTCAAATTTCTATATCCATTCACACAATCCTCTTTTATTCCCTTAAATTCCTCTGCCATATGACTCCACGTATGTTTTGCGTCCTCACACAGCACGCTTTATCCGCATCCCTCGCTCATCCTACCTCTCTCCTCCTTCCCGTATCTCCACCTTGTCAAAGTCACCCTTTCCCCTCTTCGGAGTTGGTCATCCTCCAAGTACTTGACACTCCCTATATATAGCCCTCATTATATTCACTTTTCTCAATACATTCTTGACTCTCTTGCCTTTCTCCTTCACGATCCCCTCTGACAAATCCACCCTCTCATACATTCCCCTCCTTTCACTTTCCATCTACCCATGCTTATCTTCCATATCTCTTTTTCGTCGTTTTCTCTGCCTGAAGAATCTGTTTTAGGAAACACCGCAGCCCTATCTTCAACCTTTTATACTTCCACCCCATACATTAAGATCGTTCTCGTGTACGAATCCCATAGGTCACACGTCACTCTCGTACTGTTATCCATTACACCTTCCCCATATTTCTCTCACCATCCCCAATCATCAAAACTCTTAAACGTAAACTTTCAAACTCTCGATTTCCTCTTCCTTCCATTCTAGCTCTTTTATGTTTCTCTCCCTTCCTCTATTTATAAATCTCATTCACTTTGTTTTTCCAACATTCATCTATAATCTCTTCTGTCCATGTATTTCTCCAACCCTAACTAACATCTCTCTTATTCCGTCCTACTACCTTGCCATCAACACCATGCCATCTGCATACGACATATTCCAATTTTTTATCTAAAGTTCTAATTTAAAAATTTCTCAGTAAAGTTTAATATCAGGACAACAGTACGCAGTTCATTGTGATAGGTCAAAAGTACGTAAGATCAACTATTTATTGAGGGTGGTCAAGGATTCCCCGGGCTAAGATAAAATACGTTGAGGTAGGTCAAGGGTACGCTAGATCAATGTATGTCTGATTCACGTCAATCAATAATTTATTGAGGTAGGTCAAGAGTACGCTTCTCCAAATGTATTATTGATTGTTACAGGTCAAGAATACGTTGAATTGATATATCCTCAGCTAGCTATGGCTTTTTCTAGTTTCTAGTCAAATTTCCGATGCGAGTAAAAATCTGATAACTTTGACGTTCTCTGTCAAGAAGCAAAAAATATGGATTTTCAAGCAGCAAAATTCCTTGGAGTTCACATCGCGACCAATCTGTCTTGTATTACGCATGGGGATGTTCTGGCAAGGAAGTTATGCACAAATATTTTTGTACTACAGTCCCTCTTGAATCACGTAACGGATAAAATTTTACGCGTTGCTTATTTTTCAATTTTACAATCCCACTTGACACATACAGTTATTTTCAATTATCTTATCTCAAGGTCATCATCCATGGCAGGAGAGAGTGTGAGCGTCAAGAGGCTGCAGAAATTGTAATTGTCTCTTATGCTGATGAAGATGCAGCTCCTATACGATTTTAATCTAAGGCAATTACAATTACAATTACTATGACAAAATAATTTAAAAGAAATTGTTTCTAATGAAGAAGGAGACACGATTACTTTGTTTTGCCACTTTATTTTAATTAAATGGTAAAACAAAGTAACCGTGCCTCCTTCTTCATTATATTCAAGATGTACCATAAAGTAAACTCCACAATTAAACGTAAATACTTTCAGCTAAAATTCCTCATCATCTGTAAACATTCAAATCAATTTCTATGCTGATATTCTACACTACTCTTATAACCTCACCACAATTTCGCGGTTTTATTTAAACACATGTTTTGCTAACATCAAATTATCATTTCAGGATGATTAATGGCGTTTTTTTTGTGTGTACGTGTGTATGGGCTTTGTTATTCCGCCTTCGTAGATTGTGTTGTGTTGAATGAGAGAGAGCCCTTTTGCCAGCAACAATGTAATATGGACTGGAAATGGTGAATATATTAAATCGAGTCAGAATTCAATGGCTGTTAGATATAATTCGGATCAATAATTCAACAGCAATGCCATATTAATCCCCTTCTCGTTCGAATACTTAATTAAGCAAAATTAATTTGACATTCGGATGGTTGCCTTTTGGGACCGCGATCCCTGCCATTTAGTACAGGCACAACAAAGGGACCGCTCCTATATTTTATAAAAAAATATATATATATTAACATCCATTATACAAATTTAATTTATATGTATGTATATTAATTAAAATGATAGTAACAAATTCGTTGATAATTAAAGAGTAAATAAAAATACTTTCGACGTTCAAAATTAACTATCACCTTAATATTATTAGTACAAAGCTCTATCAACTAGGCCATTCAGGTAGAGTAATGAGCTTCTTGTTCATCCACTATGATATGATATACAAAAACGAGAAAGAAATATTTTGTTTGAATTAAATAACTTATTTTAACTATTAGTTGATTATGTAGTTTTCGCATTGTAATAATGTAAAATGCAGAAACGCTCAAAATAATTTATTCTAATTATTACTTTTATTTTTAAGGATGCACCTGTAAATCAATATTTAATTTATACTTGTATAACTATGTTCTTTTTTGTTTGTTTGTCAATAAAAAATAAATAATGTCAAACAAGAATAATCTTTATATCGATGTTTATTCATTCGTGATAAAAATATTAATTCTATAAATTGTTCCCAAAACTTTTCTGCAAGTTATTGTTGTCGGATGATTGGAAAACAATTTGTCCACCGATTGGATGTAAATAAGTGAACGTGAACGTGGGGTGGTTTTTACTGCCGGACCAGTAAGGAAACGGGGAGCCGTTTTTTTTATTGCGCCGTAGACTTATTTAACGGTGACCGATTGAATGGCGGACGCTTAATAGGCCATTAGTCTGAGAGGGGAAAAAGGGTTGTTGTGCGAGGGCGCGCCAATGTTCGACCTCCTCGAACAACAAAGGGCCAATTGATCCCTTCAGAAATCATATCGGGGCTCCTTCCAGACCATCTGGTGGAGCTCTCGTACAGATGTTCGTTCGCCCCGGCTCCGGCCGGAGATAAGCAAACGAGGGCGGAATGTGGATCCCCATCCGGCCGAGTGCAGTTGGGGGTCGCGCCGATCCATCCCAAGGGCTGATTTCCGAATGCAATTAATAATTCCCTAATTGCATCGGTCCGCGCTGCCGCCGGATGCGAACCATCCGTTTTATAGCTGGACACGAAACGGAAAAAATACACTCAGAATGAGAAGCGAATTAATTACAATCGGTGCAGTCATTAATAAAATTAAATTTTATAGTTGATAGATTGAGGAATAAATTCATGTTTAAAGATTTATTTTTAAATTTAGAAATACAAAATAAAATTAAATAAAAGTATATTTTATTGCACAAAGAATAATCAATGAATCCCAGAAATCCTCTAAACCAGAAAACCAAATTGATCTTTAGGAGATACCAATAATATCAAGAAAATTATTTAAATATTAAAGTAAAAACACTTTTTTAATTTTCAAAACTTTTATTTGTTGGAATTACACGCAACAATTGTTTCGCCGCAAAGTTTTGAAAATTAAAAAAGTGTTTTTACTTTAATACTTAACAAGTGATATGAATTTTCAACAAATAACGGCCTCATCAATTAATATGTTGAAATTATTTAAAGCTAATGTTTTAGAAAATATGCTTGATTGTTGATTCTCCAGAAGGGATGTCAATTTGGCAACAAAAGAAAAGCATCATCTAAGTAGACAATATGTTTTAGAAGACATGCTTTGGAGAGAAAATTTGATTTAATAAAAATAAATGAAAGCTTTGTCTAGATTGTGCTTGCAAAGTTTATATAACATTAAAAATATTTCAACTTTAAAACTGTATCTAGACAAAACTTTTTATCATCAGATTAAGAACATTTTTAAATATAATAGAATAGAGGCCACCCACCCACCATACATACACAAATAATCTTAGTGACCGTCAGAATTCTAAACTTTCTAAATAGTCTAAATAATAAAATAAATTCTATGAAAATATAAAAGAATCTGAAGATTCTAACAAAAATTCTACAAATATTAAAGGTAGTATATTCCGAAGATTATACAAATAAAACATTTTCCAAGCTCTAAAAATTCTAATTATTCTAAAGATATTTAAAACGCTAAAAAATCTAAAAGGTTTTTTAGAATTTAATGAGTTTGAAAATTCTAACACTTCAATAGAAAATCTAATATATATTTCCTATAGAATTTAAAGTCCAAAGATTCTAAAGTTTCTTACGGTTTTAGCAATTAAAATCCCAATATTCTAATTAACGAAATATTTCAAAAATTCTTTTAAAAGTTCTAAAGACATAAAAATTCTAAGATTCAATATTTTAACTCTACAAATCGTAAGTGTTATAAAGTTTTTAACCATTCTAAAAATTCAACAATTTCTTAAAAAATTAATATGAGTTATAAGAAATATTTTATCAATACTCAATACTCAAAAGTTTTTGAAAATACTGAAAGTTCAAAAGATTCTATCAGTTTTAAAAATTTTCCAATTTGTATAATTGCTTATTATTATTATTATTATTATTTTAATCATTCTGAAGATTCCATATTTTTTTAATGTAAGAATGTCAGAAATTCTATAGAATTTAAAGATTATAAAGTTTCTAAGGATTCTAGCGATCGTAAAATTATGAAGATTCATAAGTTTTTCTTTATTAATATTCTAAATATTCCAAAATTTCTTAACATATAACCAATTTTAAATAAAAAGAAAATTTAGTAAAAGTTCCATTTTTTAATGTAAAGGATCTAAAGATTCAATATTTCAATTTAAAGAGTCATAAAGATGAGTTATAAATAAGGATTCTGAAAATTCAGCAATTTCAAAAATTAAAGAAATTCTTAGAAATATTCTATAAATACTAACAATTTTAAAGATACTATGATTATTTAATGGAATTTAAGGATTCCGAAGATTCGAAAGATTATACAGATTTTGATAATTCTAAAGATTTTAAAGATTTTGTAATAAATTCTAAAGCATTCAAAAAGTTTAAAAGATTCTAAAAATTCTAAAAATTGAATAGATTCAATTAATTTTAATAGGTCTTAAATTTGTATAAAACTTAAACATACGAAATACGAATTCTTTAGATATTAAAAATTCTGAACGTTCTAGAGAATTTAAAGATTTTAGAAAAAAACTATACAAATTATTCTTTAGATGATTGAATTTTAAAAATTATACAAATACAAAAATTATAGAGATTTTAATGATTCTAGAGACTTACTAAGTTGTGTAGTGCAATGAATATTATTTGAATTATTTCTTAAATAAAGAAACGTAGTATTATATGGTCTCTCGATATCAAGAAGACGAGATGATCAATTGTTGACCGGCCTCGGCGGAAACCATGTTGTGTGTTGGAAATAAGGTTCTGCAACTCCAACAACCAAGACAAACGTCGGTTTGCCATACGCTTGAGTTATTTATCACAGGCAACTTATTGAACAGTAAGTAGAAGCATACTTGGGGTCTTTGCCATTTTTGAGAATTGGCACGATAATAGCTTCGTGTAAATTATCAGGTAAGGAATCTGTTGTCCAGATCAAATTTAAAACATCTAGAACTACGTTTAGCTCTGAAGTCGTTAGGTTTTTGTGAATCACTGTTGATGATTTTTAGAAAACTAATACAGAAGCAGTGATCGAAATGAATATGTATCTGCAGGGTGGGTGGGTGTCCTCTAACAAACATTCCAATTTTTAGATTCTATTCATTTCTAGTTTGTAAATCACCTTAATCATAAAAAATTATATATTTTGTAAATATGTTCCTATATAGAAATCCTCATAAAAAATAATAAAAAAACGCGACTTTAAAATTCCTCAACAGTAGCAATTAGTGTGCCGTTTCAGAGAGACCAATGCAGAGACAATGATCGAAATGAATATGTATATGTAGGGAGGGTGAGTGGTCTCTAACCAACCCTTCAATCTGTAGAATACAAACGAGTATTTTTTTCGAATTATTTCTAAATTACCTAAATCTCTTTATGTATTTTGTAAATATGCTCTTTTATAAAAATCTCTATTAAAAATCCCTTATTTATATTTTTTTAAGTTAGAGGGTGGAAGACCTCCCACATTTAAAAGTTTCTAGCTAAAATAATATTTCCTTAAAAACGTCATGAGTAACTCTGCTGGTGCTTTTAAGAAATAAATGCAGAGACAGATAAACAAGGGTAGGTGGATGGCCTCTATTCAACCCTTCATTCTATACAACATAAGCGAGTATATTTTCGAACGATTTCTAAAATACCTAAATCATAAGTAATCATAAGTATGTATTTAAAATCCCATGTTTATATTTTTTAAATTGGAAGGTGAAATAAAGACACTACCACCCTACCACAACCCACCCTACATATAAAGGTAAACTCAAGCTAGAACCCTACTTTAAGATTCCTTAGAAACGTCATCATTTGCACAGCTTTTTCTTTTAAAAACCAATTCAGAGGTAGTTAACAAGCCAACAACTTATAATCTGTAGAACGCAAGAATGTATTTAATCAAATTATTGATAAAGCACAAAACTTGATTTTATATCAATAATCGTTTGTTTATGCTTTTTAAATAGGAGGATGGAAAAGTTGCCACTAAATAAACTCAAGCTAAAAGGCTACTTTAACATTCTATAAAAATGGTACGTTCACGCAAAACCTTTAGAGGCCTCACTAGCTGCAACTCATTTTGTTTCAGTAGTTAAGAGCAGAATCGATTTTTGTAAATGAGATATGCCACAAAGTAACATTACGAGCGTCTCGTCTTATCTTCTCTAAAATCAGCGCCGGTAAATGCCCCGCATTCTTTACAGCTCTCATCAGATTCGTATAGTAGATAATGTTCACTTGTTTCCTGCAGCAAACTATCTGAGAACTCTCATCTAATCTACTGTTGTTAGATATTTTATTCAACGTACTACTCGGGACATAGGCTTTGCCAATATCTGATCAAGCGACTATTATTAGGAATATATGATGTATATGCTCCAATTTATTCTCAGCTATGGATCCTGAGTTGTTGATATCTGCTTACCGGTTCTGGTTCTAAATATGCTCTACTTCAATCAGGATACTATATGCATAATTCGCGCAAAGAATTCAGAATTTTTGGAAAGCTTAACAGAACTGCAAGTTGTGTTTTCAAGCCGACTAATAATAACTGCCAAATGCAACTCCATTCCTGATAAAAATAACCTCTCTATCATCTGATGCCTGAATAAATTTAGAGGATACGTTAAAAGTATTGCGATAAGAATTTCCTTAAATCTCAAAGGGTTCCTTCTATGATCATCTTACCGCTTGTTACGCCAAAATAAAAACCACTATGTAAATGTATATGTATTTAGAAGTATTCAGAGTGCTACTAATGCAAGATAATATTTTTGTGTATTCATATGTATTTTTTGGAAAGAAAGCTAAAGTCTAATAAACATAACATAAACAAGGAAAACCTGTGAGGTTAGTGTAGACTGTACTAAACCAGAGGTATATTGCTGAATAACATACAGTAGAATTCGAAAGACGAATCAAATGGTTACTTAGTTTTCCCGATGCCCTCAGGACTTTCGCTGCCACCAAAAGACCTAAACATCCATCTAGATTAATATGTTAAAAAGTGTACTGTGTAACAAGAATTTCAGAAAATGCATCTCCAATATTGTTATATAATTTGTTAGTTGCGTAAAGCTTGATAATCTTAAAATTTTTGTTGAAAATAGCTCCTTTTTGGATAATAATATATACTTTCACTTAGTTGTGTAAAAATATTTATTTTTTTAATTGAAATATATCATGAAGTAAGTGTTAATTAAATAATTATGAGCGCCAGGAGCTGTGTCTAGGAAGTACCTGAGGTATTTCATATCGCTGTACCTTTTGTCTGAGTAATCATATTTTAACGAATGGGAGTTAATTTAATCCCTGATGCTGAGAAAGAAAAGGAAAAAATGGAAACACTCAAAAATTTAATCCAATTTAATCCAGAAAACTGGATCACATTTTTTTTCACTAGTAGTTATGGTTCCAAAGAAAAACACGATAATGTGTAGGCTTCCAAAAACTGATTGATGTGATTAAATAACCTATCTTTTTAATAGGCCACTACATGGAAGCAGTAATATAAAAAACTTAAGCAGAAACACATAATCCAGAAAATTACACTACATTGGTTTTCACTAGTAGTGATGGTTTTAAAGAAAAACATATAAACACTACCATGTGTATGCTTTGAAAAACTATTTTTTGTGGAAAAAAAACTCTCTGATCCAAACAACAGCAAAATAACCCAAGAGCAAGTAGGAACTGTGGGGAGATTAGCGATAAGCTTTTCGTAGAACTTCATCATCAAGATGAAAGAACACTTTATCATGAACAAATTTAGACGACAAATTGAAATGGCTCCATTTTCAAGGATCAAGTGAATTACATGATTACTAAGTTTTCTTATCTTTCTCTTAAAACTTCCACCGGCTTCAATACATCAATATAATTATCCACTAAATTAACCTATCACTTCAAAAGAAGACATTGTAGAACCTGAAACTAAAAAAAACTTGGGTACGACACCTTCCTCTAAGCAGAAACTCAACGTATGTTAGTACAGAATAAGTTAGCGAGATGATGAATGCGTCCAGGTAAATAAAAAGCGAAAGCTTTCGTACAGAAGATGTTCTTCAAGAATTTCAAAATGTATCCAAGAAAGATAGAATAGTTACAAATATTCTTACCGAAAGAATTCGATCCATTTAAAATAAAAGCTAACAATACATAATATTGATTTACATCAGTAATAATAGTCAAAAAAAACAGAGAAACATAACTAGTAGTTATTGCTGCCTCAAACCACATAAGAAAATATTTTAATAACCATTTTAGATTTTAAGGTTGGTGTGGAGTTGAAACTATTCTAAGCTTGGGGAAGATCAACGAACATTCAGTAGAATTTTCAAAGTAACCCATCAAATGCAACTACTTCACTACCTGGAGGAAAGCACTTTTAGACAAAAAAGACGACGAAATTCAACGCTGAATTCCTTTGATAACGTTTCTAAAATTTTGACCGCCTTTCTCAATGAACCGACCGCTTCCTTTGCCGGAGTAGTAGTCCCTATGTAACCTAAATCAAGAGACTTTAAATATTTTAAAGTTTGCACTTTAATCTTAAATTAAATTGGAGGGTAGAATAGAGGACACCCATATAACATTAAATAGCCACGAATCTTTGTCTAATGACCTTACATAACCTTTAGAACGATTTTACGTGATCTTTGAATGACCTTGACGATTATTGGTTGTTTTTAAATAATCTTGAATGACCTTTGTTTGGCTTTAAATCGGATGACCGTTCAATGATATTAAACCATTTGATATCCTCGAATGATCGTTGAATGACATTAAAAGACATCTAAGTAACCTTGGGTGATCTTTATATAACATCAATTGCCTTGAATAGTCGTTTAATGACCTTAAGTAAGGTTAAACGACTGTTAGATGATACTGAGTAGTTTTGTGTGACCGTTGTGTGATCTTAAACAATGTTTAATAATCGTATTATCTTACATGACCATCAAATTATCATTGTTTGACCTTAAAAGATCGCTGGATGAACTTGAGTGATTTTGATATGACAATAAATACTTGTTGAATGACCTTAAATATTGCTAATTCATGAATATTTAGGGTCTTAAATTACTTTGAATGGCCATTGTATGACCTTGAATGATCTTGAACTGTTTTATAACTTTATGTGATCGTTGTTTAATCTTATTAGATCTCTGGATGATCTATAGACTCCATCGAATTCTCTTGAATAACAGAGAATTATCATTAAATGACCATGAATAATAAATTGATTCTGAGTGATAATTGAAAGACCCAAAATAATCTTGTGTGGCTGTTGAGCGGTCCTAAATATTTTTTGATGGTTGTTGTTAGATTTTACATGACCGACAAACGATCCTAAATAGTTTAATATAATTGAATTATTGTTGTTTGACCTTAAAAGATCGCTGGATGATCTTGAGTGATTTTGAGATGACAATAAATACTTGTTGAATGACCCTAAGACCTTAAATAATCATGAATTAGCGTTTAATGCTTTTAAATTACTTTGAATGGCGGTTGTATGACCTTCAATGATCTTAGACTGTTTTATATATTCACGTGATCGTTGTTTAATCTGATTAGATCGCTGGATGACATTAAATAATCTTTAGTCGACATCGAATTCCTTTGAATGGTTGTTGAATGAGCTGAAATAACCGAGAATGATCATTAAATGACCTTGAATAATTATTTTGATAATTGAAGTGATAATTGAATGACCCTAAATAATCTTGCGTGACTGTTGAGCGGTCCTAAATATCTTTTGATGGTTGTTGTTAGATTCTAACGATTCTAACGATCCTAAATAGTTTAATATACTTGAATTATTGTTGTTTGACCTTAAATGATCGCTGGGCGACCTTGAGTTATGTTTAGGAAACAATTAATGCTCGTTGAATTGCCTTAAGATCCTGAATAACCGTGAATAAGCGTTGAATGGTTTTAAATAACTTTGAATGGCCTAATAGGTAGAGAATTGATTTTGTCATAATGTTTCACCAAGAAATAAGTGAGAAAATTATTCAAGAAATATTTGAATGGCCATTGTATGACAGTGAGTGACTTTAATCTCTTCAAATGATCGTTGTTTGACCTTAAAAGATCGCTGAATGTCGTTGGGTGCTCTTTATATAATAACCTTGAATTACCTGATATAACCTTAAATAATTTTGAATGATAACCTTAAATAATCGTCTTATGATCTTAAATCGTTTGACATATTTAAATGTTCGCTTGTAGGCGGCTGTGTGACCTTGGGGGTCTTTAGATCATATTGAATTGCTATTGGATGACCTTAAATATTTTAAATAATAATAATAAATAAATAATAAACAAATGTATTACCCAACAGAAAAATAAATAAATTAAAATTAAATAATTTTGAACGATCATTGGATCGATGATTGAGTAACCGTTGTATGATCTTGAATACCTGTTGTGTGACCTTAGAGAGCACTAAACGACCATAAACCGTTTTATGTGTTTCCAAACTCATTGAACGACCTTGAGTGCTTTTTAAATAACAACAACGATTTAAATAACTACGATATGATCTTTAATTTTGATCTGACCGCCTTAATAGATTTTGAAAGATCATTGGATAACGTTAAATAACTTTAAATAGTTGTTGTCCTAAGAAACTTAAATGATCTTTTAATGGTCTTAAACAACCCTGAATGACCTTGAGTGATCTTTATATTACATCAAATGGTCTTAAATGACCTTAAATAAACTTGAATGACCATACAATTGGTTTAAATTATTTTGTATTAGCTTTTTAATCCTTGAATAATCTTGAATAATTGTTGGATAATCTAAATTACTTTAAATAATCGTTTAGTGATTTTAAACTATATGAATTTTTTGAATGCATATTAGTAGTAGCCTATGAGGTGAATTTGTATATGTGGAGTGGGTGGGTATACTCTAACCCACCCTGCAATTAGCAAAACATACGTTATAGTTATTTAACATTTATTCATTTATTTTTATAAGGAAATAATTTAATAATTTCCCTATGACTTACACATGAACCAAATTCAAGAAACCTCTTGTTTTTATAAATATTCTTATTGATAGAACTACGTTGATAAAAATTTAGACTGTGTAACCATTTGAATAGTGGCGTAGCGTAAAGTAGGTTAAGATTACAAGCCTTTAGATATTTAATATTGGTCTCGATTTTAACGTGTAACATTCAGTATGAAATCAATAAAATCTGTCTGAAAGAATTATGAGAAGCACGGCTAGAAACTGTTAGCAGGAGTATTTGAGAGAGGTATAACAGATACATATCCGCATCGTTTATTTACGCTTTGATTTAGGATCAGTGGTGATTTAGGTCGTGATATCGATCCCCGGGGAACGTCTATGTAGGTATAAAAATATCAAAAGACATAAATTGTGTGTGTGTGTGTGTATAGTGTATTCGGTTCAGTAAGATGGTAACCGATTTATGAGGTGCGATGGTGTGAAATTTATAGTAATTTGAATGTATCACAATCGATGTGATTTACCGGAAATACTATAACTTAACCGGGCCGGTCCACTTATTTATTGTTTGCTTAAGGTGATTTATGAATTCGTTTCGTAGGTATTATCCTGTCGTCGGTCGTAATTTAAGGCGACGCCGGATGCATTATGCATCCGCCGCCACCGCTCATAAATAGGCCCCTCTTCGAGTGGTCGAGAGGGGGCGGCAGGTAGAGATGTTGTTGGATACACCACACGGATTCAGGTCCGTCACGTCCATACGAGTGCGGATTGGATGGACCGCTGCTCGGGTCGACGACCTCGCGATTCCGGGGGCGGCGATAAGACCTGTATGTACGTACGTACACTCTATACAGAGCAATCTCGTTTCGCACACACATACATTCATACGTATACATACACAACCGCTTACTTAAGTCTAATTGCGCTGATGATACCTCCTATTGGACCGTCCCCAATACGAGTACTTAGCAGCGTTGCGTAACGATAAAGACACACTGCCGGACGAGCAATTTCAATTCCGATGATCTCAATGGATGGAAGAAGGAGCCGGCGAAAATTACTCTTTCTAATTTTCCAACGGACCACTTTATCGCGTTATAAAATTCCTTTTCGTTTTCTTCCTCCCTCTTGTAATTCCGCCCGCATTTTATTTCGCCACTCCGCGGATTTATGGAAGCGGCCCCGCGAAAAATAAAATTTATACCGCACGCGCGCCCAGAATGCAGATAGGGGGGATCCGAGGCCGCCGCCGCCGCCGCCGCCTCCCCCGGACCGATACAAACCCTCCATCCTAATTAATCACCGCCATTATTTTCGACGGACTTAGGAATCAGAAGCGCACTTGACAAACTAATAATACATTGCCAAATCGTGCTTTCACTTCACTTACATTTAATTATTTTTTTATTTCTTGGACGAACTCGAAGCTTAACCTTCATTACCATACGGAAAATATTTACTTGCGTTCGAAATATTTACAAAATGTATACAAATTTCTTCTTCTGTAGAAACTCCTAACGGAGGTTGGTGACTATTTCAGCATATGATTTCCTATCTGTTGTGCTCTCAACACTCTGTCGACTTCCTTATGTTCCGGAGCTACGACTTCTTTTCCCTCCAATGCCTCTCTTTCCTTTTATTATTTATTTATCTGTTATTGCTCTCATCAGATCTTCTTAATATTCCGGAGCTACGACTTCTTTTCCTTCTAATGCCTCTCCTTCCTTTTATCTTCCCCTGGATTATCAGACGTAGTAGTTCGTAGCGTTCGTGCCTCATTACATGGCCAAGGTATCTGTCTTCTGTTTTTTGATATTGATTAGGAGTTCCCGCTCTAAGCTCCATAATATTCTTTGTTTACGACGCAGCATCCACATTTCGAAAGCCTCTATCTTGTTCATAGTGGATATTTTTAGAGTCCAGGCTTCCATGCCATGTAGCATTTTGCCATTCAATATCTCATACTAAATAGTAGGTCTTTATTGGTTAACAGTTTTCACATTTTCATAAAGCTCTTTCTCTCGCAATATCGATTCTATCTTTTAGTTCATTATCTCGTTTAGCCAAGAACATAAATATTTAAACTTTGCGAATTACTGGATTTTAGCATGTTCCAATATTACGTTTGTTAATTGTAATGAATAATAACATCATAATCAAAAGGTGATATAATTGGAAGCTTTATCCTGTTTTTCTGAATTATTAACTTTCTTAAAAAAGAAAAACTAAAGTTTATCTTTAGCAAAACTTTCTAAAATTGTTTCCTTTAATGCATTCCACAAATATTTCTGGTTTGATAAAAGAAAAAGAAAGTTGGTCAACAAAGTTCTTCATAATCTTAATAATTATATTTTACATAAATCTTCAATTTTAGCATATATCATCACTTACAGTAAAGATAAGCAACGAACATTCAATTCGTATTTAGAATCTGTAATCAGCGTTTTAATTCGAGCATCGATTATTTATAGACGCCGTCGACTGCACTTATCGGTGCGGATAAAATTGACGACAAGGAACTCGTAAATTAATAGCATTCACCACGGATCGCCGCAAATGACAACAATACGCAATCGTCACCGTCATAAATTGTGGCTTTTTATCGGGCAGAGTCGATAAGGCGGACGCGCACTGGACGTAAATATTTAATGACGGGCGATGCAGAGAGGGAGACAGAGAGAAAGAGGTAGAGAGCTAAAAAACCACGATCACGACCTAAATAAACATTTGTTTAAATTACTGGACCCTCCGATGTCACCCTCTGCCCCTTTTATTAATGAAAACATTACCTGCAACCCAATACGTCCCTCGTACGGCCAGACCGGCGCGTCGCATGTACTTGCGTTAAATATTTTAATAGGGCCACCCTTAGTTATCCAAACACAGAAACCCGACACCGGATAAGGGTGATTATTTCAAATTTATGTTGAAAGCAAGTGACAATTAAAAAATATTGATACATATAAATTTATTTATACGAAGATTTCTTCTTATACATGAATCAAACCCTGTACCACATGTTTGATAACTTTGCCATACTTGATTCCTTTATATTTAACGCATGAACCCCAGATGAATTTATTTACATTGGACTCAAGGTGTGTGAAGGGGTTAATTAAGGGTTCTGATTTTTCTACTCTTGATTCTATTCTGCAGAAAATGAAATTGTTAAGAACAAGTTTCACCATTTCATGGAATTGAAAATAACTAGTTGAAGGAAAAGATAAACAAATCTAACAATTTTAGATTTCTTTACGTTACATTCGACTGCAACCAATCATATGCGTCCCATGTATGCCATAATTTCTAAGTTTACTCAATGCTGTCGAATGTCTTGGACAAGTCTACGAAAATCCCACAGGACAGGTATTTATCCTGAAAAGCCCAAGTGATCATCTGATCAAAATCAAACAGGTCAGTATCTATGGATTTACCTTTTATGTACCCATGCTGATTATCCTTGAGCAATTTATTTATTAAGTAGGATATAGTGATAAGCGCGTTTATCCGATTGAGGCACCTTAGGGCCCATTCAGACACGGCCACTACGTGGCGCCACAGAGAAGCGCCACTAACGCGCGTTGTATGGCCGTACCGCTCGATATTGGAGGAATCAGACATACGTTCCTTTCATTTCATTCTGTCGCGATCATCCTACGATGATGATAGAACGAGATAGATATTAATTGCTGCACGGTTCTTAGTACGAAAATTCATGAGTCACAGTCAGCTATCGACGGCCCGACTATAGCGCTACAGACTGACATCAGGAGTAAACAGACTGACGTCAGGTTAAATGTTACAACAGTGTAATATATCCCATTTGATTCTGTACTTTACCACCAGTCACGCCACTTTTCGTGGCCGCCATCCACGGCGAAACGGACTGCTAGAAGCGTTCGTGGCGCGACTTTTTCACTGGCGTGGCTGTGTGTGAATACTCTCATTTACTAGTGAAGATGAACTTTCAACATTTATCAGCCTCATCAATCAATTACTCTCATTTACTTACGGCCTTCGTCATTTGCAGCGACGAAGTGGCCGTGTCTGAATAGGCCCTTTAAAGCAGGAAAACAACTATTGAAAAAGTATGAAAAGATTGTCTAAAAAGTAGAATAACATTCACTCACTGTTGTTTTTGTATAAACTTGATTCCAGTTTCCCCCAGCTAACAATATAGGGATTTATTTATGCTTTCTTAGATTTAGTAGATGGCTTATCACAGCAGAGAAATTGTCCAAAATGTTCCAAAATTCCCGTTGACATACAACACTTCCTATTGAGATTTATTATTATATTATCCAAACAAGTCTTTGATGCAATCGTCACCCTGGTGTACTCATGAACAGTCAGTGTAGAGTTAAATGATTTTAATGATAATTATGAGGGTAGATTGAAAAGTTTCCGGAATGGGCAAGAAAACGCAGTAATTAAACAGATTTTCTTTTTAATTTTTCAACATAGTACCCTTGCAGGGCGATACACTTTTCCCAGCGGTGCTCCAACTTTTTTAAGCCTTCAGAAAAATATGATTTCGGGAACTCTGCAAAATAAGCTTTAGTGGCGTCCTCCGAGCCAAGTCTCTATGTTTGTGAACAAAAAGAAGTCGCACGGGGCCAGGTCTGGAGAGTACGGGGGATGCGGCACCACCTCGTAGCCCAATTCAACCAATTTAGCATTGGCGATTCGGGATGAATGGGCCGGCGCGTTGTCGTGGTGGAAGAGCACTTTTTTCCGCTGCAAATGAGGCCGTTTCTCCTTCAATATGCCCTTGAATTGATCCAATAAATCGCTGTAGTATTGTCCCATGACATTCTGCAAAAAGTCGATGTGTATCACACCTTGCGAATCCCAAAAAACGGTAGCAATGACCTTTCCAGCCGATGGGACAGTCTTTGCCTTCTTCGGAGCACTGCGTGGTTCATCCTTGGTGCTCGTACGGCCACGTTTGAACTCGCTCACCCAGAAACTAATAGTCGAAAATGAAGGTGTGGATGTGCCATGA
The DNA here is from genome assembly GCA_963969525.1 of Ontholestes murinus. Taxonomy (NCBI): domain Eukaryota; kingdom Metazoa; phylum Arthropoda; class Insecta; order Coleoptera; family Staphylinidae; genus Ontholestes; species Ontholestes murinus. Next base: position 72,359,351 of record OZ018391.1, read on the forward strand.
ACTTTCTGCAAAATATCTCGTATCTCCGTCGCCTTTTTCCCATCCATCCAGAAATGTTTGATGACTGCACGAAATTCGTTTTTATCCATTTTTGCGAAAGTGCCTGACTTGCTTCAAAGATATCCTAGTAAACAAAAACGGAACGACGCACGTGTATGAAAATTTGACAGCTTACCTAAAATAGGTTAGCCTTGACAACCATCATAACAATTTCACGATACGCGCGCCATCTCTTGCCCATTCCGGAAACTTTTCAATCTACCCTCGTATTAATGAGAAACATAATTCTCTATGAGGGTTTCTGCTCTTATGTTTTACATATTGATTTTAACGGGTGTCCAACAATTATTGCAGTCCCGGGTGGCGTTGGATTCAAAAACGTAGGGCGATTCTTACATGTGTCAAATAAATGAACTGACATTTTAATTGTCAAACATAACCTATGCGTGCATTTAAACAACACTTTAAATGCACGTTTAGGTTATGTTTGACAATTAAAATGTCAGTTCATTTATTTGGCACATGTAAGAATCGACCTACGTTTTTAATTCCAACGCCACCTGGGACTGCAATAATTGTTGGACACCCGTTAGAATATTCTGAAGTCCTCTTTTTATTTTCTGTTACTCATAGTGTTGATAATGAAGTCACCACACACAAAGAAAGTCAATTGTTTACTAAAAAGTACATCAAGCATGCTATTTAGTTTTCCCAGGAAAATGTGTTCAAATCACAATTAGGTACCCTATACAGGGTGTCCCGTTAATGAGGGGAAATGGCTGAACCATAGATTCCTGGGGTCAAAATATGATGATTTAATACAACTTATCTATATCCAAAAATTTACGGTTAAGCCGGAATTTGTTTTCAAAGTTTAAAATTTTTTTATTTCTTTTGTTTATAACAATTGAACGCTTTATTCGATTTGAATGAAATTAATTATGAATATCTACCTTAGTATAATACATCATTTAATAAGTTGACTAGTGAATGTGAGCGTTTGCGTTCAGAGAATGTCGAAATTAAACAACTGATAGAAGAATTACATCAAATTCGCAATGATAATGAATCATTAAAAAAATCTGTTTCCAGTTTAAATGAAAAATGTAATACTCTTGAAAACGCTATTATCAAATTAAGTACATCATCTAATATTCCCAGCAGCGATGAATCAATATATGAAGAAATTAGTCAACGGCAAAAACGAGCGAATTCAATTATAATTTTCAATATGAATGAGTCACCTGAGTCAGGAAATGAACTTGCAGCGGTCAATGGTGTACTACAAAATTTAGTGGATAAGACAATCACTCCACATAAGGTATTTAGATTAGGTGCTAAATCTGGAAATCGTCCTAGACCGATTAAAGTTTGTTTCAACAATACATATGAGGTTAAATAAATTTTGAGGAAGTCAAGCAAACTTCGTGATATTGCAGCATTGAAACACATTCGGATTCGAAGTGACAGAACCCCGCGGCAGATTGAATATGAAAATTCGATTCGTGAAGAACTGAAGCGTAGAATGGACAACGGTGAACGTAATCTTAAGTTAAAATTTGTAAATGATGTTCCAAAAATTATAACGGAAAACTAATTACTTCCCAGCAGTCACTAAATATTTCTTTGTATTATCAAAATGTTAGGGGGTTATGTTCGAAGACAAATGTATTTTATAATAATGTTGCTAGTTGCGAGTATGATATGTATTTTCTTACAGAAACTTGGCTTCATGATGGCATTTATGATAGTGAAATATTTCCAAATAGTTACAATGTTTTTAGGTGTGATCGATTTGGCCGTAGGGGTGGTGGTGTTCTTATTTCAATTAGTAATGTGTATCAATCAGAACTTATATTTTAATCAACGAACTCTGTGTTTGAGCTGTTAATTGTTAAAGTAATGTTAAGCTGTAGTGTTCTTTATGCAATATGTCTGTATATACCACCCGCATGTATACTAGCTGACTATGAATACCTTTTTGAATTAATAGAAAACTATACTAATCTTAACCACGAGGTAATTATTGGTGGAGATTTTAATTTACCAACTCTGCAATCTCATATAACATCTGATTTAAGTGGAAACTCATTAATTACTGCATACTCAAATTTTGTAAACTTTAATAATCTAACTCAACAAAACTCAATACTTAATTTTAACACCAGATTATTAGATCTAATATTAACATCTCCGGGTGTAAATTGTCATATAGACAAAAATGTTGGCCTTGTTAAAGAGGACCTACACTATCCAGCTTTACATGGTACTCTAAAGATAATGAATGAATCAATAATTAATTTTATACCAGATTCAAGTAATCTCCAATTCAACTTCGGTAAAGCTGATCTCGTAAAATTATATACGGAACTTTCTATAATTGACTGGAACCCAGTACTTAGCTGTAAGAATACAAATGATGCCTGCTCTGCTATCTACAAATGTATTAATGATGTATTTGTTAGATGTGTACCGCTTCATAAAAATGTTTATCAAAATAAATATCCCATCTGGTATAGCAAAAATGTAATAGAAAAGATTAAAATTAAGGCCCATACCATAAAAATGTTTAATAAGAGTAGGTTAAATTATTTAAAATTAAGAATAAATAAATTAAGATCAGAAATTCACACTCGGATAAAATTCGATTATAAAAATTATATTGCTTGTATAGAAAACTCAATTTTGACTGATCCAAAGAAGATTTGGTCTTATGCTAATAAAAAGAAGTCATCTACTCGTATTCCGGGAAACATGTCTTATGAAAATGATACTTTGAAAAAACCAAGTGATATTGTTAACGGATTTGCGACTTATTTTCAAACCGTGTATACAAACCAAACATCTGTAGCAACTGATACTAGTCAGGTAAATTCAAAGCATTATCCTATATTTAATATTGGTTCAGTGAGTAAGGATGATATTTTATTAGCATCAAAAAAGATATCTGCAAACAACACGTGCGGACCAGATAAAATCCCCGCTTTTATCGTTAAAGATTGCATTAGCTGTTTCTTAATTCCTCTAGAGTATTTATTTAATTTAATTATTAAATCAGGTTGCTTTCCTGATGACTGGAAAATTGGCAGAGTTACTCCGGTACATAAAAATGGTGATAAATGTAATGTAACTAATTATAGGCCTATTACTATACTCAATAATTTTTCTAAATTATTTGAAACCATTTTATCTGATCGTTTATACAGCCATTTTTGTAATTTTATAACCGATAAGCAACATGGTTTCGTAAGAAAAAGATCGGTGTCTACAAATCTCATAAATTTTACTGAGGATGTTTCCCAAAATTTAGATGATCGCAAGCAAGTTGATGTAATTTACTTAGACTTCCGTAAAGCGTTCGATACTATTGACCAGAATATTGTTTTAAACAAACTGAGCGAATATGGTTGTTCACCTATCACGGTTTCATTGTTGCGGTCTTATCTTACGAATAGAACCCAATATGTTGGTTATATGGGTTATTATTCATACAAATATTGTGTAAAGAGTGGTGTGCCTCAGGGGTCTAACCTGGGTCCATTAATATTTAATATATTTATTAACGATATTGTACAAAATCTGCAGTCCGCGGTTTTGCTTTACGCAGATGATATTAAAATTTATAGACCTATTGAATCTGTTATTGATTGTGAAATCCTGCAAAATGATTTGTTTGTAATAAGCGAATGGTGTTCTAAAAATTCATTGTATCCTAACTTAACTAAATGTAAGTGCATGTCATTTTCGCGCAAGAAATCATTTATTATTTATAATTATACTTCTAATAATGTTCAGTTTGAGAGATGTAATACTATTCGCGATCTCGGTATTACATTTGATTCACGCTTATCATTCAATGTTCATATAAGTGATATTTGTAATGATGCTATGAAATTACTTGGATTTATTCACCGAATTTGTAAAGATTTTAAAAACTCTGATGTATTGATTAAACTATATTATGCCTAGAATTTGCGGCAATCGTTTGGTCACCTTGCTACCACGTTCATATAAAAAGCATCGAAAATGTACAAAAAAGGTTAGTTAAATTATTATATTTTCGCGCTAATGGGATTTATCCCGATCATAATATGAGATATGCAAATTTACTTGAGCTATTTAATATTAAACCTCTTGTACATCGACGTAATTGTGCGGGTGTTGTATTTTTAAGGGCTATTGTAAATGGTTTAATTGATGATCCTAATATCTTAGGACGCCTAGCATTCAACGTTCCAAGAGTATCCGCTCGTTATAGTTTAGCTTTTAACTATGCGTTATCTAACACGACAGCTCATTTCAACTCTCCGATAAACAGAATTATTCGTCTTTATAATAGTGTCCATCATAGCATAGACATTTATAATGAACCTTTGGTAAATTTCTTACGTTACTTAACCGAGTTCTTATAGTAGATGCCACTCTGTAAATACTTTAATAATTCAATTTAATTTATTATTTAATTAATAATTGTTTTTTTCATTGTATAATTGTATTTTTATTTCTTATTTTTGTAATTAATCTATTAATAAATGTAAAATTTCCCTGTAATTGGATATTTTGTATGTCTGTTGGGAAATAAAGTATTATTATTATTATTATTTAAGTTATTATGGGCATTAGTGATTAACAGGAAATATGGAAAACAGTAGTACCACCACTTAAAAACTAAAATATTTTTTTATTAGTGCATCCAAAAAAAACTAAAAAAAATACTGCTTAAGGGGGAATTACTCTTTAGAAAATTCCACAATTCAATTTTTTTTTTTTGCATTTTATTATAGTCCGGGGTTCTGAGGGTGTGTTTCGAAAATATGAATTTGAAATTCGTAGAAATCCCATAGTTACACAAGCTTAGGCTGCGGCGCGTTGAGGCGCGGCACTTATACCATCGACTGTTATACCTCGATTGTTTTTCTGTTTTATAGCCCCCCCTTGTCTCAATGGTCCCCCCTTGTCTCTATCACCACGGTACAGCTGATTAAGGGTTAGTTACTCAAATCAGTTGTTATCCACCGTAAGTTCAACCGTATCAGTGCTAAATGTATTGCAAACTTTGAACGCGTTTTTCTCGGAACAACATTTTGCAAGACGGGCGCACGTTTTTCTCAAAAACTATTGAACCAATTGACTTGCCGTTTGGCACACATATTGAAGGAACCTTTACTTATGGTTGGATCTAGGATTATTTTGATAGCTTGTATATTTCACTTTCAATCTGATGTTTTAGTTGAAAATTTTTCGGAAAAATTGAACTTTGATTTTTAAACAGCTGCCGTTTCTATAAAAATATGTGTACTTGTTTAGTTCTAGTTCGGACGATAACTACACTCATATAGATTGAAAAAATAAATTGTTTTTTTATTTTAGACGATTAGCATCGCCACAATCCGTGCGCCCGATTGGACGAGCGTCTCGCGCCGCGACATACGTAACAGCGCATAACTTGAATACATTTCGAATAAGTAATTCAATAAAATGTATATTGTTAGTTTAAACATGTCTTAATATGAGTGAAAAATCCCGATACTGTGGGTTTGATAGTTTTCACAGAAATAATTCCTAAAAATTACTCTCAAAACGCGCTTCAGAAGAGTAATACCCCCTTAAAAGAGAATTTGATTTTAAAACTTTTTTGTCTCTTAATAAAATTCAATATCTTGTACGGTTTTCGCACAAAAAAATAAAATATATTTTTTGTACCTAGTAAAAACAAAATCTAGTTTTCCATCAAATCGAAAATATATGTTTTTCTTGGCCGTCTGTCTTTAAAAAATGTAAATTATGTAAAATAATAATTACTGAGAGTCTTTAAATAATTTATTGTTAACTTTATTATAGTTCATAAATATTCACATTTGCTTGTATTAGGATTTTGCGAAGAAAATTGTTTAAAAAGTGTTAAATGTTGTTTTGATTTATTGTATCAATTTACTTATTAATGACTGCAAATCTGCATACTATATTCATATTTTATTTTTTTTGTGCAAAAACCTTAAATGATATCAAATATTATTAAGATACAAAAAAGTTTTAAAATTAATTGGTCTTTCAACAAATATTTTTTTGGCTTTTATTGGATGCACCAATGAAAAAATATTTTAGATTTTAAGTTTTTTATACTTCCTGTCAATCACTAATGACCATAATAACTGAAATTATATATTATATAATGGTAGTTATTAATAATAAATTTCATTCAAATCGAATAAAGCGTTCAATTGTTATAAACAAAAGAAATAAAAAAATTGGTACTTTGAAGTTAAATTCCGGCTTAACCGTAAATTTTTGGATATAGATATTTTGGGTTAAATCATCATATTTTGACCCCAGGAATCTATGGTCCAGCCATTTCCCCACATTAACGGGACACCCTGTATATACAAATCACTACGAAATGAAAATTTTCAATATTACTCAAAATATTTTCTTCAGAGAGAATTTTTAACTCATCAAATGGATTGCATTTTACTGTTGATGATACATATATAGCTGAACCACCATGTTTGTTCGGTTGTCTGCAGAAGCTGCGTGATCTTGCGACGAAAAAAATAATACCTTTCGGCCAATATTCCTCACATAAAAAGTTGGCCTTCATGTCATTAGGAATTCCCACTTTAAAAGAACTAACATAATTCCTATTACGTGTGTTCAACTTCTCACATAAATACGATGCCTTTTTATATTTGTTTAAATAACTCAATATTGATTCAGGTTTAGTATCTGACACAAAATCAGATACAAACAACCAATTTTATTTTATAGCAACGTCAAAATCACAATCTATGGTTTCTTGTTTAGACCCTTAAACGAAAGATACGTTATTCTTTTTTGTCACTTTATTTACTCCCCGTTTCCCTTTGTTTTCCACTATCCGGTTGTTATCTTCATCCAAACTGGTCCACTTGTTTTCGGTATTATATTTATTACATTTATCCAGATGCATACTGCATCTTGTACTTGACTTCATGTTATTTTCTTTTTTTTTCTTTTATGTTTGTTTTCATTAATTTTACATCACTCATTTTTTTCTTGAAGTGTTCAGAAATTCGTCTTGAGATTGAGATTGTTTACCATCTTGTTGCTTACAAGATCGCGTTTCGTTGTTCAATTTTTTATATATAAGGAGTATGCATTAATTCATGCGTTTTTTTTTTCGAAAATTAAGGCTCTATTATGAAAAAATGGTTATATAAAATGATCAAAGTATTGTCCATCGGAAGCTACAACATTTGCCCATATTTTTGGCAGTTTGTGGATTCCATCCCAAAAGTACTTCTCCGGCTTGGTGGTGAAGAATGAATCGAGCCAATTTTTGATACCCTGTTCTGAAGGGAAGCGTATTCCGGTGAGGGCATTCTGCATTGATCTGAACAAGTAGTAATCAGAAGGGGCAATGTCTGGGCAATAAGGCCCACCCACTGTTTTCCAAATAGTTTTAAACCTGTCTTGAAACATGTGGCCGAGTGTTGTCATGATGGAAAATTATGGATTCGTTCGTGTCTGGTTGCATATTCTGGTCGTTTTTCCGCAATCGCTCTCTTCAAACGAATTAATTGTGTTCGGCAGAGGTCTCCTTTGATCGTCTGGCCCGATTTCAACAGCCCATAATACAACACACCCTTCTGATCCCACCAAATACAGAGCATTACCTTATCGCCATGGATATTCGACTTTGCCGTGGATGTTGATGGCTTGCCAGGCTTCACATACGATTACTTGCGCTTGGGGTTATCGTAATGAATCCATTTTTCATCATCAGTGACAATCCGATACAAAAATGACTTCTTTTTGTGGCGTTAAGGCAACATTTCCGACATGCAGAATCGGCGTTCGATGTCTCTTGGCACCCAATTTCCAAGCTTTTTGATAAATCCCGATGCTTTTAAACGTCTGGAAATGGTTGCTTGATCAACTCCAAATGATTTTGCAAGATCTTTTTGCGTTTGGCACGCATCTTCATCAAGCAATGCCTCCAATTCTTCATCTTCAAAGCTTTTTGGTTGTTCGGGTCGTTCATCGTCTTCTAAGTTGAAATCGCCACTTTTAAACCATGCAAACCACTTCTGGCACGTTCTTTCAGCAAGAGCATGGTCACCATAAACCTCTACTAAAATACGATGACTTTCGGTAGCACTTTTCTTCATGTTAAAGTAATGAAGAAGACCTCCCAGCAAAAACACTTTTTCTGGCACAAAGTTCGACATGTTCAAATGAATAGAAAAAAATGTTGTTTACGCTTCAATAAAATTACATATATTGAAAAGAACGCGCAATGACAGTAGCTTTCAAATGAATAGCGCCCTCTCTTAGAAAACCGCATGAATTAATGCATCCTTCGCATGACAGCAGCTCAAAAGTCCACCGTCGTCTGGATGCTTTAATTCATACGTCCATGGTGACAACCTCTTATGAATCATAAATGGTCCCACTCATATTTAGGAGCTAATTTAACACAAAAACGGTTAAAGCAACTAACAAGACAATTCGAAGTTCCGCTTCCATACTTCTTGACCAACTTCGAATTGTGCAGCTTGTTTCCGTAAGTTATACACCTTCTTTCCCTTTTCCAGGGCCTTTCTCAATCAACTATTTACGTTCATGTATAGTTCTACAAGTTGTTCAGATTTAATTTACGGGTAAATTGAGTGTGATTCCTCTAATTCTAACTTTATCTAAAATGAATTCCAAGGTTGCCTAAGTTGGTAGATCCAAGAACGGATCCGGTTTTCCTACGATTCTCGAGATTTGAGAATCGTCACGACTTAATTCTTCTTGTTTGAGTTTGTTGAGGTCGAATAATTTGGACAAGTCAACTTAATTACTTTCCCTATATAGAATATAGAGAGAAAGTATTGTTTTCGTGAATGAGAATATCTCAAAAACGAATTATCCGTTTAAGATGAAACTTAAGGTTTTATCAAAAACTAAAAATGAAAAACTTTTTGTATACATTCATAAACCGAATGTGGCGTTTTTTGAAAAATATTATATAACTTTTTAAACAAAAGTTAAAGGGAATGAAGAACTGAACAAGTTTTATTAAATGTTTTTCATAAAGTTTTTAACTTGCAAGAAAAAAATTGTTAAGCATATCCGTTTTGCGTAAACCTCATAGTTTTTGAGAAAAATGTAGGGAAAGTACTGTGATGGTCTCGTCACCATTTAAGTTTTTAAATAATTATTTTTAAAAATTTTCAATTCGTTTAATTATTTTATTTTTTCTTGGTAAAATTCCAACTTCTTTAAAATTAATTTTCACCTTATTTTAATGTCCTTTTTTTTATATATTATTTCACTACTTTACGTCAATTTTAAAGCGTTTTTTAAATAGTTTTTTTTTTGTCATAAAGAAATTTTGTGTTCATTTCTATTTTGCTTTTGATAAATTTTACAGTTTCTATAAAAATATTTCCATTGTTTTGAAACCATTTTCTAATTTCATGCTAATTTCAGAGTATTTTTTAAAAGTTGTTTTAAAGTTGAGTTAATTTTCATCTCATTTTTTTTTTTTTAATTTTACACTGATCATTTTTGGTTTAATAAAGTTTCCAACTGTTTTTTCTAGAAAATTTTAAATTTTTTTCATGTAACGTTTGTTTTAGAATGATTTCTTTAATTCAACCGACTTTAATAACCCAACTAATTATAAAGCAATTTCAAAGTGTTTTTTAAAAAACTTTTCCTAAATAACGTTTTAATTATTTTCTAAAATTTAATTTAATTTAAATCTAAACTCAGTTGTCTTTTTATAATAAATTTAACACTGTTTATTTTGGGTTTTATAAAAAGTATTCAACTGTTTTTTTAATAATTATACTTTGTTTCAACAATTTTCTTCTCGAAACGTTTTCAGTATTTTTAGTAAATTTCAATCATTAATATTAAGATAACGACAATGTCTGATTTTCAAATTTGTTTTAGTAGTAGTAGTAGTCGTAGTGTTAGGCTATCGACCACGTGGTCCTTCCGCCATGTGTTATTTGTGTGTGTATAAATGAGCTTGTTACTTAGTTTGTTATATTTACATATATTTCGCTTCACCTGAAGAAGCCACAGTGTGGCGAAACATATTTAACATATAAAACAAATTTGAAAATCAGACATTGTCGTTATTTTAATACTGAAAATGGAATTTTAACGACTAAATGCCTCAACAATCAATCAATCATTAATTTTTTAAAGTTTAAAAATCCATTTTAAAATAGTTTATTCTTTAGAAAACTTTAATATTTCAACTGTTTTCGAGACTATTTTAGAGTATTTTTTAAGACAATTCTAAAACGTTTGTTAAAAAGATTTCTTAAATATATTTTGAATGGATTTTTGTTATTGGTAAATCTGTTATATTTAAAATAGCTTCAATTGTTTTTTCTTAAAATATTTCAATTACATTTTTTAAAAGCTTAAACAGTTTTAGGCCAATTTCAAAATGTATTTTAAAAGTTGTTTTTTTTGTTACAGTTAATTGAATTTTGAATTTCCATCTCCTTTTTCATAAACTTTCCACTGTTTATTTTACAGAGTTTTCAACTGTTTTTACACGTAAGTTTTAATTTTTTTAAATTCCAACCGTTTTAAACAATTTATTTTTCTTATAAAAGCTCTTTCAGTATTTTTAAATGAATTATAATTTTTTTATAAAATTAAACCCGTTTTTAAGGTTCTTTTGTATATTTTTTATTTAAACTGTTTTTAAGACAATTTTAAAGTACAAGAAAAAAATGAGTAAGTTTCTATTGTTTGTTTATTTAATGTTTTTATAGAAATTGTTCTTTTTTTGGAAAATTTTTAAGTTTTTAAATAAGATATATTTATTCGAGAAAGTTTTTATTTTTTTAGCAAATTTAAATTCAGTTTTTTACCAAATTAAACACCTTTTTATGTTTTTATTTTGAAAAAATATTTTAATTTTTTAGTGTTCTAGAAACTTTTAAAAATAATTTTCAATTAAGTTTTTTCTTAGCAAATTTCGAAATTTTTAATAGTAATAACTTTTATTTTTTAGAAAACTGAGCCCGTTTTAAAGGTATAAATATATAACTATATATTTCAAATGTTTAAATGATTTTTTTATTAGAAAACAGTTTTTTTTGCTAATTTAAATATTTTAGAGCTCGAAACTATTTTTTTCTTAAAAGTTTGAACTGTTTTTAACGTTTTTTTTCTTCTAGAATTTTTAAAATATTTTTCAAAATAAATTTCAATTGTTTTTTTTTCTAGTAAAACTGAACCTTAGTTGTTTTTTTTATTAACATAGCTTCAATGGTTTCTTTTAATATTTCAGTTTTTAAGCTTTCTACATTAAAAATATTTCATTGATTTTTTTTCTAAATCAATAGTTTTTTTCTAAAATAAATATTATAAAAAGCTCGAAACTATTTCTTAAAACATTTATGTTCCTCTTGAAAGTTTCAACTGTTTTTAACATTATTTTTCTTCTAGAAATATTTAAATATTTTTAAAAATAAATTTCAATTGATATTTTTTCTAGTTAAACTTAACCGTATTTAGTTTTTATTAACATAGCTTCAATTGTTTTTTTTTAATATTTCAACTTTTTTAGCTAAATATTTAATTGAATTTTTTCTTAGCAAACTCAAGTTTTTTTTTTTTTTTTAAATAAATATTATAAAAAGTTTCAAAGTATATATAGTATGTTTCAAACAGATTTATTTTTTGTTCTTGAAAGTTTAAACTGTTTTTAACATTATTTACCTTCTAGAAAGTTTTTCAATAATTTTAGATAAATTTCAATTGCTTTATTTTTGCTAGTAAAACTGAACCTAAATTTTGTTTAGAAATGTTTTTAAATGTATGTTTTTTAATTTCAATTGTTTTTTTATATTTCAACTGTTTTAAAGGTAATTTCAAAAGTTTTTGACAGTTGCTTTAAATATTTTTCAATTGATTTGTTCTAGTAACAAATTTGAATAACATCTTTCTAGAACATTTTTACAGTTTTGGACTTTTTAAAAGAAATTTAATTTTTTGGCGGAGGGTTTAATTTTAACAAAGGTAAAAACATTTAAAATCTTTTTCTAATAAATTTTAATTGTTTTTTTTTAATTTAAATAGTTTTTAAGGCAGTTATCAATTATTTTTGTTTTTTAAGTTTTGACAGATTTAAATATATTTTCATTTGATTGTTTTATTTACAAATATGTTTTTTGTTTCTACATTTGACTGTTCAAAACTAATTTTTAACAGAATTTTATTTTCTGTTGAAGATAAAATTTTAAAAGGTTTTCGACTTTTCTAAAAATAAATTTTTAATTGATTATTTTAGCAAATGTTTTATTTTTTCTTATATTTAGTGAAGTTTAGTGTAAAATTATTTTTAGCAGATATTGAATTTTTATTGTTTTTTTTTTTCATTTTTTAAGTTAATTTTTTGAAAAATCAAACCCATTTTTATGGTTTAATTATTTAAAATGTACCTTTCAAAATAATTTTTTTAATGTAAACTTTTAATTTATTTGTTTAGCAGACTCAATCGTATTTTTCTAAAATAAATGCTTTAGAAAGTTTTTTTGAATATAAATTTCAATTGTTTTTGTTTGTAAAACAGAACTCTCATTTAATGATTTAAAATGTTTATATTATAGATTGTTTTCTAATGTTTTTTCGAGCAAATTTTAATTGTTTTTTTATAACGTTTTAATTGTTTCTAAGGCAACTTTTAAGTGATTAATTTAAAGTTCTCGACAGTTTTTTTTTAATTTTCAATTGAATTTTACTTATTAAATCTTAATGTTTTTTCCTCTATTTTTTTCTGTTTTTTTAAACAACCTTTAAAAGTTTCAAGCTATTTTTAGCATAAATTTGTTTTTTGAAATTTTTGAAATATTTTATCATCTGCCTGATAAGGCCACTGCGTGATAAAACAATAGTAGCAGTGCATAGAAATTAAATTGTGTAAATTCTCAAAACCCAAGTGTTTTATTTATCACCTATATAATGGAATTTCACCAAGTAAAAGCCTCATCAATCCAATATTTTAAATAACAATTTGTTTTCTTAAATATTTTAACTGCTTTTAAGACAATAAAAATGTTTTTTTTTTAAATTAATTTTATGTTGATTTTGCTCTTAATTATAATCTATTTTCTGGCATAAATTTTTTGTTGAAAACTTAATCTGATTTTTAGCAAATTTCGATGGATTTTGAAATGGCTTTTTATCAATTGTTTCTTCTTTTTTAAGAAATTTTGATTTGTTTTGCGAAATTCTAACATTTTTAGAAACTTTTACCACCTTCCTTTCATAGCTAATTTGAATTGTTCTTTGTAATAAAATTAAATATGGCAAGCGCCTAAATTGACAATATTTAGATTTCATCTAAAATGAATTCCAAGGTTGCCTATTTTTAAGTTGGTAGATCCAAGAACAGATCTCGTTTCCCTAAGATTGTCATGATTTGAGAATCGCCACTAGGAGTCGTTACTTGACTTAATTCCTCCTGTTTGAGTTTCCTGAGGTCGAACAATTTTGACAAGTCGGTTTACCACAACCAAAACGACGTTTGTTTTTTGGACTCATACATTGGGATGCGATATGTCCCTTATTATTACAATTCCAACAAATCAGGCGGGTGGGTGTAGACGTCACCTTAGACAACTTATACTCTTCAACAATTTGTCTCTCTGGGCACGATGAGTCTCATTACCCACGTTTAAGTTTGACAATCAATTTCGAACGTGAATTAGCCGAGACATAATACGATCACTTTCATTTCTAAGGTTCCCCTCATCTACATGTCTAAAATCGTCTTGTAAATGGTTAACTTGATTAAATATGACAAATATCGATCTCCTCCTCTACCGGAAATTGCATCGTGTCGCGAATTATGTCTTCATAACCACTGGTGTTCCTAAGCAACACGAATAAAATATTCCGATTCTCTACCACGGTTTGTTCCACTAAGACACCACGCACCTTAATCTCGTGTACTTACTCGTCTTTTAGCAATCTGTTGACATTAATCTTAGATGACTCGAATATATGGTCCATTTTTTCGTACAGAAAGAGCCAAACCAATACTCAATAAAACAAACAATCGAAACACGGATTCTAACCAGTGAGGGTAATCAACTTCAAGCCAATTCATTTTTTAGTTTTGTATTGGTTTTCCTTTTTGTGTTAACAAAATCCGTTTTAATCAAGCCCCACGTTGGGTGCCAATTTGTTCCACTTGGTTCTCCTATTGCAAAATAAGTAAAAGTGTTGGTCGCTGTCCAACCTGCTCAACGGAGTTAGGGGGGGAGGGGGTTTACGTAGTTTATATTTTGGTAGGGCGCCTTTTATAATACTTAATAATACTTACCACAGGACTATATTTCAAAATCACGAAAATTCTTGGGTCTGGTACAGAAATTAAACTATACGTACAGGATCAAGCACTAGAAAAATGTGTTTGTTCTATTAGTCATCTTACAATATATAGTCGTAATTTTTTACCATGAAACAATCAAACAAAACCTACTGGTTGTACAATAATCGGGAATATTTACTAGCATTTTGATGTGTAACTTGGTGTTATTCCTGTGAATTATCTAATATGACATTTAATCAAGATAAGACCTGTCAAGCATTATCTTTTTAATTCTATAGCTAAATAGCATCGAGTTCTGTGAAATCAATTCAATGCAAATTTATTACCATTTCATTTGTTGCGAAGAATGATATTACTATTCAAAAACTATTTTCTGAGCGTTACACTATGATGAACACTAGTTGAATGTATAACCACCGAGAACCAAATAGATCGAAACTAGTCCATGGCTATTGTTGACAAGGAACAATAATTTACTTTTTGTGTTAAAATTAATTTCAATTTTACTTGAGTGTCCTTTAAAGATTATTTTTAGCAATTTCCATTTTCTTTTACTTTCCTTGTATGAAAAACAGGAAAGTGTGTGAAAATTTTAGATAAATTTTAATCTATATTTTTATCTCAATGCTTTAATTGTGTTTTCCTTGGAATACAGGGTCTATTATAAAAGTAATACGCATTTTTTGTGAAAAATATATTCATAACTTTTCAAAATACCCTACCCCAGCATCAATAATTTTGCGAAAACGTGTCTTCCATGCCTACAAAACACCCTGAAACTCTTTGACGGGAATATCTCTTGGAAACTAATGTTACAAAGTTTTTCATTGATTTCCGATGCGTTCCTTTCAGCTCTTTCTACAATCGCACTAAGCCAAGTCGGAATTTTACAGGGGGTGTTATTTCGTGCCAGGAAATGAACCCCATGCTGCTGGGGGCATTGTCATTTTGAAGCCTGATGTTTGCTTGCCAACTTGCGCCGCGCGACTTGGCGTTACTATCCTCTGAGCACCTGCAGATAAAATACTGAATTGACAGTTTCTTCCTGCCCTACAAACTCAAAATGTACAATTCCTCGGACGCCAAAAAACACATCGTCCCCCCGGCACAAGAAAGCGCGAATAAACCAAATTCGCATCAAGACTTGCTCATTCGTGCATTCTTGTGGCGGGTAGATGATTGTGTTTGCCACTTGTTGCTCTGCCTTTTCAATTCTGAATCATTCTCAAACTTTCAGGATTTGATTAAAATAGAGTTAAGAAAGTTCGGCTTGAATCATCAAATCTAGACAGCGCGAAACTCAAAGTTCTTTCAGATTTTCCTTAAACGCTTTCGGCACAAGCTTCGCGCAGACCCTGCGCATTATCGGATCGGCGATTTACTGGGTCCTAATGTGAATCACGTTTTTGTAGGTTCTGGTCGTTGTTGTTGTATGGTCGACGATCTTCTTCCGGCCTTCCTTGAATGTCTTGTACCACATTGAATTGAAATGCATCATCCTTTAAGGCCTCTTAAAGCATCTAGAATGTTCTAAATTGTTCCCTCAATTTCTCTTTAGATTATTGGAAATGCATTAACGTTGCAGAATTTTTAAACAATTTCTTTTCTTCTAGATGTCGAAACTTTTCTTCTAGAGTTCTAGAATACCAAATTTCTACTCCTCCAGATCTCTGACTTTTATTTATAACATTCTAGAGTTTTCACAAATTTCTTTTCTAGATTTCTAAAAATTTTAAGCCTTGTCACAAAGTCAAAAAACACACGTCACGCTGAGACACGTCTTTCCACTCAGAATGCTCGGAGTAAAATGGCGATCGGCTACATTGGAAGGACACATTTCCCGATCACTTTTACTCCGCTGCGATGGATAGTCATAAAATTATGCGCATTACTTTCATAATAGACCCTGTATTTCATTTCCTTAAATTTGAAAGTTGTTATTTTTTAATAAAATAAATTTTGAACTAATTCTATTATCATTTTTTGCAAACTTGTAAATGTTTTCAACTGATTTTTAAGCAAGTTTGCAATATTTTTAAAAATTTCAACAATTTTCTTAAATACATTTTATTCTTTTAATTCTTATCTTACCAATTTGAATTTGAAAATTTGAAATTTGTTTAATTTTTTAGAATGCTTATTATTTTTAGGTTTCAAATAAACTTTCAAATAATTATAGAAATTCATTGTTGGGTTACGTGAAGATTTATTAATAAACTTGTTTTATTCCAAGTTTTTTTTAATGTATTATTATTATCAATCTTAATATTTTCAATGATTCTTAACGATATTTAATTTAATTTATTTAAAGATATTTTGAACTTTTTCTAATCTATTTTTTATTGTTCTTTCTTAACTAATTTTAATTGTTTATTAAAATTATTATTTATTTTAAATATTTTCTCATTCTCAATTTTAATTTGTTACCTTTTTTTTCAGTCCGTTGCCTAATTTGTCCTTTTTGATAAATTTTACTCTGTTTAGCTCAAATTCAACTGTTTTTGGAGCCAATTTTAATTTATATTTTAAAAAATCTGCTTTTTTGTAAATTTCAATGTTTGTAATGATAAGATTTCAAAAAATTCTTAATGTTTCAAACTGCAATTTTTTTTTACTTTAACTGATTTTTGAAAACTTCTCGATTTTAAATTGTTTGTTTCTTCTTATTAGTTTTCAAAAATTGTTTTTTAAAGAAATTTCTATTGTTTTTTGGCATGGTTTCAATTTTTAGAAATATTTAAACTGTTATCAACTGTTTTTTCTTAGGTAATTTATTTTCTTAAAAAAAATATATTGATTTTGAAGGCATTTTTGTATTCTTATAATAATATTAAATATTTTATTTTAACTGTTTTAAGGAATGTTTAAACAATTTTTATTGTCTGTCTTCCTTTTCTTAGTAAATTTAATTGTTTTTTTGTTGCTTTAATGTACAAGTTTATCCAAGCACTTAGCAGCTTTTCTAGCTACATACCAATTCATTATAGGCCAGACAATTGTCCCTTAAAGTTTAAAGTTACTTAATTAAAGCTAAGTCAATACTTTAGCAATTCAAAAGTTGGCCAAAATTTTCTTAAACAATTTTGCTAGATCTTCTACTGCGGTACGTTTTTAATAGAATAATGAACTCAAACAGAACGCATAAACCAATCTAATACCTAAGTAACTTAAGCCTGAATAAGCTTTCTTATTTTAGTTGAGTGATCATTTAAGATAATTGATTTTCTGTGATTATACTTCTATTAAATAAAAGCATTGTACTATCCTTTTTTTTTCATTTCTTCGTGTCTATTTGCTTTGCAGCAATTGACAAACATATTTATTACGTGAATATGAGCCGGCCCTTTTCGAATTATTAATTTTAATTAATAATCATCTCACTTGTTTTTGTTATACTGTATGTAACAAAGGGCTTTGTGGTGTATTAAGGTATTGGGTGCGACTTTAAATTATTCCCGGCGGCGTCTCGCGGACGTCAATTTCAATCCCTCAGCTAAGATTTAATGAGAAACTTCGATACCATTATTGTAACATTATACAGTTGGAGCGTAAAAGGGAATTTCGATTCGAGAATTTTTAGCATGTGTTTAAGATACTAAAACCGGGCTTTTATACCTCGATTTTCGCCAAGCCCCGCGGAATGACTTTAATAAAGCCGACATCAGCCGCCCATAAAGGGCGCCAGAGTGCGATTGATTGTATGATTTTTACGGCCGCAACGTTATCCGTATAAAAATAAGGGCCCTCATTAAATGCGGAACGGAAATGCACGCCCTTTGCGGTGAAACCGGTCGCCATGTTCGCCCCGCTATATTTTTTTTGCTTTTTGCTTTTCACTGCTTGCTGCCCTGCCCTGACTTATTCACGCCCGTTCGGTGTACGGCCGTATGTTTTCGGGGGTGGGTTGAAATATTCAACAAGTGCAAGTCGCGCTCAATAATTCAACGATATTTCAGGGCGAACCGTCCCCTACCCTCCCATGTAAAGTACATTTAAAACAAGTTTAAGTGCTGTATAAAGTAAGCGGCCAGGTGGCGGCGTGCACTTAAGCGCGGGTAGGGAAACGCGACGCCGCCCCCATCCCCCGCAAATGGACATTAATTGCGGCATCCTGTCATCGGCGCTGGGCCGGCCTTGATACCCCCCGTTACGGGGTTAATTAATGTTCTAGCGTGATAATTTATAATATTATAAGGAAGAGTAAATCCGGGGGATTATTCCCGTTAATCATATGTTAAGTAAAGGACCCCGTTAGTACCGCACTTCCCTTATGCATTATTGAATTAACTGGTTCAACTACGTAATGCTCTCAGGGTGGAAATGTTTAATTAATTATGAGGCCGACGGTGAACGCGCGAAAACAAAAATTATCTACTGAAAATATTGCGTATTATGCTTACGCGAAATTTATATTATCTGCAGAATTATTTTCCTGTAATGTTCTTTTGAGGGTAGTTAATTGAAAAAAAAACTGGATTTCTTAACAGAAATAAACTTTATTTTCTCTCACCTTTTACTCTAACTCAAACTATTAAAAACTCCTTATTTTAACCTTGCTCTCAGCTGCGTGTAAACCTTGTACCACTCTCATTTACAACATACATTACAGTTTCAATATCTTCTAATCAGCAGGTACAGTCTTTTAATCCCTTGTAGGCGATGGATTGGATGATGATTTCCTCCTGTATTTGACTTGGATTGGATGGCACCTGTTGATTTATCATCGATAAATGTCAATCTGTTATATGTCAATCTGGCTTAACCCTTTGCACTCGTAATTATTCTTTAGACAGTTAGCCAGTAACTCGGAATTTTTTTTCACGTTCGATCAAGATGAATTTTTTTGGTGAAAATGTTTTTAAATTTAACTAGAAGGTTCACCATCCTTAAATAAGAAATTTTAAAATATAACCCCTGAATACACCCCTTGACCTAGGATGGGGTCTGGTGACATAATATTTTATTTTTAAACGTGTAAAAATAATTTATTGAAACTACTAAGCATACTTAACTATAGTACACTACTCCACATTAAAAATCTAGGAAATATAATTATACAAACAATATTTAGGGGCGGAACGTAATGCCGGCACCTCCACCATAGCAATACTCTGAACAGAAATGTTTTAGTTATATCATAACAGGTTAACCAAAGAATTTATGTTTTCTATAACTAGTAAGAAGTAAGAAACTGTAGTAAACTAACTAAAAGACAATAAAAACAAGAAACAAAAAAAGCACAACATAAAGAAACAACTACATTTTATAATTTTGCAGTGCGATAATGCTCGAAAGAGACCCCGGATGTAGTCCAGGCTTTTGAGTACAGGTACTGTACATATAACTTGTGTAAGACGTGCAATTTGCTATTTAACCGTTCAGTTTGGAGGATTGTCTATAATTTCCTATGAGTTCATCAACCAATTGCCCGACAAATTTTAGGTACGTCATGGGGGCTTTTTTGTCGACGTTGGTCGATTTTGTATAACAAATATGCAACGCAAATGCATGACTTCCGCGGCCATTTGAACGATTTTCGCAAAAAGCAATATGATGCAGAGTACAAGTCAGCTGTATCAGCACCCTCCTTATATTTGTTGTAGTTAATAACAACCGTGTGTTTGTTCACTTCCTGCAAATTTCCTCCAAGTATTTTTCTGTTTATTGGCTGAGTACCCGAAACATCCCAACTACTAACTGCAGTGACGACCCTTTTATCTTTCCAGACCAATAATTTATAAATGTAGTATCCTCGGAAAATTGCGATTTTTTTATAAAGTTGGATACGAATTGCAGGTTAATTTGGATTAGTTTTTTTTTGTTTCCATTACATTCGGGGTATAATACAGCCAAAATACTATAAAAAAACATAAATTATCACTATTTTTACCCTTTGCACTCGTAGATATGTCCTTTTGCGAGTACACTGTACTCGGACTATTATTTTATCTACTTATCTGTCTACTCGGAATTTTTTTTCTTTTGATTTATTTTAAATGCGTTGATATTGCTTAGTAAATACACTTTATTCAAATTAAGCACAATAATTTATTACAATTATAATATGAAAAATAATTAACTAAAAAAACCTAAAAAACACTAAATAAAAAATAATGGCTTACAAAAATAATAAATTTTAAGGATAGAGAAACACAAATCAAACCTAACCTTACCACTATCACTACCATTATCACTATATAAATTTATACACAATATAAATTACGTTTTGTAATGTTTTAGTGTATGGTACCGTTCGAAACAATCACCAATATGTAGTCCAGGCTTACGGGTGCAAGTGTCACAAATATACGTAGTTTCCCGCCTGTCGCCTTGTACTTTACGGTTAGAACATACCGCACAGTTTTTTTTCTTCCCATTATTTTGGCGTAAAATATGCAATTTACCATTACCTCACCTCTTCTGTATCTGCAGATGATGGTCTCCCAGAAGTTTTGGATCCCTGCCGAAAGTTTTTTGTCATTTCGTCAACCAATTCCCGAACAAACTTTAGATAAGTCATTGGTTTGTTGTTCTGGCCCCGTTGTGAAATTTTATATAATAAATATGCATTGACACTAGACATTTCGAGTCCCCAGAAAAATAACTTTCGTCACTATTTCAAAGATTTCGTCAGGAAACAGTATGACGCTGAATAAGAGTCTGCGCGGTCGACACCTCCCATAAATTTATTGTAATTACTACATTTGGCTTATTTACAACTTGTAAGTTACCTCCACGTACTCTTCTGCTAATGGGCTGTGTTCCTGAGGTATCAGACGAAGTAAGTGCGGTGACGACCCTTTTATCTTTCCATGCCAATAACATCAAATTACCAGATCTGCATGCGAATGTATTATCTTCGGCAAATGTTGGTTTTTTGATAGAATCAGGTATACATTTGCGGTTGATTTGAATAGTGCCTGTCAGATAAACATTTAGTTTTAACAACTCTTGTGCAAGTGGCAAGCTCGTATAGTATCTATCGGTGTAAAAATGATATCCTTTGCATCCTGGGTTATCGTCTAATAATTTTTGACAAAGATGTAACACTATCCTTGTACTTACAGGTAAATCAGGTCTCACTAAATCTTCCGAAGTCAAGCTTCCGTAGTACGGCAAAATTGAATACACATACCCGGTGTTAGCATCCGCCATTACATAAATTCTTATCCCCCATTTCGTAGGCTTGTTAGGGTTGTAAGTAAAGAAGCTAATTTTACCCTTAAATCCCATATTTAGGACAACACCAATAAATGCAGTAAACTCTTCTACTGTAGCATCTACCCACGTATGCCATGTAGAACGTTTTGACAACCTCTTCTGTGCAATTTTATGTCTAGCGTAGTTACTTGTTTGTTTCACTATTTTTATTATTAGCTAATCGGTAAAAAAGAGCTTGAAAAAATCTATGGGTTTTGTACAAGTATCTGGTATTTGTGGTCCTACCATTTTATCCCCAGAAGTAAATAGAATCCTGTCTGGTACCTGATCGTGGAATGTAACGTCCTGCCATGGACCAAAATTACCAGGTTGTCTTATATTCTCGTCGTCTTCACTGCTGCTTGAACTTGATGGTAAAGGTATGATTCTCTGTCTTTTAGCAACTATAATATCACTACCACTACTAGAGTCACTTTCTTCACTAATATTATCACTATACAATCTATCGTTGTCAGGCGCGTCAATATAAAATTCATCGTCACTACTTTGCAACTCATTTTCAATTTCATCTTGTAAAAATTTCTTGGACATTTCAAATCTTGTTTTTTTCGAAATATAAAGAAAAAATACCCCGAACTTAACCCAATCGTGTTAGTTATAAAACTGAGTAATATTCAAAACGCAAAAATGGTGCATTTGTGAACTGAAGTGGTTGTAATATATACATCAGCAGATATAAAATAAACAGCTACGATGGCATGTATGAGTATAAAATAAATATCATGTTATCTTTTATTTTTACATAAACATGTCCTCAACGAAGGTTTAAGAAAGCAATTTAGAAATATTAGAAATAAGCATAGGGGATGACAGACCGGCCAACCCGCTTAATGATAAGACATAAGTATGCCGCCTATACGGCGACATACGAGTGCAACGGTAAAACGCATCTTGCCGCTCCTACGGCGACATACGAGTGCAAAGGGTTAATTTATTAATCTCAAATGTCTAATTTGTAAATTTGATATTTCACAATCTATCATCTATAAATCATTTCATTTTCAACAATCTGTTACCTGACAACGTTGAAATTTCGCATCTGTAAATCAGTTTGCTGTTATTCTGTCAATACGTCAACTGCCTTTTCTCTAATAATTATAAAAACCACGAAAATTTTTTCTAATTACTTGTTAATTTTCTACAACGTAAAGGACTTATATATTTTTATTATGCCTTTTCTCTCTGAATATCTTAATCTATATTTTATACGCCATCAGCTATTTTTAATTTATCATTTGTTAATATACAAACCCATCATTTAATAATCTGTCACCTGTTAATTTTGCAAATTCAGCGCCTATTAACTTGCTAATTTGTTACGTGTTATTTATAGAATTTATCAAATTGTCATTCGATAATCATTTGTTAGTTAAACTGTTATATTTCTTTGCTAATATATTATTCCAAAATGTCTTATATCAATTAGCCATTAGTTATTACATCTATTGTGCCTATCCTAATAACCTGTCAATCTGTTAAGTGTCATTGAACATATTGCCATTTGACAACCTTTTCTTAGTCAAACTATCATCTGTTTTTTATTAATTTATCATATGGCAAGATGTCATATGTCAATTAGTCTATCATTATTGTGTCTATCTGTTACGTGTCAATTTTCAAATAATCATTTTACAATCTTTTGATAGTCAAGCTGTCACCTGTTTACCTTCTAATTCATCATATGGCGAAGTGTCATCTGTCATTTAGTATTTAATTATTATTGCATCTGTAGTACCTATGAACTTGCCAATGTTTTAAGTGTTATTTTTCAAATTGTCATTTGACAATCTTTTACTAGTGAAACTGTTATCTATCTTCCAATAATACATCATATTGCGTAGTGTCATATGTCAAATAGTAATTAATTATTGTATCTATTGTCCCTATTAACCTGTCAATCTGTTACGTATCGTCTGACTTCTACTAATTCATCATATGTCAATTAGTCATCAATTATTATACCCATTGTCAATATATCAAATTGTAATTGTAAATGTGTCATTTGTCAATCTGTCTATTCTGTCAACTGCTAGTATACACATTTGTCATTAAATAATCTATCACATATTTATCAGTTAATTTATTAGCAGTCATCTATCAATTTTTTTAAAGTTTTAATGGTTAAAATTTGATAACAAATAACAAAAAGGCAAATGACAAATGAGAATTAATAGAAGGCAGATGCTAGTACATAGTATAAATAAATATATATATGACAAATGACTAAAGACAAACGGCAGTTGATAGATAACAGATAGCAGATAATTGGCGACACTTGATGTATGGAACTAATCAAAGTTGACGGTTGACAACTTACAAACAACAAGTGATCGAAGGCTAAATATAGACTAAATAATCACATACAACTATTATCAAGCTTTCAGTGCAAACCAACGGATTAGAGACTACTAATTAAAATGACAAATGACAAATTTCCGATGACAGATGTCAGATGGTAAATGATGACAAATAATAGTTAACATATTCTACATAAAATATAATAGATAAGATAAATAGCAATTGATAAATACCAGACGACAGATAATTGGCGTTCGTTAATAGATAGAACAGTTGACAACTTACAGATGACAAGCTAAAGTCGCCTTTGCAAAAATGATGTTTCAATTATTTTTTACAAAATAGTAACATCAATTATATTTAATGGAAAAAAACTTTAATAAGTTCCAATACAAATATTTTAAACCCTAAATGATAATAATAGACGGATGACAGATGGAAGATGTCATATAACAGATTAAAAATGTTAATTGACACATTATAGATGGAAGATGATAAATTATAGATGCCACATGACATATAACAGATGTTAATTGATATGTTATAGATGATAAATGATAGATTTCAGACGAGAGACGATAGATGACAGATTAAAGATAACAGATGACAGATGGAAGATAAAAGGTAATAATTGTTAGAAGACAGATGACATGTTGATTGACATATTATAGAGGTAAGGTGATAAATGTTAGATGTCAGATGAGAGGTGATAGATGTTATTTGACATATTATAGATTAAAGATGATAAATGATAGATGACAAATGACAGAAGTTATTTGACATATTATAGATAAGAGATGATAAATGAGAAATGACAGATGGTAGATATTAATTAACATATTATAGAAGAAAAATGTTAAATGATAGGTAACAGATTTTCGATGAAAAATGTCAATGTGTCGATAACAGATGAGAGATAAGAGATTAGAAATGAAAGATGAAGGATGATTGATGAAAGATAAAAGATAATCTATGATACATATCAAATTAAATATGACAAATGCCATTTAAGAAATGAGAGATTAGAGATATAGGATGACAGATGAAAAATGGAAGATAATAAATGATAGATGTCAGATCACAGATGACAGATTACATATGAGAGATGAGGATGAGAGTTGAGAGGTGAAAAATAAAAGTTAATAAATAAAAGATGACAGATATTATTGAACGTATTAAAGATAAAAGATGATAATTGATAGATGACAGATATCAATTTGTCATTTGACGACAGATGTTATTTGCTACATCATAGATGAAAGATGATAAATGATAGTTAACCAATGTTTAATGATAGATATCAGCTTGTCGATAATAGATAACGGGTGGTCAATGATAAATAACAGATGGCAGATGTTAATTAACATATTATAGATGCATGGTGATAAATGACTATAGGCTAACGAAAGATGTTAAATAACATATTAAAAATGAAAGTTGTTAAATGGTAGATTTCAATTTGTCAATAATAGATGACAGGTGATGAACGATAGATAACAAATACTCAATGACAAATATCAACTTATCGATAACTGTTAACAGATGATAGATGAAAGATAAGAAATACGAGATGAGAGATGAAAGGTAAGACGTGAGAGATGAGAGATGAGAGATGAGAGATGAGAGATGAGAGATGAGAGATGAGAGATGAGAGATGAGAGATGAGAGATGAGAGATGAGAGATGAGAGATGAGAGATGAGAGATGAGAGATGAGAGATGAGAGATGAGAGATGAGAGATGAGAGATGAGAGATGAGAGATGAGAGATGAGAGATGAGAGATGAGAGATGAGAGATGAGAGATGAGAGATGAGTAATGAGAGATGAGAGATGAGAGATGAGAGATGAGAGATGAGAGATGAGAGATGAGAGATGAGTAATGAGAGATGAGAGATGAGAGATGAGAGATGAGAGATGAGAGATGAGAGATGAGAGATGAGAGATGAGAGATGAGAGATGAGAGATGAGAGATGAGAGATGAGAGATGAGAGATGAGAGTTGAGAGATGAGAGATGAAAGATGAAAAATGATAGATGTCAGATGACAGATGATAAATGATAGATCAGAAATGAAGGATGGGAGAGGAGAGATGAGAGATGATAGACGAGAGATGGAAGGTGACAGATCAGAGTTTAAATATTAAGGATTATTGAAGAAATATGAACGATGATATATAAATAGATAATGTCTAATGACAAATGACAGATTATAGATGTGAATTGAGGAATGTGAGATGAAAGATGTAAGGTAAGAGATGAGAAATGGCAGATGAAAAATAGAAGATGATAAATGACAGATGTTATTTGTTATTTGTTTGTATGAAATATGATGAATGATAGATAACAATTGTTTAATGACAGATATCAGTATGTCGATAATATATGACAGGTGATAAATGATAAATAACAGATGGCAGATGTTAATTGACATATTATAGATGAAAGATGATAAATGATAGCTAACAAATGTTCAATGGTAAATATCAATTTGTTAATAATAGATGACAGGTGATAAACGATAGATAACAAATATTCAATGACAAATGTCAAATTGTCGATACCAGATTACAGATGATAGATGATAAATGACTTATGGCAGATGGCAGATGATAGATGAAAGATAAGAAATAACATATTAGAGATAAGAGGTGAGAGATGATAGATGATAAATGACTTACAGCAAATGACAGATGTTAGGTGAAACATAAGAGATAACATATTAGAGATGAGAGGTGAGAGATGATAGCTGATAAATGACTTATGGCAGACGACAGATGATAGATGAAAGGTAAGAGATAACATATGAAAGATTAAATGTGAGAGATGGGAGGTGAGCGATCAGTAATAAAGGATGATAGATGATAATATATTGCAATATTTAAGTCGTTAAACATATCGTAAATTAAAAACATGTAACAAATATTTTAATGATTAAAATAGCAAATGACAAATGACTTCTAAAAAATGCCAGAAGGCAGATAACAAATGAGAAATAATAGAAGACAGATAACAGTTAATGTAGTATAGATAAAAGATGATAAATGCCAAGTGACTGAAGACAAGTGGCAGTTAATAGAAAACAGATGACAGATAATTGGCGATAGTTGATGGATTGAACTGACGAAAGTTGACAGTTGACCACTCACAGATGATAAGTGATAGATGGCTGAATGTAGAATAATTAATCACAGATGACAAATATCAACTTGTCGATAGCAGATGAGCGATGATAGATGATAAATGACATATGGTAGATGACAGATGATAGATGAGACATAAGAAATAGGAGATGAGAGGTAAGAGATGAGCAATACTGAAAGATGATGAATGATACACAGATTACAGGTGACATATGTCAGATAATAGGTAAGAGATGAGTGATGGAGGATGATAAATGATTGATATCAGATGACAGATGATGAGAAGAGATGAGAGATGAGGATAAAAATGAGAAGTGAGTGGTGTGAGATGAGATATGTGAGATGAAAAGAGAGAGATAGTGGGTGAAAGATAAATCAGGGCGTTGAGAGATGAAAGATGATAGATGAACAATAAAAGATGATACCTGATAGATAACAGATGACAGATGTAATTGACATTTTATAACAGAAATTTGATAGATGATAGATAACAAATGTTTAACGACAGATATCAATTTGTCAGGTGACAAATGTTATGTCAATTGTCGATAACAGATAACAGTGCAAATGATAAATAACAAGTGGCACATGTTAATTAACATATTATAAATGAAAGATGATAAATAACGGATGGCGGATGACAGGTGGCAGATGTTAATTGGCATATTATACGAAGATAAAAGATGATAAATGATAAATAACAAATGTTCAATGATGAATGTCAACTTGTCTGTATATATTACAGATGACAGATGTCAGATAACAGATGACAGATGACAGATAACAGATTATATATAACATATAACAGATGCGAGTTAAAAGTTAAAATATAATAAATGGTAATTGATAAAGGTTAATTGACATATATTATTGATAAACGATGATAAATGATAGATAATAAATGTTCAAGGATAACTGCTATCTTGTCTGTATAGAATACAGAAACAGATAAAAAATGACATATAACAGATGACAGATGATAGATAACAAATTATAGATGACAGATAACAGATGCGAGATGAAAGATGAAAACATATTATAGATAAAAGATGATAAATGATAGATAAAAAATGTTCAATGATAAATGTCAGCTTGTCTGTATATATTACAGATGACAGATGGCAGATAACAGATTATACATGACACATGATAGATGATAGATGTTAATTGTTAAATAATAGATGACAAATGTTTAATGACATATATCATATTGTCAATACTAGATGACAGGTGATAAATGATAGATAACAAATGTCGTGTCAATTTTTCATAACAGATAAGAGTGATAAATGATAAATAACAGATGTTAATTAACATATAGATGCAAGATAATAAATGACAAATGGCGGATGACATATGACAGATGTTAGTTGACATACTCTAAATAAAATAAGTCAAATGATAGATAACAGGTGTTCAATGATAAATGTCAACTTGTTCGTATAGATTACAGATGACAGATGATAGGTGACAGATAACAGATGCGACATAAAATATGAAATGTAATAATTGATAGATGATAGATGACATATTGGAGATGAAAAATGATAAATGATAGATAACAAATGTTTAACGACATATATCAATTTGTCGATAATAGATGAGAGGTGACAAATTATAGATAGCAAATGTCATATCAATTTGTCGTTAACAGGTAACAGTGACAAATGATAAGTAACAAATAGCACATGTTAATATTATAGATGAAACATTATATATGACAGATGGCAGATGACAGGTGACAGATGATAAACGACCTATTATAGATAAAAGATGATAAATGATAGATAACAAATGTTCAATGATAAACGTCAACTTGTCTGTATAGATTACAGTTGACAGATGATAGATGACAGTGACAGATGGCAGATGACAGATAACCGATTATAGACGCTAGATAACAGATGCGAGATAAAAGATGAAATATAATAGATAATAGATGACTGATGATAGATGAAAGATGTTAATTAACATATTATAGATGAAATATGATAAATGATAAATAACAAATGTTTAATGACATATATCAGATTGTCTGTAATAAATGACAGGTGATAAATGTCATGTCAATTTGTCATTACAGATAACAGTGACAAATGATAAATAACAGATGTTCAATGATAAATGTCAACTTGTCTGAATATATTACAGATGACAGATGTCAGATAACAGATGCCAGATGACAGATGACAGATGACAGATTACAGATGATAGATGACAGATGACAGATAACAGATTATATATAACATATAACAGATGCGAGTTAAAAGTTGAAATATAATAAATGGTAGTTGATAGAGGTTAATTAACATATTACAGATGAAAGATGATAAATAACGAATGGCAGATGACAGATGTTAATTGACGTATTATTGATAAGCGTGAAGCGTAAGTGATAGGAGGCAGTTGTTAATTGACATATTATAGATAAAAGATGATAAATGATAGATAAAAAATGTTCAATGATAAATGTCAACTTGTCTGTATATATTACAGATGACAGATGGCAGATAACAGATTACAGATTACAGGTACCAGATGTGAGATGAAAGATGAAATATAATAAATGATAGATGACACATGATAGATGATAGATGTTAATTGTTAAATAATAGATGACAAATGTTTAATGACATATATCTTATTGTCAATACTAGATGACAGGTGATAAATGATAGATAACAAATGTCATGTCAATTTTTTATAACAGATAACAGTGACAAATGATAAATAACAGATGTTAATTAACATATAGGTGAAAGATAATAAATGACGAATGGCGGATGACATATGACAGATGCTAGTTGACATACTCTAAATAAAATAAGTCAAATGATAGATAACAGGTGTTCAATGATAAATGTCAACTTGTTCGTATAGATTACAGATGACAGATGACAGATGATAGGTGACAGATAACAGATGCGACATAAAATATGAAATGTAATAAATGATAGATGATAGATGATAGATGGCAGATGTTAATTGACATATTGGAGATTAAAGATGATAAATGATAGATAACAAATGTTTAACGACATATATCAATTTGTCGATAATAGATGACAGGTAACAAATGATAGATAGCAAATGTCATATCAATTTGTCGTTAACAGGTAACAGTGACAAATGATTAATAACAAATAGCGCATGTTAATATTATATTATATGAAAGATTATATGTGACAGATGGCGGATGACAGGTGGCAGATGATAAACGTTATATTATAGATAGAAGATGATAAATGATAGATAACAAATGTTCAATGATAAACGTCAACTTGTCTGTATAGATTACAGTTGACAGATGACAGATGAAAGATGACAGATGACAGTGACAGATTACAGATGGCAGATAACAGATGGCAGATGACAGATGACAGATGACAGATAACCGATTATAGACGATAGATAACAGATGCGAGATAAAAGATGAAATATAATAGATAATAGATGACTGATGATAGATGAAAGATGTTAATTAACATATTATAGATGAAATATGATAAATGATAAATAACAAATGTTTAATGACATATATCAGATTGTCTGTAATAAATGACATGTGATAAATGATATGATATGATACATGTCATGTCAATTTGTCATAACAGATAACAGTGACAAATGATAAATAACAGATGTTAATTAACATATTGCATAAATGAAAGATGATAAATGATGAATGGCGGATTACAGATGATAGATGTTAATTGACATATTGTAGATAAAAGATGATAAATGATAAATAACAAATATTCAATAAAAAATGTTAACTTGTCTGTATAGATTACAGATCATAGATAATAGATGAAAGATAGATGACAAATGTCAGATAACAGATTATAGATGACAGATAACACAGATGCCAGATGAAAGATGAAATATAATAAATGCTAGATGAAAGATGACAGATGTCAATTGATATAGATGAAAAATGTTTAATGACAGATATCAGTTTGTCGATAATATATGACAGCTAATAAATAATAGATAACAAATGTCATACCAATTTGTCACAACAAATAACAGTGACAAATGAAAAATAAGAGATGTTAAATAACATATTATAGATGGAAAATAATAAATGACGAATAGCAGATGACAGATATTAATTTACATATTATAGATAAAAGATGATTAATGATAGATAACAAATGTCAACTCTTCTGTATTTATTTATTTAATTATTAATTAGTACTTTATCAGACTTGCTTTATAAATATAATTCGAAATACATAAAAAAGTAAACAAATCCATACAAATAATTTCGTCAGCAAGCTGAAAGGCGGAGTTCACTCTTGAGGAATGTTCTTCCAGATGACAGATGACAGATAAGAGGATAACAAATGTGAGATGAAAGATGAAATATAATAAATGGTAGATGTCAGATGACAGGTGACAGGTGACAGATCTTAATTGGCATATTATAGATGAAAGATGATAAATGATAGACAGTTGTCAATTTGTCGATTAACTTTAACTTTATTTAAGAAAATCTGTTTATTTTTATACAAAATTTAGTGATTCATTCATAATTAACTTTATTATGGTTACAATGAAATTTATATATTTTATTGATTTATTAATTTAAAACTTACAAGACAAACAACTGATGACAGATAATATATAACACATGATAACTATCATGATCTTTAATTATTATTTTCATTTATGTACTTTTTTTTATATTTTTCATATAACATGTTAGACTATAAAACTATAAACATGAATTAAGAGATAAATGGTATCATTTTTTTAAGTTGACACGTGATAGATGAATATGATAGATGTCGGGTGATAGATAGATAGATGCAGTATATAATAATTTAGAACTTCAAACAAGACAAACATCAGACATGAGATAACATATAATGTAGGTGACTTATTCTGTTTTCTTGACTATCACTAATTTATCCACTAAGTAGATATGAATTTTTACTCTAACTCTAGTTTCTTTGAATGTTCGATTTGTCTTAAATTCAAGGAATTTCTCTATGTAAATAGTTAAAATAGTTACCTACTCACACAATCCTAACGATTGCGCCAATTAATTGATTACATTCGAAGATGATTTTTTTTAAGTTTTATTTGTGGAATAGTACAGCTAACTTTATTGTGGTATCAATAAAATTCATATTATCTCTAGAATGTTGTTTCAGCGTCTTTAAATCGACAGGTGCGGCACGTAACTTCGGGTTTCAATTATCATGTGCATCATCCCGTTTCCGTGACGATGGCAGAAAAAAGATGGAATTTTTCATTTCCGCCCACGGATCCAGACGGGGAAATTATGCACGTCGCTGCTAAATGTGACAAGTGCGCCGACGGGCGTGCAGACTTTCCCCCCCCCCCTATGTGTCTCTCGTCTGCGGACGTTTATTTTGATAACCTATTTTACGGAAAACTTTTGTTACACAGAAATACTAATACTGAACAAGCTCTCTACCATTAAAATTATACATAATTATTATAAATGTATAAAAATGTACTCTATAATTTTATTTCAGTACAAAGTAAAAATATTTTATTATTAAATAATCTAATATAAACATAATTAACATAAAGGTGCCATCTATATTTTAAGTGTTGCATTAGAATCCTGTTTGAGTAGATAACCACCGACAAGTCACGGGCAACTGTCAACAGCGATAATTATAAAATTAATACTGTAAATATTTATTTATTAATGTATAAATATTTATTTATTTGTCTTCTGTTTTCTTTTTTGAATAATAAATATAATATCTTTTTAGGATAGACTTTTTAGCTGTTTATGTTAGCATGACATATATTTAACTTCATAATTATTAGGCTAGATTAACCAGAAATAGGGGAAAAACCTACTGAATTGAAGCCTATTAAAACATATCTAACAACGTTTCGTCCTTGTATTTAAACATTTGTCCCCAGTAGGAAGTAGATGACCAGTATTATATTGTGAATCAACAAGAGCAATGGACCAGTTACGATATATTTTAGATCTCATCACCTTAATGATTTATATAATTATTACTTTTTAGATTTATCATAATCAAAAGCAATGATTATATACAAGTTCATCCCTTCTACTACTAATAATTATAATTATTATCTATCCACCATATAATACCTCAACTACGCAATTTATACATTTATGTAAGTGCACGAATAAGCTTATTACTTTAAAGGATTACCCTCCTCCGTTCTAAAATCATAGATGTCTTCGTAATAATCCTCCACCGTCCTTGGGGATCAAATCCCGGCGAACATATTTATACATAGTGAAATATATATATATATATATATATATATATATATATATATATATATATATATATATATATATAGGTTGCGTAAGAGGTCCTAAATAATTTATCTTGGTCGGCCGGACTACGGGGGTAAATAAAATTTTGGCAGCGGCCGCTTAAAAAAGCTTAAAAGCCCCCGTTGTTTATTGTCCACTTGTGTGACGAAATATCTGGGGCCGTCGTAGGAAACGGACCGAAAAAATGGACTACATTAATGGAGCATAATATTTTCGAGCCAACAATGAATTTCCACCCCTGTCAGACGGCCTTTCAAAAAAAAAAAAAAAATAACGGAGGGAAAAACTTGTGTGTGTATATATACGTTCCGTTCGCAAACTTTCCCCCGCGCATTCATAAACTTCGGATCCATTTTTTATGCATCCCGGACCCCTCTTGCGTAAACAGTGTCCTAATTTTGAAAAGACCGTCTCGACTCCAGATGACTTTAACTGTATTCCTTAAAATGTTTATTCGCTCGGAGTTTGTACAGTATTTGTTTGTAAGATTGTGAGTGGATTAAAAATAACAAAAGTTATAAATCATAAATTATTAACACATTAAATACAAACAAATGGTAAAAATAAATAAAGTATGTTTAATGTAAGAAATTTCATCATCTACAAGATTCACGTATTTGATCTTTAAAATTCAAACAGGAGTTGTATCTTATATGACAATGCAATTTCAATAACTGGAAACTATTTTACTCCTCACAGTCGCATGTGTAGACAGTTTTCATTCGACATATCCAAGGTCATCATATTAAGCTGATTGAACAAACATTCTATGTAAAACAACGCTCAGTCAAAGTTATTTGTGTTAATACATAATTCTTTACTTTTAAATATCATTCAAGATCATTGACGTATCATTCAAGGTTATGTGACGATCATTTAATATCATACAGAGTTCTCCAACAATCATTAAAGATTGGAGGTCTAATAAACATTTATTATTCTTTTTAACATCATCAAGGCTATTTGTGATCATAGAATGATCGTTCAAAGATATACAATGGTCTAACGATTTAACAATTATTCAAGATCATTAGAAGTGTTTAAGGTCATTAAAGATTCTGCTTTAGTTTTAAAGATGGATAAAAATAAGATCCGTGATTTAGAAATATTAAAAAATTGATTTGACTTGTTTGTATTCAATATTTTTCAATTAATTCTGTCAAATCATTAGAAATCATTTGAGTTAAACGTTAGTTCATGATTTTTCTTATTTTTAATTAACATTCAATGTAGTAAAATTATCTGCCGCCATTTAATGTCAATCCAAAAACACCTAACGATTATTCAAGGTCATTCAGGGTTATCCAATGATCATTCAAGATTATTTAAGATTAGTAAATTCAATTATCCAATGATCAATTAATATCATTAAAGCTTAAACAACGATCACTCTTGGTCATATAATAGTTAATCGAGATTTTTAAGGTCATTGAAAGCCATCCAACGACATTTTAAGGTCATTCAAAGGCACTCGACGAAATTAATCATACAAGATCATGTAACAAACGTTTTGGCTCAATCACTGTTCATTCGAGAGTATCAAACAGTAATTAAGTAAGTCAAAATGTATCACGAAGTGATATACTTATTTTAGTAATTAAGTAAGTTCAAGCAGCGATTATTTAAATTATTTAAGGTGATCAAGCGGTTACTCAAGATCATTCAACAATCAATAAAAATCAATTGAATTACAAGGGCTCCAAATGGTTATCAAACGGTCATTCAAGATTATTTAAAGATCATCCGACGAACGTTCGAAATTATTCAACAGGAACCCATCAATAATGTAAGATCATATTCAAAGTCATTCAACGACTATTTAATGAGACTTGTTGTTATTTTAGGTCATTTAGCAATAATTTAAATCAATCAAGCAATTAGCAAGGTCAAAGTGGAGACACAGGCCCAAACCTGGTGTACGAACAGTTCCTCAAGAAACAATCGCCAAAATTCACGACCAAACTTCTGAACCAAGACAGGAAAATGGTCAAAACAGTAGTAGGTCTGATAACAGAACACTGCAAGCTCAACAAACATATGAGCAAAATAGGCCTGGTGGAAGAAGCACCATGCAGATTCTGCCTAGAGAAAAAAGAGTACTCCTTCAACATTCTATGCCATTGCAAGGGCCCAGCTTTTGATATCTAATCAAAAGCTGGGTACTACAAACCCAAGCGCGAAGACTTATACCCAAGTCCCCAATTTTATTAGATTATTATTAACATTTGGTCTGGCAATAAGTTTACTTTATAAGAAATGAATTTCAATATGGACCCAATGCATCTGAGAGTACATGAAGTAGTATATGAGCTGCGCTTACGAGGGTTGGCAACGCGTTGTGAGGATAGTGTTAAACGTAGAGATTTATGAAAATGTTTTCAGTTAGATCAGGCTAAAGACGGGGTAGAATATGAACTTGTCGACTGTGATATTAAACAGGAAAAATCAGAAGTTGTGGACACTTTGAGTTGTTTGGTAGAAATCGTAACTAATTATGATGGGTCTTGTGAGAAATTAGGTAGCCGTTTTACTCATCTAAAAGGGCGAATTAGTCGCCTTAGTGGAATTGAAGAATTATTGAAATTTAAAGCTGATAAACTAGTCCTAATGTTTTTTCTTGTGGACGAAGTTGACATGAAACGGTAACAAACGGTGTCAAGACTTGACAGCAGTTATAACGCCAAAGGGAATCGAGACAAGTATTATAAAACCGGCTGGAGTACATAAATGGGAGCTTCATTCCGATGGTAGTGAGGATAAGGTTTTTGAATTCTTAGAACGGGTGAAAGAATTATGTATTTCTCTAAATGTCTCTAAATAAATGTTATTAAGTTCTTCTACAAAACTTTTTATTGGTCCTGCCCTTATGTGGTTCCGTGGGCTTGGACCGTATTAAATCTTGGGATAATTTGATGGCTATTAAAGATCATTTTCTATCACACGATATTGAGGACAGATTGGAAGAAGAAATTGTGTATCGTAAGCCGGATCCTCAAGAAATGATCATTCTGTATTTTTCCGCGATGAAAAATCTCTTTCGTCTCCTTAGTATAGGTCCATCATAGGAATTTAACATTAAGATCGTAAGGAATAATATTTTGGCTTTTAGCTCTTCAAGAGATTAAATCAGTTAAAATATTATGTAACCTATGGAGACGCTTGGAGAATTCTCTAGAAAATCCACGTAACGTGCAGGCAAAAATCGAATCACTTCCATTAGTTAATAATAAGGTATGTTGGAATTCTCACAAATTAGGACATTTGCATTCAAGTTGTACGGAAGTTCGTCGCCGTTTTTGTTATGGTTGTGGAACCCTTAATATTTTTCGTGTCTCGTGTCATAGATGTTCGGGAAACGGAAAGATCCACAAAAACTAAGACATCGTTAGCCTCTAGCTAACCCCCTATTTGTTGATAAATACCCAGATAACCGCCCTTGTTTAAATGTGTCTATTTGTGGTCTTAAGTTGACCGCCCATTTCGATTCTGGTACAAGTCGTTCCATGCTTGGAGGTCCTGGATTAAGTACTTTAGAGCCCCTCTCTTTAAAGTTAATGACGTGGAGGAAAAGGCGATAGCTACAGCTGATGGATTTGCGCAGACAGTTAAATGTTGCCTTAATTTGCCTCTTTTTCATGATGGAGTGACATGTAACCATTAGGTGTTCACTTTATTGGGAACGTTTTAATTTTGGGTATTGATTTTGCTAAAACATTTAGAGTAGCGATGGATTATCCTTCCTGGCCTTTTAAAATTTGTGGAAAAGGCTCTTCAAGCAAACTTTTCAGGTGAAAAAACGGCTTTATGAATTTACTGTCATACCATTCAGACTTAGCAATACTCCACAAACTCAGCAAAGACTTATGGACCAAGTACTTGAACCGTACTGTTTTGTTTAACTCGATGATGTAATCATTGCAACCCCCGATTTTGAAACTCATATTTCGGTGCTTAATGAGGTATTTTTTACGGTTCTAAAAAGCAAATTTGACAGTAAATTTGGAGAAATGCGAATTCTATCGCTCCTCCTTGAATTACTTGGGTTTCGTTGTAGTTCGCTTAGGTTTGAGGCTGAAACATCCATTAAATTAATTAAAAATGCCCTTATTACTGCTCCAGTTTTGACAAAACCTGATTTAATAAGCCTTTTTGCAGTCAATGTGATGCCTCGGATTTTGGGTTGGTTTGCGTATTAGTACAACAAAATTCCTTCTGTGGTTGCAAAATCTCAAAGACCCTACCGGCAGGCTTGCTCGATGGGCTGTTAAAATGCGACAGTATCACATGGAGATCGAACATAGAAAAGGTGCACTTAACGTTGTTCCTGATACTCTTTCCAGAGGTTAATTCTTTAGACGTTTCCGATGAGGATTACATGTCAGACCCCTGGATTAAAAAACGTGTTAAAGCCATTACGGAAAACCCTGAGAAATACTCTCAGTAGAGTGTTCAGGAGAATCGTCTTTTCAAACATGTCACTCAGAAGGATGGTCTCGTTACAAATTATTCCCAGGGGATATTGGTTGTTCCACGGCCATCGTGGCTGCTGGGAGCCGCACCAGCATCAGCAAAATGCGTCGAGGGACAGATGAATAGGAACTGGCTACGAGAGTGGCCAAGGGGTACCACACGATCGCCACCGAGGCCGCCGAAGTACTGACCTCCGGAGATTGTGGTGAGAGAAGAGGGGTTCGTGGAGACGAGGTTGGAACGGCGAAGAGCGCCCCGAAATCAGGAGAAAAGCGTTTGGGCGAAGGAGCTGATCCCATCGTTGGAGCCTTGGACGATCAGGAGGCATGACGAGCTAGGGTACCACCTATCTCAAATCTTGTGTGACACGACTGCTTCGGCGAGTACCTTTACAAAATCAGGAAAGCCCCCAGTGAGGTGTGCCCTTGATGCAACGATGTGGTGGACGACGCGAGACCCCTGAACGGAAAAGGGAAGAGCTAAGCGGGGAACTGGGTGGGCCCGTCGAACCAGGAAGCGAAGAGAAATGGGCCGCGGCAGACCGGGCGGTCAGAGAAAGAAGCATTTCTCTCTAAGGCAGCTGTTGGGGCAGCTGGGGCTGGCGGAGCTGGCAGAGCAGTCGGGGCAAGGATCGCAAGTGAGGATGTGGAGGAAGACTCCAAGTACGAAGAAGGATGAAGGGGCGGAGGTGAAGAGGAGAATAGTGTAACGATGCCACTGGTGTCAAAAAACAAAATAGTTTTAAGTCACCAATGCCTTGTAAACAATACCAATTCTATTAGAACTGGATTCACATGTAGAACTTGTTCTGTTCACCAGGTTTTCATACGTGGGGAGCTTTCAACATTCGTTTCGAGCTGATTTAAAGTCATCAATGCCTTAAGAATAATATCTCCTGCATTTGACTAGCATTCGAGCTAGTAGCATCTTGAGGCCATCTGCGTAGTCTACTCTAAAGAATCCTTAGTAGTTTATAAAGATTAAGGCCTAATTTGCAAATTTCCGCATAAAGAACTACCAGAGTATATAGGTCAAAATATACCTCTAAATATTTTAGACGAGTTCCCATTTCTTTCCAGAATAACACAACAGCCATCTGTTGAATTACCCGATCCTTTATATAGATGAATGTATACATTGACTAAACTGCGAGTAAACAGCTTTCAGAGATGAGAATTGATGGTAGTAGGTAAATATTTGCTTATTAAGAAGAATAAACTTTGACGCGAACGTATAAACGATGACATTAACCGCGTTCGGGCCTTTATGAATTATAGAGATGAACTAGATTTCGGCATGGACGTGCTACCTGAAACGGATATGTGTCCGGCGTGCATAAACAATTCAGGGCGCGTTTCTGGCTATTAAAAACGGCCGTAATTCCTCGCTAATCCGACAATTCGCGCGCTCGGACAACACAATCAGCTCGCTAATTACAATTTAGTTTATTCGGTTATGCAATGCGGCAACGTGTCGGTGCCCCCGTGGCCTCCGGGACGCCGATCGATTATTAATTGCGATTGATTTCCAATGTCTGGCCGCCGCCGGCACTACCCCTCCCCCCACCCCTTCCAGATATCATCGATCATATCTTCGCGATGTGCCACCATCAATGTAATCGCATTTATCAGCTTGATTTATGGGGGCGGTTTTTCCCTCACATCTTATGATAGCTTGTGTGTGTGTGTGTGTGTTTGCTCATCTCCTATGCGTCGCTCAGGAATTTTTCCCGCGCTGGGTGGGGGGGACGCACGGATCAATCCGCGACGGCGTCGGGTCAATCGCGACGCGAAAAGTTGACACGCATCTAGGGACGTTCGCGGCCATCCCACGCGTTCACGTGTCCCATTTAAGTTTTGTGGGACATGTAATATTCACGAGGACGGGATGGAATGGAATGGAATGGGGAGGCGAATTGGGGAGGAGCCCAATAATCAATCCGTCACGTTTGCGGAGCGATTTTTCCGATTATCCGAATTTCCATATCGCGACGAGATATAAAATTCACGTGTTTGCGGTTCATTTACCACCGGTCCCGATTCACTTATCAATTTTCCCAGCGCGTTTTCCCTTATCACGCACACACACATATACACAATGACACATTTCGCGAATTTCACGCTTTTCGCATGGAATAATTTTTACTTTCGCTAAACGTATTGTGATCGTGGAAAAAATTTCATCTCGCCTTATACATTGCAAATTGAATTAACCACTCGATTTAAAGACAAATAACTGACGCAGTCGGTAGGATTGTTCGACATTTTAAAATCGTTCATTGTTGATAGTTAATCTTGACCCAACTTAACCCAACATAACTTGAACCAATTTGAAAGGAGATAATCTTGCGAGGATAACCTCCAAGTCTTTGTAGATCACTGAGAAATAGTTCAGGAAGCAAAAGAAAAACGTGATAAGTCTTACAAATCCATGGGATGCCAAACTCCCGAAGTTATATGAAGAAAGTGTTTCGCCCGCCAGTGGTAAACATCATCTTACGAGTGAGAAACAAGCTTACGCTTAAGATCCAAGTTGAAAAAATCAAGAAGACTGTTTAAACGTTGCGAGGTAAGAACTGTCTAATAAATTTTGGAAACATGCCATATAAACCTTTTGAGGTGAGAATTTTAGATTCAAGAACCCAGATTCAGTAAAAGAGCTCCAGAAAAAGCAGAACAACAAAGAATACTTTTAATTGCAAGTTAAAAATCACCTCCGAGTATGATTGGGATCGTATTTTCAAAGATGCAGGTCTAATATAACATATGATGAGAAAGCAATTATTCTCAAATGAAAAACAGCAACGTTTATTTGAACAGAAGGAGAAAAGCCGATTTCTAACGCATCTAAACGAGGAGGAT
This sequence comes from Ontholestes murinus, assembly GCA_963969525.1. NCBI lineage: Eukaryota > Metazoa > Arthropoda > Insecta > Coleoptera > Staphylinidae > Ontholestes > Ontholestes murinus. The sequence goes on from OZ018391.1 coordinate 72,399,981, forward strand.
GATAAATAGACGTATCCTGTGATTATGCATCAGAATTAACAACGGGATTTATAACATGTATTACTCAAATCCCAGATTCCCCTACGAAAACGAGCCATCAGCCAGAAAAAGTACCCTGTAATCTAAAATAGATCTAGTCCAGGTGATCTATTTTAGATTACAGGATACTTTGCAACCTTAGATTGAGAAGTAACCTACTAACGAAAAGATGTGGTAGTGAAAAAACAAAATCCAGAAAAGAAGGAAGCATTAAATCACCTTCTGAAATAATTTACGATGGCATTCAATAGAACTGCGCCACCACACAATGTTGTGAGGTATTATGTGAATACAGGCCCTCATCAATATTTTCGATTCAAAGAACTACAACCCAATCCCAAGAGTCGGCGTTTTAGGATTTCTGCTGTAGAGGAGTTTATTTTCACGTATTATCATTTTTAGTCAGATCAAAGGTTTAACTATCAAGGTGAAGCATAACGAACTTTCGGCAAACTTGAAACTGTTTGATGGATTTTGGGCCAAGTGTTTGTTAATAGTTGTGACCTCTATCAACAAACACTTGGTCCCAAAAAATATCAAATAGTTTCGAGATTCAGTACAAGTTTGCCAAAATTTTGTTATGCTTTACGATATCTAAAGCTTTGATCGAACTGATTAAAAATGATAATACGTAAAAAGAAATCTACCACAGCGGTAAGCCTATGACGGGTTATGGAAAACGCTGGCTTCCAACTAATGATAGGGCGGGCGGAGTCTGGCAAACTTGTTTTTTTTTTCTGTTAGTTGTTACCTTCTCGTAATTGTATTGTAGTTCTTTGTATCTAAAATATTTTTTAAAAAGGTTCACGGACTTTTTTCTGAGCTTTTATTTTTGCAATTTCTGCAAAACCTTTTTCAGATCGACTTTCAAAAAAACATTAAAAACAGCTATAAATTTTTGTGCAATATTTCCCAAAACTCGTCAAACTTTACCCAGATCAAACCAATGACCAAAACTATGACCAAACTGACTAATAATCATAATAAGATAATAGGTGAAAATGTAAACCACTACATCAGGAAGCCTACAACGTGTTGATGGAAAAGCTGGCTCTTATGCACTGGGAGCAGCTTCTTTGCAGGCGTGAAAGGAAATATCTTTTATAGAGAACGCTAGCCATCTCTTTGAAACAAAGCAAAAATAAATTATCATCAGTGGTCTTCTGATCGAATAGCCTAGTAGTTATCCTTACTAACTACCAACCATTGTTGTAGCTAACGACTTTAAAACTCTTAAAGTAGATGGGTTGAAAGTGCAACTACAACTATAATATCTCATGTTAATCAAGAAAGACAAAATAAATTGCTGACTTCTTCCTGCTCATCAACGATAAAAAAATTGAGGATGAGAAAATCCATAAAATGATTGAAGCTTTCAAAGCAAATCGTCCAGAAGGAGAAGGGCCTACAAGAAAGGTAAGTGTCCCGAGTATGGACTCCACTGCCAAGGACAACCTTTAGATGAGAAATTGTTGAAATAGATCTTCTAATATCTTTATATATAAACGAGAGGATATTTTAATATTACTTTTCGATGTTTATCCGGGTAGTATAAACATCGAAAAGTCCGAAATTATCGTTCTACAAAAATTCGACCAGTAATCGAAGTGCAGGACACCAAAGAAATAAGGGATCACCAAAAATGTATCCACAGATATTAATGGTCCAGCACAGCACTAGATGACATACCACTAAAAAAAATAGAAGCAGAAAGCCAATACTATAAATATTGAGACTTTCGACAAAAGCCCACCGTGAACAGGAGATTCGAAGTGATTGCAAGTAATCTTTAAGAATTACCATAAAAAGTAATCAGCCTAAAGACGAGTTGAATTTATAGATTTTCTACATTTTAAGTAAATTCTATGATTGAATAATTTTTTTACAGTTTTTCAAACCAACTAATGCAATTTTATTTCCTTCTAATCTAGTTTACAACGTTGCCATTTTGTTTCTGCATCCAATACGTCAATTTTTTCAACTAGATCTTAAATATATGTCTATTATTAATATATTTTCTAAATTTTAAGTAAATTCTACGATTAGTTAAATGTTTACGATTTTTCAAACCAACTAAAACAATGATTTCCTTCAACTCTAGTTTGCAAGGTTGTCATTTTGTTTGTGCATGCAATAAGTCAATTGTTTTAACTTGATCTTAAAGATACGTCTAATACTAATAGATTTTCTAAATTTTAAGTAAATTCTACGATTAGTTAAATTTTTACAAACTTTCAAACCAACGAATGCAATTTTATTTTTTTCAACTCTGGTTTACAACGTTGCCATTTTGTTTCTGCATATAATACATCAATTGTTTCAACTATATATTAAAGATACGTCCAATATTAATAGTTTTTCTAAATTTTAAGTAAATTCTACAATTGGTTAAATTTTTACAGTTTTTAAAACCAACGAATGCAATTTTATTTCCTTCAACACTAGTTTACAACGTTGCCACCTTGTTTCTGCATATAATACATCAATTGTTTCAACTAGATCTTAAAGATACGTCTAATAATAATATATTTTCTAAATTTTAAGTAAATTCTACAATTAGTTAAACTTTTACAGATTTTCAAACCAACGAATGCAATTTTATTTCCCCCAACTCTAGTTTACAACGTTGCCATTTTGTTTTTGCATGTTATACATCAATTGTTTCAACTAAATATTAAAGATACGTCCAATATTAATAGTTTTTCTAAATTTTAAGTAAATTCTACAATTGGTTAAATTTTTACAGTTTTTAAAACCAACGAATGCAATTTTATTTCTTTCAACTCTGGTTTACAACGTTGCCATTTTCTTTCTGCATGCAATACGTCAATTGTTTTTACTAGATCTTAAAGATGCGTTTATTATTAATAGATTTTCTAAATTTTAAGTAAATTCTACGATTGATTACATTTTTACAGTTCTTCAAGCCAACGAATGCAATTTCATTTCCTTCAACTCTTATTTTCAACGTTGCCATTTTGTTTCTGCATGCAATACGTCAATTGTTTCAACTAGATATTAAAGTTACGCCCATTATTAATAGATTTTAAAAATTTTAAGTAAATTCTACAATTGGTTAAATTTTTACGGTTTTTCAAACCAACGAATTCAATTTTATTTCCTCTAACTCTAGTTTACAACGTTGCCATTTTGTTTCTGCATGTAATACATCAATTGTTTTAACTAGATCATAAAGATGCGTCTATTATTAATAGATTTTCTAAATTTTAAGTAAATTCTACGATTGATTACATTTTTACAGTTTTTCAAGCCAACGAATGCAATTTTATTTCCTTCAACTCTTGTTTACAACGTTGCCATTTTGTTTCTGCATGCAATACGTCAATTGTTTCAACTAGATATTAAAGATACGTCCATTATTAATAAATTTTTTAAATTATAAGTAAATTCTTCGATTGGTTGAGTTTTTACAGTTTTTCAAACCAACGAATGCAATTTTATTTCCTCCAACTCTAGTTTACATCGTTGCTATTTTGTTTCTGCATGTAATATGTCAATTGTTTCAACTAGATCTTAAAGATACGTCTATTATTAATAAATTTTTTGAATTTTAAGCAAATTCTACAATTAGTTAATTTTTTACAGTTTTTTCAAACCAACGAATTCTTCCTTCAACTCTAGTTTACAACGTTGCCATTTTGTTTCTGCATGCAATACGTGAATGGTTTCAACTAGATCTTAAAAATACGTCTATTATTAATAGATTATCTAAATTTTAAGTAAAATTCTACGATTAGTTCAATTTTTACAGTTTTTCAAACCAACGAAAGCAATTTTATTTTCTTCAACTGCTGATTACGACGTTGCCATTTTGTTTGTGCATACAATACGTCGATCGTTTCAAGTATATCTTAAAGCTAAGTCTTTTCTTAATAGAATTTCAAAATTTTAGGTAAATTCTTCGTTTGGTTGACTTTTTACAGCATTTCAAACCAACGAATGCAGTAAGGATTGTTTATAGAAAGGCACTTGGTTGGTTTCACAATTTTTACGATTTATTCCGACTAGTTTCGATTTTTACATCATTATCTAGGAATGGTACCAAGTGCCTTTCTATAAACAATCCTTACTATTAAAAAATGTTTCACCACGTGATAAACGAGAACCAAATTCAACAAATACCAACGAATGCAATTTTATTTCCTTCAACTGCAGATTACGACGTTGCCATTTTGTTTGTGCATACAATACGTCGGTTGTTTCAAGTATATCTTAAAGCTACGTCTATTGTTAATAGAATTTCAAAATTTTAAGTAAATTCTTCGTTTTGTTGAGTTTTTACAGCATTTCAAATCAACGAATGCAATTTTATTTCCTTCAACTGCAGATTACGACGTTGCCATTTTGTTTGTGCATACAATACGTCGATCGTTTCAAGTATATCTCAAAGCTACGTCTATTGTTAATAGAATTTCAAAATTTTAAGTAAATTCTTTGTTTTGTTGAGTTTTTACAGTTTTTCAAACCAACGAATGCAATTTTATTTCCTACAACTCTAGTTCAAAAGGTTGTCTAGTCAAAATCATCTCTCACACATGTAATGAAATTGAGTAAAAAAATGCAGAGGTTTCCATCAAAACGATACAAAAATTAGTTTATAGTTAAAATAAGAGAACTCAACATTAACGCTTTTAAGAATTATCCATTGATTCCATACCTTACTTTTGAAGAATATGTCAAAAATGAAGAAGTTGGAAATTTAAGCTACTCAAAAGAGATAGCAACGAGCAATTCAGGACTTTCTATCGAGACGTCTCAAAGAATTATTAGAGTATGCTTGTGACACACTATTAGTTACAGAGCACCTGAGACATATTGTACGAAAAGTTTTGAATCAAATTACGGATTTAAAAAAAAGTATGATAAATTATGGTCTCGTGTGTTCCCCTCCACCCTGGAATCTATATCTCAACAGCAATATACCAGTTAATGATGTACTGTCCCGTTTGTAGCTCCGTGTTGAATGGAGATTGTGTGAGACAAATGTAAAATGTAGGTCACATTTTAAATTTGTCTCAACAAATCCAAAACAACTGCCAAATCTCTAGCGGGCGTGACTTCGGACACACAGCAAAAGAAGTGATGAGGCTCTAAAGAGGGCAAACAACTCTATTAACCCTCCGTCAAGTAAAGGATGGACGCACGCTGATCGATCTTGGAAAACCTAAGGGCTTACCGAGAGCGGTCACCTCTGCGAAAGCTGGAGGTTCAGGCAAAAATAAGAAAAAGGAATAAATCGGACAACCCTGCAACTGATATGAACTCCTGAAAAAGGGTAAGTAGAGGTAGTAACCCATCAACCTCAAGCCCTAACTATAAGGAAGCTGATAACACGCACCTCCAAATAGCAATAATTAACCGCCATAACCTCTTGGATAAACTGACAGAAGACGAGGTTAAGATTCTGGATGGTGCTCTCATCTCCGAATTGTTTAAAGCCATATAAGACCATGTTAACACCATTTTCGAACGATGTCTGTACTCTCAGAATTACCTGTATGGATTAACCATCATTAGACTGGATCTCAAAGTCAGTCGATAAACTAGCCCCACTATGGGTAAAGGCAAAACTAACGGTGATCCAAATCAACTTTCCGAGGCTAACAAAGGCAACGCTATGGTTGGATGTGGAGCAGACAATTTAGTTCCTAATTGGTCAGAACCGATAACAGACAATAGATTGGTAGTGCATTTTCCACGCCGAAAAAAAACTCTATGATGCAACTAACCCACCTTCCTCACATGAACTGAAGATTTTCATCAGATACTGTGAAACCATGAAACCAATCACATAAGTCTCACCAAAGGTTGTGATTCTAATGCACACCATTAAGTATGAGAAGCACGGACACCAATAAAAGAAGCAAATGTTAGTTTGAATTCATTTCGATCTACACATGCTCAATAGAGGCTGTTAACCAACATTTGTTGAGAGATGGATGTGTTACAAATTAGGTACTAAACTTCTGGAAAAAAAGCGTTCAGAAGAAATGAGAAGAAATCAAAGTTTTGATTGATTGGAACGACGACAAGAAGTTGAGAACTGTATGCCAAGAACGCAGGCTGAAGTCAATGACCTCGCGCTGTTTCTAGAAAAGGCTCATATGAAATACCCAACCCAGGGTTGAATAAAGAACTCAACCAGTTGAGGAAGCAAGCAAGAAAATTATGATGTGACCATCATAATAGAAAAATATAGGAAATATTTTTCTCAAAAACTATAAAATTTACGTAAAAAGGCTACTTTTAACAATTTGCTCAATTTTGGATTGTATACAATTACTTGTTATATAAATTCTACGAATTTTATGAATGTTCACCAAAAGCTTTTCAGTTCCAGTTTCTAACGATAAAACCTTAAGTTTAAAGTTTCATCTCAAAAGGACCGTTTTTGAGATAGAGCACAAACAGACACAGAGACAGACAGACATAGATGAAGTAGATGTTTTTTTGAGGCGTTTTTCTCCCGATATTTTTCCAAATTTGAAAAATATTACATAACTTTTCAAACAAACTTAAAAGGAACGAGAAAATGAACAAGTCTTTTTATTTGATTATAATCCATCAATAAATAGTAATTAAAGATATCATGTATGTGTAGGGTGGGCGGTTTGCCTATAACCCACCCTCCAATCATTAAAACATAAGTGAGGGTTTTAATTAAAAGTTGTAAAACGTAAATAAACATAACATTATTGCAAATTTTAATAGATTGATTCATACAAATTTTTCAAATAATTTTTGATGATGTTTTACTGATTGGAGGGTGGGATAGAGGCCACCCACCCACCCTACATATGCATATAAATTTCAATTACTGATCGTCTCGCGGTTTGGAGTAAAATTAATTACAAAACTTTTTGCATCAAAAAGAAAATCAAAAGGTAAAATTATTAAGTGAGTAAATTAATAAAATTTTCATGAATGATGGGTGGGTAGACTTTAAATGTAAATTAGATAAGATTAGCTATAGAAAGTCATTTATATTTAAACTTGAATTTTGATTTTGTTTTATTTTTTATTAAATAAAGGGTTTGATTGTTTTTAGCAGCAAAATCATCAACGTTAGTATTTAAAGCTATCATGTATATGTAGGGTGGGTGGCCTCTATTTCACCCTCCAATCAGTAAAACATAAGCGAGGGTTTTAATTAAAAGTTGTAAAATATCTTTAAACACAAAATAATTACAATTTTTAGAGATTTATTCATACAAATTTTTCAAATAAATTTTGATGATGTTTTACAGATTGGATGGTGCGGTAGAGGCCGCCCACTCACCCTACATATACATATAAATTCCAAATACTGATCGTCTCGCGGTTTGGAGTAAAATTAATTACAAAACTTTTTGTATGAAAAAGAAAATCAAAAGGTAAAATTATTAAGTGAGTAAATTAATAAAATTTGTATGCATGATGGGTGGGTACAAACTGGAATAATCAATAACGACAATTGCAGTTATACTGACAATCTCGTGGAGTCAATGGATGAATTATTAAAAGTAATTTTCCCAACAGTAAAAACATGAAGGACAGGGATGAAGACCAGCAGGAGATTCATATTCCTTCAAAAGAAAATTGGGGCATAGCCTCAAACAAAATAACAGGTGGCCATTCAAACATGTTCATCATTTAAGTCTTCAGGAATTAATGAAGTTTACCAAGACTTACTTATATGGGGAGTGGGACTTATTCTTCAAACTTGGAAACTCTGTTTAGGGCATGCATAGGTTTTATATTATATGTCCCCCAAAATTGGAGCAAAAAGTCAAGGTGGTGTTGGTAGCCAGATAAGGCAAGGAAGACTACAGTAATGCCAAATCGATTAGAACGATAAGCTTCACACCGTTTTTAATGAAAACCTTGGAGAAGCTTTCTGATCAGTCCACTAAAGATACATATTCTAAAAGCGAATCCTCAGATCACAAATAAACAAGCGTACAACTCAACACTTTGGTAAATAAAATTGTGCTAATCTATCCAAGTCAAAATCAAAATACAGGATTGGTATCCTAACTGGACACTGTCACTTAAAGAAACACCTTTTTGTTAGAAGATCCCAACTGCAGAGGGTTAAACAAAACATGGAGAAAGTAACATAATTATTTTTTAAAAAAGTAATTTTTCATTTTCTGTATCAAATTGAACGTCTCTTTTAATTGCATTTGATTAAATATGCAAGCACTCGCAGCACAATTTCAACGTGAAATTCATTCCGCCTCTCTAATTGTCCCCCCGAAACCCCTCTCTCCCACTGACACCCCGCGACGGGAGTACAATTACGAGGGCCATTTTCAGGCGCTGCAAAAATGGTAGCGGGGGCGACAGATGTCGATGATGAACATCCCATCCTTCAACAATTCCTCGTCGATACAACAAACGTTCCGCGTTGAAAATTACAGCCGCCCCCGATATCCGATACGATACGCCGCCGACGCCGCCGCCGCCCATTCCACCACGTTCTCCTTTCGGAAATATGAGCGAAGTTTTATCGCAATTTTAACATTGTTCGTTTTAATAAAAGATTCTTTGCCAGGCATTTATTTATATTGTCCGTGTTGTCTGCGTCCGTTTCTCCCTTTGTGTTTGTGTGTGTGTGTGTGTGTGTGTTGTGTATGTGTTTCGCGATAAAACTGGCAATAACGATGCCGTGGTCGCGAGGCGCACAATGATGAAACGAAATTAAAATTAAACGAGAGCTCCTCATTCACGTTGAATTTACGCGTATTTTCCCCTGTTTAAACTGGCATCACGTTAAATGTTTTGAATACACGTTAACGGTCGAAAGGAACGTATAACGGCCACTTCTGCAGCCCTTCAGACCATATAAAGGGTACGTACGAGACTAATTAGGTAAAGTTAGCACACCTAATATTAACATTGATGGCAATAAACTATAACATAACATTAGAAAGATAATTTCATACTAATATAATAACTTTTGCATATACATATACATCTAAGCAAAGTCTCTAACGAAACATATTTTTGTCTTCATCATAACACTGTCTCTAACGAACACTTTTACGTCCTGTACAATCAGGATATACACCATAACGTCTCTAACGAAATATAAAATAAGCTTTGGTTGGGAAAAAAAATCTAAACATCCCGATCACCGCTTCCACCTCGACGCTCCCCCCATTTACGGATTGCGGAAGGTCGCGATAGGATTCCGTTTCCGACCGCTTCGAGGAGGACGTCGACGTCGGCGTCCATCCAAGTGAGACGACCGAACGGACGGACGTCCGAACGAGATAAATTACGTCCGTTTTTTTTTCTCTCTCTTTCTCCTCCGCCCCGGAAAATCTCCGGAATGGACTTGCCGCGGCTGCGACAAACACGACCGTCGTTTATTCATTTTTTTTTACGTCCTCTTCATAGGGACCGAGGCACGAACGTATTGTTCATCTTCTCGATTTCGGCGCAAATGACCGAAGTTGTCGAAAACACAATTTGTCCTTTTCAATTTAATAAAAAAAAGAACGAAACAAAACAGAAATTCCGCAGTTGTGACAGTTCAACAATCATTTAATTTATATGTGAGAATAATATGTATTAAATCAAAAAAAAACTTTCAGAACTTTCAGAAATTTTCAACAGATAAACTCAACATTTCTTAATTATAAAATTTTGAGGAAGTAAAAAAAGTAATTACTTTAAAAATTAAAGATTATTTTAAAGTCAGAGCTCAAAATCCTTCTTCCCAATGTTAGAAAACGCTTTCAAGAAGTAACTATTTGATTAGATTAAAATATTTATTTCATTTTTTATGTTTTTTATGAAAAAATAATTGATTGGCATTTGCATTTTTAGTTTTACGAGCATAATTGTTGAATGAATGGCCTGATTTTAAAAACTATTTCACAAAAACATTGTACATTAGAAAATCTATTAGATTATCATAAAACTACACAATCGATTTGCATTTGTTTTCCGTTTTTCAGGCATAACTATAGAATTATTAATCGTTTTATCTAAACATTCTATGTTACAAATTCTATTGGGTTATCATAAAATTACGAAATCGAGCTTCATTTGTTTTCCTCTTTTCCGATAATAAATGTTGAATTAAATGTCTGGATTTAAAAATTATTTTACCAAAAACATTGTATTTTACAAAATCTCTTAAATAATTACAAAATTACAAAATTTATATTTGTCTTTCCGTTTTAAAGTATAACTTTTGAATCAATGATCTGAATTTAAAAATGATTTCACCAAACCATACAAAATCTATTCAATTTTCACAAAACTACACTTCGATTTGCATTTATTTTCCGTTTTTCAAGCATAACTATTGAATTACTGATCTGATTTTAATAATCGTTTTATCTAAACATACAAAATATATTGGATTAAAATAAAATGGGACATTCAGGCTGCATTTGTTTTTTTTGTTATTTTTGAGAATAAGGATTTGAATTTAAAAATTGTTTCACGAAACCATTGGTTTGTGCAAAATTTAATATATTATTACAAAACTACTTCTGTTTGACTTGTGTAAAACTTTTGTTCCATGCACCAATAAAGATTATTATTATTATTAAAACTACACAATCGATAAATATTGAATTAATATAATAGTATGATTTTATCAATTTTGTCAAAATTTTTATTATAAAATCTATTAGATAAAATTACAAAATCGAGTTTCATTTGTTTTTTTAGCATAATTAATATATAATAATTTTAACTGTATTAAGTCTAAGAGATATTTGTTAATCTTAATTCGTTTTTTAAACAATCTTCAATTGTTTTTTGGTACTGCTTTTAACAGTTGGCTAAATTGTTGTACTATAAGTAATTGTAAAACAATTTTGAAGTATTTTTTTAGTTTTAGACAACATTATTTCATAAATTTTAGATTAATTGTTTTTTTTATTCTAAAATTTAAACTGATTCAGAAAGTTTAAAGATTATTATTTTTTTATTGAAAGTTCTTTCTTTTTAGCAAATTTCAATTTGTTTTTGACATAGTTTTAATCTTTTTCTCATTAAATGTTTATCTTTTTAAAGGAAATTTTAATATTTCAGAAATCTTAAAACTGTGTTCAAATGTTTTTTCTCATCTAATTTCAATTGTTTTTTTTTTCGTGGTAAAATTAAAGAGCTTTTTCAAATTAATTTTCAATTGAATTTTTCTTAATTAAACGCAGCTGTTTCATTTTTTTTCTTCGTAAATACCTTATTTTTATGCAAAAATATTTATAAAATGTCCTTTCTTACTTGAATTTAATTGTTTTTTTTTTGTAATAAATTTTAATTTTTTTCTTACCAAATATCTTTTTTTTTTCTTTTCTGTAAAATTTCAATGGTCCTAAGATAAAAATTAACAATATCTTCACTATTTTGTTAATCTTATAAATACCGTTTATTTTTATTTGATATTTACTTTTTTTAATTTTGTTTTTTTGGACAATTTTGTATTTTCATAAAAAAATTCAACCTTGCTTTTTAAGTAAGGTTTCATTTATTTTTTCTTGTAAAATTCCAATAACTTTTACGCAATCTTTCTCTCTTCTAGAAATGTTTTTATTTTTTTAGTAATTTTTATTTTTTCATTGTTTTTTAACTGATTTAGAATGTTTAAAGGATTTTTTTTTTTCATTTTTTTAGCAAATTTCCATTTGTTTTTGCCATAGTATTAACCTTTTTCTCATCAAAACTTTTTTCTACGTGGTAAAATTAAAGAGTTTTTCAAATTTTCTGCTTCTTGTTAAATATCTCATTTTTTTGTAAAAAACTAATAATTTAAATATTTATAAAATGTTCCTTTTTAGCCAAATTTAATTGTTTTTTAGAATAAACTTATATAGAATTTTTTCTTATTTTTTCTATTCCGTAAAATTTCAATGATTCCAAGAAAAATCACTTCACTGTTTTGTTTATCTTATTAATTTCATTTTTTTGATATGAACACCCTTTTAATATTGGTTTTTTGATCAATTTTTTGTTTTTATAAAAAGATTTCAAGTTTGCTTTTTTAACCAAGATTTCATTTGTTTTTTCTTGTAAAATTCCAATAGATTTTACGCAAATTTTCTTTTTTTTAGAAAAGTTTTTATTTTTTTTTTTTAGTTTAGTTTTTGTTTCTATAATTTCAACTGATTTAGAATGTTTAAGAGATTATTATTATTTTTTATCGAAAGTTCTTCAGTTTTTAGCAAATTACAATTTATTTTTGGAATAGTGTTAATCTTTTTTTTCATCAAAACTATTTATAACTGTTTTTTCTTACCTAATTTCTTCTTAGCCAAATTTATTTTTTTTTTAGAATAAACTTTAATTTTTATCTTAATTTTTTTTATTCTCTAAAATTTCAATGATTCCAAGAAAAATGACTTCACTGTTTTGTTTATCTTACTAATTTCATTTTTTTGATATTAACACCCTTTTAATATTGTTTTTTTTTATCAATTTTGTATTTTTATAAAAAGTTTTCAACTTTTCTTTTTAAGCAAGGCTTCATTTGTCTTTTTTTGTAAATACTTAATAATTTTTGCGCAATTTTCCTTTCTTCTAGAAAAGATTTTATTTTTTTTAATAATTTTTATTTTTTCATTGATTGTTTTTTCTTTTCTATAATTTCAACTAATTTAGAATGTTTAAGAGAATATTATTTTCTTTATTGAAAGTTCTTAATTTTTTTTAGCAAATTTCAATTTGTTTTTGGAATTGTCTTAACCTTTCTCTCATCAAAACTGTTTATAACTGTTTTTCCTTGCCTAATTTCAATTGTTTTTTTTTTCTACGTAGTAAAATTGAAGACTTTTTTCAAATTTTCTTCTTCTTGTTAAATATATTATTTTTGTGTAAAAAAGCTAATAATTTAAATATTCATAAAATATTCTTTCTTAGCCATATTTAATTGCTATTTTTAGAAAAAAAAATTTTTCTTAATATTTTCTTTTCTGTAAAATTTCAATGGTTCGGAGAAAATAATTCACTTCACTGTTTTGTTTAACTTGTAAATTTCATTTATTTTATTTCCTTTGATATTAATATCTTGTTAATATCTTCCTTCCTAAATTTAATTGATGTAAGATGTTCTATCTTAGCTAAATTTAATTGATTTATTTAAATAAACTTTAATTTTTTTTTATTCTCTAAAATTTCAATGATTCCAAGAAAAATCACTTCACTGTTTTGTTTATCTTATTAATTTCATTTTTTGATATTAACACCCTTTTAATATTGGTTTTTTGATCAATTTTTTGTTTTTATAAAAGTTTTCAACTTTGCTTTTTAACCAAGGTTTCATTTGTTTTTTCTTGTAAAATTTCAATAGTTTTTACGCAAATTTTCTTTTTTCTAGAAAAGATTTTATTTTTTTTAGATTAGTTTTTGTATTTTTTCATTGATTGTTTTTTCTTTTCTATAATTTCTACTGATTTAGAATATTTAAGAAATTATTTTTTTATTGAAAGTTCTTCATCTTTTAGCAAATTTCAATTTGTTTTTGGAATTGTCTTAACCTTTCTCTCATTAAAACTGTTTATAACTGTTTTTTCTTACCTAATTTCAATTATTTTTTGTAGGTGGTAAAATTGAAGACTTTTTTCAGATTTTTTTCTTCTTCTTAAATATCTTATATATACAACATCTTTATTAACAGACAAACTTACAATAACAATAAATATAATACATATATGATAGATGATGTTAGTGGGTTAGTCCGTTAAATGGCTATCGACCAGCGGTCTTTCAGCCCGGATTTGTCAGTCTTTATATGTCTCGTCAGTCTGTCTCTGATGGTGGTGATGATGATGGATGGTGTGATTCGATGAATTCGTATGTTGTGAATGAAGGGGTTTTATATTTAGGGATTAGGTCAGGATTTCTGCGCAAGCAGTAAAGAGAAAGGATGTGTTGGTTAAAGGAGTTTTTGGAAAATTTTTCGCTAAGGTATAGAAGGCGTTCGTTGATGGGAATAACAGAGGTAGTGTCATATAGGACTTGGTTAGAAGGATTATGTAAAGGATTGCTAGGATGGCGGATTTTGGTTAAAGCTCTTAGGGAGGATCGCTCGCTAACTTGGATATTATGGATAGTGGGATTGCAAGAGTTTAGGAAAAGAACATTACCATAGTCAAGTAAAGGGCGGCAAATCATTTTGTAAATTTTAACGGCTGTTTTTGTGGATATTCCGTTGTTTTTGTATGTTAAATTCCTAAATAATTTGGCCCTTGTGATGATTTTAGCCTTATTTGAAGCTGTGTGGCTTTTGAAGTTTACTTTTTGATCTATGGTAATGCCTAGGTATTTTATGGACGTAGAAGGAGAAACAATTGTGTGGGAGATATGGATATTATATGTAGGATTATTGTTGCGGTGATAGGGAATTAGAAGCTGGGATTTGTGGGGGTTGATTTTAATTCGCCATTTGCAAAACCAGGGTTGTAGGGTGTCAATAAGCTGCTGAAGGGATTGCAGAGCTTTAGGTACGGAGGGTGCATGGGAAATGAGGGTTGTATCATCTGCAAATTGGAGGAGATATTTTGAGGGATTAAAGTGAAGGGGGTCAGGGTTGTAGATGTCGAAGCAGAAGATGTTGTAAAGTAGTGGAGATAGCGGGGATCCTTGAGGTAGACCTTGAACAGGTGTAAAGGGAGGGGAGTAGGAGTTGTTGATTTTGAGTTTGAGGGATCTGTTTGAAAGGAATTGCCTAATGATAAAAATAATGTGGGAAGGACTTTTGAGGAGGTAACATTTATACAACAGACCTTGATGCCAGACAGAATCGGAGGCTTTTTGCACATCCAGTAGTAGGATGGCTGATGATTTTCCTTCAAGGTGTGTTGTTTGGATGTTTGAGGTAAGGGTGGTAAGAGGGAGGGTAGTGGAACGTTTTGGAAGGAAGCCAAATTGGTAATTCGGGATGCGGTCTTGGACGTGGGATAGTATTTTGTTTTTAAGGAGTGATTCATAAAGTTTACCTAGGACGGGAAGTAACGTAATGGGACGGTAGCTGGATATTAGGGATGGAGGATGGTCACGTTTTGGGATACAGATGATAATACCAAGTTTCCATTCGGAAGGAAAATATTGGTGTTGGTAGATGAAATTAAGGATATTAAGGATATGAACGTGTATATGGTGTGGTAAGGATTTTACTATAGTTCTATGTACTAGGTCGTGTCCAGTCGCTGTATTTTTGCCCTTCTTTAATGTGTTAAAATAGTCATCTTCTGTGAAAATGTCCGTCGGTTTTGAACTGTCATTAAATCTGAAGAAATCGTTGTACCAGTCGTTTACGAGCTGAAACGTTGCTTGGTCAAAATTAGGGTCTTGTGTCTTTGAATAAATAGAATTGAAATGGTCTGCAAATTTACGTGTGATAATGTCTAGTTCTGTTATAGTCTCGTCAGTAGTGGGGTCGTACAGTTCTTGTAGTTTGTCTGTCTTTTTGTATTTGCTAAGTTTCCTAATTTCTGTCCAAAACTTTTTACCTCTTGAGTCATTGATTTTTCTACAGCTGTTAATCCAAGTGTCCGTCTTATATTCCGTAATTAGTTTTTTAATGTCTTTGTTCAGTTTGTTGAATTTTTGTCGAAGTTCAGGAGTGTCCGTTAGTTGAATGTCTCTGTAGATTTGTCTTTTATGTTTGATAAGGCGAAGGATAAAATTTGGGAGAGGATATTTATAAAATTGTTTTTTAATTTGGGGAGTATTTTGTTTGATCGATTTAAATAGGATGTCATTGAATTGGGTAATGGTATTAGGATTGATGTTGGGATTGGAAGCGATAAATTGTGTCAAGTCTGAAGCTACTGTCTTTGTGTCACATTTGTTAAAATTGTAAATGAGGTTAGGAATTTGTTGTGGGAGATTAGATGGATTTCCATTTATTTTTACGTTTTTCATACATAACTATTGAATTAATAATCTGATTTCAAAAATCGTTTTTATCTACGTTACAAATTCTATTGGATTATCATAAAATTACATAATCGTTCTGCAATTGTTTTCCGAGAATAACTCTTGAATTAAAAGACTAAATTTAGAAATTAATTCACCAAAAACATTGTATTTAACAAAATCTCTTAAATAATTACAAAATTTATATTTGTCTTTCTGTTTTAAAGCATAACTTTTAAATTAATGATCTGAATTTAAAAATGATTTCACCAAAACATTGGTTCGTACAAAATCTATTAAATTATCAGAAAACTGCACATCGATTTGCATTTGTTTTCCATTTTTCAGGCATAACTATTCAATTAATGATCTGATTTTAAAAATCCTTTTAGCAAACCATTACAAAATATATTGGATTATCATAAAATGGAAAAATCGGGCTGCATTGGTTTTTCTGTTATTTTTAAGAATTAAAGGTTTAAAGATTAAAAAATTGTTTCACGAAACCATTGGTTTGTGCAGAATCTAATATATTATTATATTACAAAACTACACAATTGATAAATATTGAATCTGATTTTATAAATTGTTTTGTCAAAATTTTCATTATAAAATATATTAGATTATAATAAAATTCTAAAATCGAGTTGCATTTGATTTTTTTTTTGGGCATAATTAATATATAATAATAATTTTAACTGTATTAGAAAGTTTAAGAGATATTTGTTAATAATGATTAAATTGTTTAATCAAATAATTTAATTAATTGTAAAACAAGTTTTGTTGTTTTCGACGATAATATTTCATAAATTTTAGATTGATTGTTTTTTCTCGTCTTTAATTTCAACTGATTTAGTATGTTTATGATTTTTTTGAAGGTTCTTCGTTTTTCTGGAAAATTTCAATTTGTTTTTTTGCATATTCTTAACCTTTTTCTCATCAAAACTGTTTATAACTGTTTCTTATTACCAAATTTCAATTGTTTTCTTTCTTTCCTTTCTTTTGGTAAAATTGAAGTTTTTTTTTAAATGATCTTCTTCTTGTTAAATATCTTATTATTGTGTGAAAAACTAATAAATTAAATATTCATAAAATGTTCTATGTTAGCTAAATTTAATTGTTTTTTTTTTTTGTAATAATTTTTTTAATTTTTTTCTTTTCTGTAAAATTTTAATGGTTCCAAAAAAAAATCACTGTTTTTCCTTGCCTTATTTCATTTGTTTTTTTTTCTACGTGGAAGAAATGAAGACTTTTTTCATATGTTCTTCTTCTTGTTAAATATCTTATTTTTGTGTAAAAAAACTAATTTAAATATTCATAAAATGTTCTATCTTAGCTAAATTTAATTGTTATAAACTAAATTTTTTCTTACTTTTTTCATCAATTTTTTGTTTTTATAAAAAGATTTCAACTTTGCTTTTTAACCAAGATTTCATTTGTTTTTTCTTGTAAAATTCCAATCGTTTTTACGCAAATTTTCTTTTTTTTTAGAAAAGTTTTTATTTTTTTTAGTTTAGTTTTCTTTACTATAATTTCAACTGATTTAGAATGTTTAAGAGATTATTATTATTTTTTATCGAAAGTTCTTCAGTTTTGAGCAAATTACAATTTATTTTTGGAATAGTGTTAACCTTTTTCTCATCAATACTGTTTATAACTGTTTATTCTAATTTCAATTGTTTTTTTTTTTTCTACGTGGTAAAATTGAACACTTTTTTCAAATGTTCTTCTTGTTAAATATCTTATTTTTGTGTAAAAAAGCTAATAATTTAAATGTCCATAAAATATTATTTCTTAGCCAAATTTAATTTTTTTTTTAGAATAAACTTTAATTTTTGTCTTAATTTTTTCTTTTCTGTAAAATTTCAATGGTTCCAAGAAAATAATTCACTTCACTGTTTTATTTAACTTATAAATTTCATTAATTTCCCTTTGTTATTAAAATCCATTGAAATTTTACAGAAAAGAAAAATTAAGAAAAAATTTATTACAACAAAAAACAATTAAATTTAGGTAAGAAGATA
Organism: Ontholestes murinus; assembly: GCA_963969525.1. NCBI lineage: Eukaryota > Metazoa > Arthropoda > Insecta > Coleoptera > Staphylinidae > Ontholestes > Ontholestes murinus. Next base: position 72,417,926 of record OZ018391.1, read on the forward strand.
TTAACTTCTTACCTAAATTTAATTGTTTTTTGTTGTAATAAATTTTTTCTTAATTTTTCTTTTCTGTAAAATTTCAATGGTTCTAAGAAAAAAATCACTGTTTTTCCTTGCCTAATTTCAATTGTTTTTTTTTTTCTACGTGGAAAAATTGAAGACTTTTTTTAAATGTTCTTCTTCTTGTTAAATATCTTATTTTTATGTAAAAAACTAATAAATTAAATATTCATAAAATGTTCTTAACTCTTAACTAAATTTAATTGATTTATTTAAATAAACTTTAATTTTTTTATTCTCTAAAATTTCAATGATTCCAAGAAAAATGACTTCACTGTTTTGTTTATCTTACTAATTTCATTTTTTTGATATTAACACCCTTTTAATATTGTTTTTTGATCAATTTTGTGTTTTTATAAAAAGTTTTCAACTTTACTTTTTAAGCAAGGTTTCATTTGTTTTTCCTTGTAAAATTCCAATAGCTTTTACGCATATTTTCTTTCTTTTAGAAAAGTTTTTATTTTTTTTTAGTTTAGTTTTCTTTTCTATAATTTCTACTGATTTAGAATGTTTAAGAGAATATTATTTTCTTTATTGAAAGTTCTTCATTTTTTTAGCAAATTTCAATTTGTTTTTGGAATTGTCTTAACCTTTCCTTCATCAAAACTGTTTATAACCGTTTTTCCTTGCCTAATTTCAACTGTTTTTTTCTACGTAGTAAAATTGAAGACTTTTGTCAAATTTTCTTCTTCTTGTTAAATATATTATTTTTGTGTAAAAAAGCTAATAATTTAAATATTTATAAAATATTCTATCTTAGCCAAATTTAATTGCTTTTTTTAGAAAAAAACTTAATTTTTTTTCTTAATATTTTCTTTTCTGTAAAATTTAAATGGTTCCAAGAAAATAATTCACTTCACTGTTTTGTTTAACTTGTAAATTTCATTTATTTTCCTTTGATATTAATATCTTGTTAATATCTTCCTTCCTAAATTTAATTGTTTTTTTTGTAATAATTTTTTTCTTTTCTGAAAAATTTTAATGGTTCTAAGAAAAAAATCACTGTTTTCCTTGCCTAATTTCAATTGTTTTTTTTTTTCTACGTGGAAAAATTGAAGACTTTTTTAAATGTTCTTCTTCTTGTTAAGTATCTTATTTTTATGTAAAAAACTAATAAATTGAATATTCATAAGATGTTCTATCTTAGCTAAATTTAATTGATTTATTTAAATAAACTTTAATTTTTTTTTATTTTTTTTATTCTCTAAAATTTCAATGATTCCAAGAAAAATCACTTCACTGTTTTGTTTATCTTATTAATTTCATTTTTTTGATATTAACATCCTTTTAATATTGATTTTTTGATCAATTTTTTGTTTTTATAAAAAGTTTTCAACTTTGTAAAATTCCAATAGCTTTTACGCAAATTTTCTTTTTTCTAGAAAAGTTTTTATTTTTTTTAGATTAGTTTTTGTATTTTTTCATTGATTGTTTTTTCTTTTCTATAATTTCTACTGATTTAGAATATTTGAGAGATTATTATTTTTTTTTATTAAAAGTTCTTCATCTTTTAGCAAATTTCAATTTTTTTTGGAATTATCTTAACTTTTCTTTCATCAAAACTGTTTATAACTGTTTTTCCTTGCCTAATTTCAATTGTTTTTTTTTTCTACGTATTAAAACTGAAGAATTTTTTCAAATTTTCTTCTTCTTGTTAAATACCTTATTTTTGTGTAAAAAAAAGTATTAATTTAATTTTGATTTTTTCGTATCAAACCTTTTTGGAAAACTTTAAATTTAATTTTAAATATTTATAAAATGTTCTTTCTTAGCCAAATTTAATTATTTTTTTTATAATAAACTTTAAATTTTTTTCTTTTCTGTGAAATTTCAATGATTTTAAGAAAAAAAATCACCACTGTTTTGTTTAACTTATAAATTTCATTTATTTTTCTTTGATGATAACATCTTGTTTCATATTGTTTTTTTTTATTGATTTTGTGTTTTTATAAAAGGTTTTCAACTGTTTTAGGTAAGGTTTCAATTCTTTTTGGTTGTAAAATTTCAACAGCTTTTAATAAAATTTCCTTTCTTGTAGCAAAGTTTTATTTTAGTAAATTTAAATTTTTTATTGAAAAAACAAATATTTAACTGTAATACATTTTTAATTTATTTTTCGTATCAGATCTCAAATATGTTTTTTTGAAAACTTTATTTTTAAGAAAGAAATTTTCTTCGTAAATATATTATTTTTTGTAAAAATCCAAATAATTTTTTAAATATTCAAAAAACTGTTTTCAACTCTTCTTACCTGAATTCAATTGATGTTTTTTAATTAATGAAATTAAAATTCTTTCTAATAAACTTAAAATTTTAATGGTTCTTAAAAAATTAACAAAGTTTTAACTGTTTTTGTTTAAAAAAATCATTTCGCTTTTCTTTGATATTGACACCTTTTCAAATTTGTGTTTTTGCTTTTTAAGCAAGGTTTCAATTGTGTTTTTCTTCGCAAATTTCCTTTCTCCTAGAAATGTTTGTATTTTTTAGAAAATTTATAACATAAGCGAGAGTTTTACTAAAGTAGTTAACAGTAAAGCACATTTAATTAAACATAGAGGAAATAATTGTGTTTCGTTGCTAATTATTTTTTTATTTTCCAAAGAAACGGAATTGTTTTTAAAATATGATACAAAAATAATATTTTAACAATATAAGTCGTTATTATTTAAATTAATTGAAGGGTGGGATATTGGACACCCACCCTACATATATAAAAACATTTTAAGAGAAAGTAGTCTTATAGTTTCCTGCAATTACAACAAGAAATTATAGAGTTTAAATAAGAAAATAAAACAGTATCCACCGCTAAAATGTTAATGTGAATGTAGGGTGGATGGGTGGCCTCTATCCCACCCTCCAACCCGTAAAACATAAACTAGAGTTTTACTAAAGTACTTAACAATAACACACATTTAATCGAACATAAAGGAAATAATTGCGTATCGGTTTTTAAATATTTTAATTTAATATATTAAATTAATTGGTTGATAGAATAGTTAATAGCCACCCACCCTGCATATACAAATAAAAAGTCAGCTGATACTCTTTTAGTTTCTTTTAATTTCGACAAAAGAATTTAGAGGATATTAAGAAAACAACAAAACAGTGTCTATTGAGAAAAATTAAATCTATATGAAGGGTGGGTGGACGTATCCTATCCTACCCTCTAGTACACTAAACATAAACGAGTGTTTTATTTAAATAATCACAGATAATGAAAGGAATTCTGTTAAATATACAAAAAAACAATTCCGTTTCTTTGTATTACATTTTAACAAAATAAGTCGTTTATATTAAATTAATTGGAGGGTGGGATAGTGGCCACCCACCCACCCTACATATATAAAAACATTTCAACAGAAAATAGTTTCCTGCAATTACAACGAGAAAATTTAGAGTTTAAATAAAAACACAAAACAGTATACACTGCTAAAATGTAAATATATATGTAGGGTGGGTGGGTGGCCTCTATCCCACCCTCCAACCTGTAAAACATAAACGAGGGTTTAACTGAAATAATTATTAACGATAACACAAATTTTATTAAATATGTGAGACAGAATTCCGTTTATTTTCAAAATATTTCAATGAAAATATTCGTCTATATTTAATCGATTGCAGGTAAAATAGTGCTCCCACTTTACATTAAAACTTTTACACATACTATTTTACTAATATTATAATGGACAATGAAAAGAATGAAGGAAAACGTTCTAAAAGAGAGAAACCATTAAAAAAATTTAGAAACCTAGAAGAAAATTCTACAAATTTCGTTATAAAATAACTGAAAAATTCTAATAGAACAAAACAAAATTATATAGAAAATGAAAAATACCATTTTAAATAAATTATAATTCTAGGAGATAAATTATTAGAAAATTGTATAACCCTGAAAGAAACTTCTAGGAATCTGAAAGGGAAATTGCTGGAAAAAAATAAATACTTCTCAAGGTTCTTGAAAAAATTAAAGAAAAACATTCAAGAAGAAAGTTTTAGAAACAAAAATTTTAATTTTTGGAAGAGAAATTACTGAAAAATTCTGAAAAAAAGATTTGATGGAAAATTGAAGAAGATAAAATAACAAATGGCGTAAAATTCTCACAAATGTAAAAGGAAAAGCTAGAAAATTCGGGAAATCTAACAGAGCAATTAATGAGAACCCACTAAAAAACTTCTAGAAGTCTGGAATAGGAACTACTAAAAAATAAATCACGGAAAAATTTGTACAACCGTAAGAGAAAATTTTAGAAACTAAGAAGAGATATTTACTAAAATAATCTTCTTTAAAGAAAACAGTTTAAACATTTTATTAAAATAAAGTAAACATTTTATTAATTTGGAATAGAAATTGCAACAAAATTTTATAACCTCTAAGAAACTTCTATGAATATGAAAAGAAGAAATTGAGTAAACTTGCTCAAATAAACCAAGATATATTGAAAATTTATCAAAAAACTACAGAGATTTTAAAGAGGCATTATTACATTACTATAAAATTTTAGAATCCTTGAAGAAAATATCAGTTATTTGGATAAGCAATTGCTGTAGGCCTCTAATAAAATAAACGAGATTAATGAAAAAAATCTTTAAATAGTTTTTAGTGTCCTGCAATAACAACCAAAAAAGTGGAGCGTTATAAAAAAAAAAGAGTATCCTCTGTTAAAATATTTTTATATATGTAGGGTGGGTGGGTGGCCTCTATCCCACCCTCCAACCCGTATAACATAAGAGAGAGTTTACTGAATTAGTTAACAATAACATAAACTAAAAGAATGATTAAGATGATAAAAAAATTCTGCGAATAATTCCTAAATACTTTTTTCTAAATTTATATATTTATTTTATTGATCATTCCAATTATTAATAGTGTGTGAATTTGTTACCTGTTAATTTATTAATTGAACGATCATTACAAGAATATTATTTTCTTACTGAATAAATCACATGATTCTTAATTACTATTATTACCACCCACATCACCTTTTTTAATAGACAATATTTCATCACACAATAATTAAACGAATCGTTTATTATTACAATATTAAATAATTCATCTTAACTTTTTTCTAAATTTACATTCTGGTTATTTCCTATTTGATTTTGATATCAAGAGCGAAAAAAACAGAACAATACACTCACCAACAGTAATTAGCGATATGTAACGCCCGTGTTTTTTTTTGCTCAAGGTTTAATCTCACTGATAAATGCGTGTCTGGTCTAGAAAATCGGATTTCCCCGCCGTACCCGGGAGGTAGAGTGTGACCTTTGTCCCCTTTTTACCCTCCTGTGTTTTTTTTTTGTTGCTGCCTCTACCCCGGAACGGGAGAGCGCGATTAGCTAATTGCAACCCCCTGGGGGATGCTCGGCGCGTGACTGCCTCCGCTCGTTCCGCCGTCGACCCTCTACATACACCAACCCCGTGCATTTTTCACCCCCCAGCCGGAAACCCATTGATGACTGATGGAATCAAGTCAATTGTGCAGTAGATATGTTGTTTTTTATTTTATTGGTGATGATTTAATGCTTTATTGAAATAAAAATGTGTCCAATAGCAATTAGTAAATTAATTTATTATTATATATTTTAAAACCAACAGCTAATATTTATAAATAGCTAGAAATATACGTTACGAATTAAGAATTCACTTACGGTAGTGAATTGTATCGTACAGATTGGCTTTAAATTGTTTAACAAGTAATAACGTTTACGAGCAGTTACCAGCGAATCACGGTTCCTAATTAACTTGATAAAGCACGCGATTAAACTACTCGGGCACATAAAGGGGACAAACAGACAAATGGCAAAAGGTAGGTGGCGGTAATATGGGCCAACAAAATATTTCCCCGTTTAGGGTGAAGTAATTGAAACGTTTCCCTCAGCTTTAAGTGTAATTCCTTAATAATTACTTACTTATTGCAATATTCAAGCATTTATTACTCGAAATGAAAATTTGAATACATCTTGAAAGACAACTAAGCTAATCAAAGAATAAATGATTTTTATTAATTGTATACTGAAGAGCCAAAGAGTTATTCATTATTTAACATTCTCGCAATTTCAGCTAAACTTCATAATTCCGTTCTAACGAGAGAAACAATAATTCAATGTTTTCATTCTATACAATGTTTTTTATTTCTTGAAATGAGTTATAATTTTCAAAAATGGCCTTTATTTTTTTTTTAATAACTTTCTCATTTATCACTTGGTGAAACATTTTGAACTATTACTAATGAAGGTTTAAATTAAATTACACTTTGTTTGTTTCACAATTTTTCTATATTTACTTGACTAGTTTCGCTTCTTAAGGCATTATCAAGAGTAGAGAAATTGTGAAACAAACCAAGTGTAATTTAATTTAAACCTTCATTAGTTATAGGCCTTTATTTTATAAATTATATGAAATCAATCCAACTACATTAAATTAAACAAAATGGTGATGTGTCCAGCATAATACTTTCCCTATATTTTTCTCAAACACTATAAGGATTACGCAAAAAGGCTATTCTTAATAATTTGCTCAATTTTAAATTCTAAATTCTAAATTTATATGTATATGTAGGGTAGGTGGGTGGCTTTTAACCCACTCTCCAAACAGTGAAACATAAGCCAGAAAATTTAAAGTTGTAAAACGTAATTAAACATAACATTTTTGCTAAATATATTCAAACAAATTTTTCAAATAAATTTTGATTATGTTTTTCTGACTGGAGGGTGGGATAGAGGCCACCCACACACCCTACATATACATATAAACTTTAATAACTTATCGCCTCGTTGTATCCAATGAAATGAATTACAAATTTTTTTGAATATTTCTAGATGATTTACATAAATAAGATACTTGTAGACTAGAAATTAATCACTGCGCAAGCAGTATTTTGTGGATGGTTTATCATCAATGCGATTGTAATAGTTATTTAAGGTACAAGTGTAAAAAGTGATGCTTTATTGGACGAACTGGTGTTTAAAAACACGAGCGAGTTTTTTTAAAGCCAGGAGTTTGACATTACCGTGCAATAAAAACGTAAAAAAGCACTAGTGCTTTAAAAAGCCACTTTTACAATGAAAAATAATGCAAAAAGCGTCTACTTTCTATACGATCGTAGATAAAAGTAATATTTATAAAGTTATTCCGTTAGGAGGATTGTATAGGTAGGTATGGAATTATGTGGATGTCCAATTTTGGAAAAAAAGAAAGAAAGTAAATTTGACCCAAAGAAATATTAAACAAAAAAAAGATAAGCTTCTAAAAATACATATAACCATCACCGACATCTGTACAAGAAACTCTAGTGTGTATAAAAGAGGGTTATTATTACCTAGATATTTGCTGATTTAAAATCTAGAGATAAAATTTTAAATTTTTGAGAAAAAAAAAATAAGTTAACCAAGAACTATGTAAATCATGTACATCAACAAAATACTGCTTGCGCAGTTGTGGATGTTTGTGGTTAAGAATAAATATTAACTTAAATTATCTACAAAATACTGCTTGCGCAGTGATGTATGCCTACATATAAGAAGTACTGCGCGAGCAGTATTTTCTAGATGATTTACATCAATAAGATACTGGTGGAATAGAAATTCATCACTGCGCAAGCAGTATTTTGTGGATGGTTTATCATCAATGCGATTGTAAAAATAATATTCTAAAACCTATTCAGTTGGGAGGATTTTCTAGGCAGTATGAAATTATGTGGATGTCCAATTTGGAAACAAATGACTGGAAAATTTGATGCAAAGAGATATTAAATTAGGAAAAATAAGTTTTTAAAGATACATATAAGCTCTGTAGAAGAATATGTAGAAGAAACTGTAGTGTGTATAATAGAGGATTGTTGGAACTTAGATTATCTAGATACTTGCCGATTTGAAAACTAGAAGTGAAACAATATTTTTAAATTCTTGAGAAGATAAAATTTAAATTATTTAAATCATGCAAATCAACAAAATACTGCTTGCGCAGTCCTAGATTATTACGTATATGTAATATCCAATCAGTAAAACAAGCGTCGGTTTTAATTAAATGTTGTAAAACGTAAATCAATGATTTGAATTTTTTTTAAGAAAATTTTGATATTTAAATATATTGTTGAAAAGTTTTGAAGATATTGATACCTAAGAAAACTTGTGGGTCATACAAAAGTAAAATCTTAAAGAACATTTGAAGAATCTTTAAGAAAACTTTGTTTATTAGAAAAAAAATCATATCAAATATTATAAAGAAACCGTTAAAGCTTTCTCTAAACAAGAGATAATTGATTTTTTAAATGTTTATTTAAACATTTCAAGAAACAATTGTAAAATAAAAAACATTTCATCACTCGAAAAAACAACAGTTTTCAAATTAACTTAAATAATTATTTTCGTAGCATTAGTAGTTGTATTTGGCTATCGACCACTTGGTCCCTCAGCCGTGTTATTTGTGTATTCGTGTGTGTGTATTTAAATGAGCTTGTTACACTTATTTTATTTTAACAAAGAAAAATTAAAAAACAATTTTTAATGTTTTTACGTAATTGGAAATATAAGATCTTTTTTTGTAAATAATACTAGAGCAAAAACAATTAACAAATAGCTCGAATTTAGCTTTTAAAAATTTAATCAAATATAAAATTTTCTGATCTAATCTAATACTTTTCAAACAGTTGAAAGACAACTTAATTAACCTTATTTATTTAAACTAATAAAATAAATGTAATAAAATTTATTAAAGTGTTTAGGTAGCTTTTTTAATTATTATTAGTTAAAATAAATAAACTTTCCTGAAGTTATAACAGCAAAGTTACCTTTTACTTTTATTATTTTATTGCAAAATAATATAAAATCGAATAAACAGAAACAATCGACTTTTTAAACGGTTAACTCTTTATAAGAATCAATTTATTTTAATTTAAAAACTTTTCATACGTGATTAAGATCATTCGAAATATAGCAAAATTAAGAAATTTAAAAAATATATTTAGTTTTCAAGAGAGTCCAAGAATTTCTTCTAAACGTTTCTAAATGGTTTGTTATTTTTATCTTAAAACTGTATTAAACTTTTTGGATGTCCTAAAATTTAAATAGTTTTTTCATAAAAGTTTTTCTAGAATATTTGTTCTGAACATTTTGATCAATTAATTTTTTTAGAGAAATCTCTTTATTTTGCAGTTTCTTTTAATTATTTTTAGATATTTTACCACTTTTTTGAACTGTACAACCTCTACTTTTTGAGTAGTATTTTCGAGATCATGCAAGATTTTCTAAAAGTTTTGTCATTTCCTTTACAAAACTTTTCTTTATATATCTTTAAAAACTTTCTTCTCGAGATCTTTTTTTAATTTTTTTTTCACGATTTTCTTGAAATTACTATTTAAGGTTTTTATGTATTTAGTCGAGTAATTTTTCTTAAAGCTATATTTTCTAGATTTGAATTATATAGAATTTTATAAAACTTTTTCTCGAAATTACAAATTTTTATTGTTTACTTTTTAAGTTTTATTATAAGATCATCTATAATTTTTCTCAAAATGTTTAACATTTTTGTACAAAAACTTTTCTTTCGACATGTTTAAGAACTTTCTTCTCTAGATTCTCCTGAAATTTCTCTTGTGGTTTCTAGATTAGTTATTTTCTTCTGAAAACTGTAGATTTCTTTTCTTTTTAACATTTGAATAATAATAATTTCCTTGGATTTTATTTATATAAATGTTTAGAATTATTCTTAAAAAATTATTCTTCGACATTTTAATTAATACAATTTACTTAGAGATATCTATATTTTGCTAGTTTTTTTTTTCTTCTTCTTCTTTACTTCCATCATGAAGTTGAACTACAAAATTATTGTAAAATTTAATAAATTTATTGAAACAAATTTCTCAAATAATTTTTGATGGTATTTTCCTTACTGGAGGGTGGGATAGAGGACCACCCACTTACCCTACATATACATATAATCTCTAATTCCTTCTCGTCTCATTGTATGAAATTAATTACAATTTTTTTTAATAAAAATGAAATTAAAATGAAAGCATTTTTGAGTGAGTAAATTAGTAAAATATGATGAATGATGAGGGGGCAGACTTTAAATATAAGTTAGATACGATTTGCTATAGAAAGTTAATTATATATAAAATTACATTTTGATTTTGTTTCCTTTTTTATTACATAAAGGGTTTGATGGTTTTTAGCAGCAAAATCATCAACGGTTAGCAATTAAAGTTATTATATATATGTAGGGTGGGTGGGTGGCTTCTATCTCACCCTTCAATTAGCAAAACATAAGGGAGAATTGTAACAAAAAGTTGTAAAATATAAATAAACACAAAATAATTGCATTTTTTGAGATTTATTTATACAAATAATTTTTGGTGATGTTTTACTGATTGGAAGGTGAAATAGAGGCCACCCGCCTACCCTACATATACATATAAATTTCAATTACTGATCGTCTCGCGGTTTGGAGTAAATAAATTTTACAGAACTTTTTGAATTAAAAAAAAAATTCAAAAGGTAAAGTTTTTGATGAGGAAATTAATACAATTTTTAAGGAGGATGGGTAAACAGACTTCAAATCTAAAATAGATAGTATTAGCTATATAAGAACATTTATATTTAAACGTAAATTTGGAGTATGCTTTATTTTTTATTAGATATAAGATTGTATTGGTTTTTGCAGCAAAATCATCACCGATTAATATTTGAGGTTATCATGTATACGTAGGGTGGATGGGTGGCCTCTATTCGACTTTCCAATCAGTAAACCATAAGCGAGGGTTTTAATTAAAAGTTGTAAAATATAAAGAAATATAAAAATTGTGATATTGCTATCATAATATTTTCCTACAATTTCTTCAAAACTATGAGGTTTACCCAAAAGGCTATTGCTAATAATTTACTTAATTTTGGATTCTTTACAATTACTTGTTATACAAATTTCATGTAACTCACATAGTTTATTAGTACTAGGCAAAAAATATCAATTTATTTTTTCTCGCAAGTTAAGCATGAAAAACATGTTCTAATAAAACTCGCTCAGTTTCTCATTCCCTTTAACTTTTGTTTGAAGAGCAATGTAATATTTTTAAAATTTAGAAAAATATCGGGGAAAATCCAAAAAACGCCTTGGGCAAACAACCACTTCCGGTTTAAGAATGTTTACCGAAAAGCTTTTCAGATCTAATTTTTAATGATAAAACGTTAAGTTTAAAGTTTCATCTCAAACGGATTTTTCCTTTTTGAGATAGAGCGCCCACAGACATTTCCATGCACGAAAACAATACTTCCCCTATATATACTATATAGGGAAAGTAATAAAGGGTCAATCCGCGGAGTGGATTAATTGGCGAAGCGCACGTTTCGCAAATGGCCAGCCGAGAAGAAAAAAAGTTTTCAAAACGACCGCCGAGGGTGCGCTCGATTTCCATCCCCATGATTCCCACCGCGATAAACCTTAATCGCGCCAATAATCCCTTCCACGGCCTACCAAAAATTAATGCGTCCATTTTGAATCGAAATCGAGGAAATTGCGCGCCGTGAATCACCGACCTCCGATAACGGCCGCCAACCCCGCCGTCCCCGCTCATCGCTCATTTTTTTCTGCACCCCCGTTTGTTGACCCGAAATACGCCGCCGCCGCCGCCCCCAATCTCTCTCTGTGTTACAAGTGTCTAGATTACTCCACCTTGGCTCGGTATGAAAGAGGGTCGACGTTTAATCGATCCCGGAACGCTACCCGTAAAACTGAACCTTTAAGGGCACTTTCCGTTCCGTACCCCACACCGCTGTATGCAACGAGCGTCGGGGCGGCGGAGGGATAAGGGGTATTGGCGGCGTCCTCGAGAACGCGCGACGCTTTTTTCCGCCGTCCCCGAGACGCGCTGAGAATCGGTTAATTAAATTTTTAATTCCTCCTGAAGATATTAACTGAAAGCTTTTTATTCGCGTTCTTTTCCTCTCGCTCCCTTTATTGCGAATCGCGGAGGAATCGATTGGCGGCAGAAGTGCGAGGCGGGGGTAGGTTAGGGGATAGGCGCTCGCAACGTCCCGCTGAATACTTAATTACGCGAGAGTGCCTTTCTTTGTTATCGCGAAGTTGCCGTTTTATAATTGAACTGTCAAATTTATGTTATGAATATCCACCGCCGTACAAATAATGTAATTCAATGTTTTCATTCTTTTTTTTCATTCAAATAGTTGCACTGAATGGTTTGATTCAACGAAATCAACGGGTACACTCTAAAGGGATGCAGAAATAAATTTTGTTTCCTTTGTTTCATTTATAAACTCGTTGCAGAATTTAATTTTTTTTGTTCCTATTCAGTAAATTGTATTCAAAATATTAGCACTTTCTTCACAAATTTGTTTTCATTAACTAAATATACATTTCGAACACAAAGTCTTCCCTTTCAGTCTTAAAACCAAACTACATATAATAGGAATGGTTTTTGAATTATTATTTCCCACAGACTAGTTTAAATCTATTTTACATCTCATCAGCGTAGCGTAATTGATGACAAGCAAACGGTAAAGTCAAGCAAACAAATAATTTATTGATTTAAGTGTACACAAAAGAAGTACGTTCAATTGTTTTTAAACGACCTAATCTTCTTTTAAAGTAGAAGACTAAATGGACATCATTATGAACTTCGTTGGAATATAAGTGAGACTATAGAGGGCACATCGCCGTTTTACCTTTCTTGGTCCAATCGAGGGGATGTGATTTTCTTCAAAACATCTTTCCTGGTGCACTAAAGACTTTAAAGACTTAAGAATTAAAAAAAACTAAAGACTCTAGAGACTTAAGAATGTGACGACTAAATAACCTAAAGACTAAATACTCTAAAGATTAAGGTCTAAGGGGAAGGTCTAAAGACGAAATGCTAAGAAATAAAGCCTATGTATTGACTTCTAAAAAAATTTAAAAGCTAAAAACTCTAGTAGCTAAAATCTAGCTACTAAAAACCCTAAAGACTGAAGAATCTTAAGACTACAGAATCTAAACACAATAGAATCTCTAGAAAAACTCTAGAGGCTAGAGTATCTAAAGACTAAAAACCCTAAAGACTGAAGAATATTAAGACTACAGAATCTAAACACAATTGAATCTGGCCATAAATATTTACATACGCTCTCCTGGGAGTTTTTTCTTGGCACGTCTAGAAGGCCTACATTAGCAGTGACTGAGCTGCAGTTGTTAGAGCCAAGCACTTTCCTCTTAATATTTACTTCACCTTTTCAAGTACTCTTCAATTGAATGTCAGAAATTCTTAACAAAACAAAACACACTTTGTTTATGCTCTCTGTCCTTCTAGGTTTTCAATCATTACGCTTCTTACAAAACGCATGATTTTACTGAAGCCTTCCTTAAAATTATTGATAGAATTTCGTTGCTAGAAATTTGATTGAAGCAAGTCCTTTTCAGAAATTGTAAGCTCTCTGCTACTGGATTTGTGATGTATAAATTTAGTAATGTTACTGCTACTTATGTTATTATCATACCACAACTAAAAAAAATCTTTCTTTGTGGCTTTTGTTTTTCTATTTTACTATATTATTACATCAAATCAAATTTAAAAAGGTAAAGAATGAAAATTTAATCTTAAAGATTTAGAGTTAAATATTTCGGAATCTTCAAAAGGTAAATGTTCATACTTATTGAAGCACGGTCAGTGAAGAGTGGATTTTGAAAATTTTAAGTTTGTGGCTCTTCTTTTACTATTTTAAAATCAAATTTGAAAATGTGAAGGTTGAAAATTTAATCTTGAATATTGAGGGTCGAATATTTTAGAATTATCAGGAGGGATGTTTGCAATTATTTATACTTTTTGAAGCACAATCAGTGGGGAGAAGATTTTGAAAATTTCAAGTCTATGGCTTTTGTTTTACTATAATTCAATCAAATTGTAAAGGTGAAGAGTGAAAATTTAGTGTTGAAAGTTAAGAATTGAATATTTTAGAACTTGCGCGAATATTGTTTGCAATTGTTTATATTTTTGAACCATAACTAGTGAGGAGTAGATTTTGAAAAATTACCGTTTGTAGCTTTTGTTTTACTATATTAAAACTAATTTGAACATATGAAGAATGAAATTTAATTTTGATAATTGAGGATTTAATATTTTGGAATGTGCAAAAGGGATGTTTGCAATTGTTTATATTTCTTGAAATATAACTAGTGAGAAGTGGATTTTGAAAATTTAAAGTTTGAGGTTTTTGTTTTACTACTTTAAAGTCAAATTTGAAAATGTGGAGAATGGAAATTTAATCTTGAAATTGAGGATCTTTGTAGAAGGGATGTTTGCAATTGTTTATATTTTTTGAAGCATAATCTGCGAGAAGAGGATTTTGAAAATTTAAAGTCTGTGACTTTTGTTTTACTATATTAAAATCAATCTGCAAAAGTGAAGAGTGAAAATTTAATATTCAAGATTAAGGGTTGAATATTTTGTAACTTGCAGGAGCGATGTTTGCAATTATTTATATTTTATTAAGCATAACTAGTGAGGAGTGGATTTTGAAAATTTAAATTTTCCGGCTTTTGTTTTACCTTTTTTAAATTAATTTGATAATTTGAAAATATGAAGAATGAAAATTTAATCTTGAAAATTGAGGGTTGAATATCTTGTTAGTTTCCCTATATAGTATATATAGGGGGACTATTGTTTTCGTGATATTTTTTTCAAAATTTTTTTTTTGCGGAATTATCCGTTCTGGGGTCCCCTGAACCCAAAACACTAATTTCTGGAAAAAAAAAAATGTGTCTGTGTGTGTGTCTGTCTGTGTGTCTGTCGGTGGGCGCTGTATCTCAAAAACGAATAATCCGATTGAGATAAAACTTTAAACTTAAGGTTTTATCGTTAAAAACTGGAACTGAAAAGCTTTTGGTAAATATTCATAAACCGGAAGTGGATGTTTATTCGAGGCGTTTTTTGTTTTTTCGTGATATTTCTCAAAATATGAAAAATTTTAATAAACAGTTCAAACAAAAATTAAAGGGAATAAAATACTGAACAAGTTTTACTCGAACATATTTTTCATAAAATTCTTCACTTTTGAGGAAAAAAATAAAAATTGAAAATTTTGACATTTTTTGCCAATTGCTAATAAACTCTTGAAGTTACATGAAACTTTTATTAGAAATAATTATAGAGAATTTAAAAGTGAACAAATTATAAAGAATAGCCTTTTTGCGTAAACCTCATAGTTTTTGAGAAAAATATAGGGAAACTACTAGGATGGCCACATCACCATTTGATTTTGTAGAAGGGATGTTTGCAATTGTTTATATTTCTTGAAGCATAACAGTGAGGAGTGGATTTTGAAAATGTAAAGTTTGTGGCTTTTGTTTTACTATTTTTAAATGAAATTTGAAAATATTAAGGTTGAAAATTTTTATATTGAATATTTAGGATTGAATATTTTAGAATTTTCTGGAGGGACGTTTGCAATTGTTTATATTGTTTAAAGCACAATCAGTGAGGAGAGGATTTTGAAAATTTAAAGTCTATGGCTTTTGTTTTACTATATTAAAATCAAATTGCAAAGGTGAAGAGTGAAAATTTAATATTGAAGATTAAGGGTTGAATACTTTGGAACTTGCAGAAGAGTTGTTTGCAATTGTTTATATTTTTAAAGCATAACTAGTGAGGAGTGGATTTTGAAAATTTAAAAATTGTGGCTTTTGTTTTACTATTTTAAAAATAAATTTGAAAATATGAAGAATGAAAATTCAATTTTGATAATTAAAGATTTAATATTTTGGAATTTGCAGGAGGGATGTTTGCAATTCTTTATACTTTTTGAAGCACAATCAGTGAGGAGAGGATTTTGAAAATTTAAAGTCTATGACTTTCGTTTTACTATTTTAAAATCAAATTTGAAAATATGAAGAATATAAATTGACTCTTGATAATTGAGGGTTGAATTTCTTAGAATTTGTATAAGGGATGTTTGCAATTGTTTATATATTTTTAAGAACAAGTGAGAAATGGATTTCGAAAATTTAAAGTTTATGGCTTTTGTTCTCCTATTTTTAAATCAAATTTGAAATATGAAGAATGAAAATTTAATCTTAACAATTGAGGGTTGAATATATTGGATCTTGTAGAAGGGATGTTTGCAAATGTTTATATTTTTGAAACATAACTAATGAGAAGTAGATTTTGAAAATTTAAAGTTTGTGGCTTTTGTTTTACTATATTAAAATCAAATTTCAAAAGTGAAGAGTGAAAATTTAATACTGAAGATTAAGGGTGGAATATTATGGGACTTGCAGGAGGGATGTTTGCAATTGTTTATATTTTTTGATGCACAATCAGTGTGGAGATGATATTGAAAATTTAAAGTCTGTTGCTTTTATTTTACTATTTTTAAACCAAATTTGAAAATATGAAGATTGAAAATTTAATCTTGAATATTGAGGGTCGAATATTTTAGAATTTTCAGGAGGGATGTTTGCAATTGTTTATATTGTTTAAAGCACAATCAGTGAGGAGATGATTTTGAAAATTTAAAGTCTATGGCTTTTGTTTTACTATATTAAAATCAAATTGCAAGGGTGAGGAGTGAAAATTTAATATTGAAGATTAAGGGTTGAATATTTTGGAACTTGTAGGAAGGACGTTTGCAATTGTTTATATTTTTGAAGCATAACTAGTGAGGTGTAGATTTTGAAAAATTACCGTTTATAGCTTTTGTTTTACTATATTAAAACTAAATTTAAACATATGAAGAATGAAAATTTAATTTTGATAATTGAGGATTTAATATTTTGGAATTTGTAAAAGGGATGTTTGCAATTGTGTATATTTCTTGAAATATAACTAGTGAGGAGTGGATTTTGAAAATTTAAAGTTCGTGGTTTTTGTTTTACTATTTTACTATTTTAAAATCAAATTTGAAAATATGATAAATAAAAATTTAATCTTGAAAATTGAGGGTTGGTTATTTTGGATCTTGTAGAAGGGATGTTTGCAATTATTTATATATTTTAAAGCATAACTAGTGAGAAGTGGATTTTTTAAAATTTAAAGTTTGTGGCTTTTGTTTTATTATATTAAAATAAAATTTGAAAATATGAGGAATGAAAATTTAATTCTGAAAATTAAAGAGTCAATATTTTGGAATTTGCTAAAGGGATGTTTGCAATTATTTATATTTTTTGAAGCATAACTAGTGGAAAATATATTTGGAAAATTTAAAGTTTGCGGCTTTTGTTTTGGTATTTTAAAATCAATTTGAAAATATGAAGAATAAAAAATTAATCTTGAAAATTGAGGGTTAATTGTTTATATTTTTTAAAGTATAACTAGTGACAAGTGGATTTTGAAAATTTAAATTTTATGGCTTTTGTTTTTTTTCATATTAAAATCAAATTTGAAAATATGAAGGATATAAATTGACTCTTGATAATTTAGGGTTCAATTTATTAGAATTTGCACGAGGGATGTTACCAATTGTTTATAGTTATCGAATAGATATAGTAAAAGCGGAAAAACAAAATTTGACCTTCAATTGTTTTATAATATTTTCGTAATAACTATTGACAAGACAATCCGATTTTTTTTTAAATACTTTAGATGAAATTCGAATATCGAAAAGATGTAGAAAACGTGAATAAACAAACTTTGACATTCAATTGTTTCCACTTTCAATGGAACTTACTAATCGTAAAATGCAAAAAAACAAAATTTGACCTTCAATTGTTTTATATTTTTTTCGTAATAGGTAACTATTCACAAGACAATCCAATTTTTTTTTAAATACTTTAGATGAAATTCAAATATTGAAAAGATGTAGAAAACGTGAATAAACAAACTTTGACATTCAATTGTTTCCACTTTCAATGGAACTTACTAATCGTAAAATGCAAAAAAAAACAAATTTTGACGTTCAATTGTATTTCAGTTTTTTTTTTCGCGATTACTGTTACCAAGTCAGGTTAAAAAAAATGATTTTCATTTATTAAACAGATGAAAAAAATTTGATGTTCAATTGTTTTTCCTAATTCTAAGAAAACAAATCTTGATGTTCAACTTTTGATGATAATTATTGACAGGAAAATCAGATTTAAAAAAAATATCTTTCCAATGAATTTCATTGTTGTTCATCAAATAGATGTAGAAATGACAAACAAAAAAACAATTATCGATGATCGATTGTTTTTCACAGCGTAAAAAAACAATCTCGATGTTTCATTGTTTTTCAATTTTACATGATAATTATTGACGGAATTCACAGATTAAACAAATCTACTTCTAATGAATCTTATTCATCAAATAGGTCTAAAGACAAGAAAAAAAATTGATGATCAAATTGTTTTTCATAATCTGAAAATAAAAACAAATATCGATGTTCAATTTTTAATGAAATAACTGTCATTAAAAATTGAACATTATTTTCTTTCCATATTTTTAGACCTATTTGATGAATAAGAATTATTAGAAGAACAAATTTTTAAATACAAAAAAAACAAATTTTCATGATCAATCATTTTTTTAGCATCGTGAAAATTCCAATCTCAATATTTGTTTTCCAATTTTTGATGATCATTATTAACAGGATAATTAGATTTAAATTATTTTAAATACAACGAGATTTACTAATCGGATGAATATGGAAAATGTAAAAAAAACAATTTTGATTTTCATTTGTTTTTTAATTTTTGGTGGTTGTAGAGCATTTTGCAGAATAACAATTCACAGGACGATCAGATTTAAAAATTTCCATTTCTAATAGACTGTAGTTATGAAATAGATGCAGAAAATGGAAATAATACATTTCGGCGTTCAATTGTTTTTCAGTTTGTTGTATGATAACTATGACTTCGATGGTCAGATTTAAAAAAATCCACTTCTAATGGAATACACTCATCGGATAGATTTAGAAAATGCGAAAAAAAAATTTCGACATTCAATTGTTTTTCAATTTCGTGATAGTAATTGATAGGATGGACAGATTTAAAAAATTCCACTTCTAATCAAATCCACTCATCAGATAGATGTAGAAAATGTGAAAAATCAAATTTCGACATTCAATTGTTTTTAAAAACTTCACGATAGTAATTGATAGGATGAACAGATTTAAAAAATTCCACTTCTAATCAAATTCACTCATCAGATAGATGTAGAAAATGCGAAAATTCAAATTTCGACATTCATTTTTTTTTTAATTTTCACGATTTTAAGTGACAGGATGGTCATATTTTAAAACATCTACATCCAATGAAATATACTCGATAAATAGATGTAAAAATTGCGGGAAAAAAAATTTCGACATTCAATTGTTTTTCAAAATTTTGCGTTAGTAATTGATAGAATGGACAGATTTAAAAAATTCTACTTCTAATCAAATTCACTCATCGAATGGATGTAGAAAATGCGATAAAACAAATTTCGACATTCAATTGTTTTTCAAATTTTCACATTAGTAATTGACAGGATGGTCAGATTTTAAAAATTCTACGTCCAATGAGATATACTCGATATATAGATGTAAAAAGTGCGAAAATTTTTTTCAACATTCAATTGTTTTTTATTAATTTCACGATAATAATTGATAGGATGAACAGATTTCAAAAATTCCACTTCTAATCAAATTCACTCATCGATTGGATGTAGAAGATGCGATAAAACAAATTTCGACATTCAATTGTTTTTCAAATTTTCACGAGAGTAATTGACAGGATGGTCAGATTTTAAACTTCGATGTAACACATTTTAAAGAATAGAATTTCTTAGAGGATAACTAAAAATTATTTTATTCTACAAAAATATTATAAACTGTTTTATTTTCACAGTTAAATTACTTTAATTTATACTTTTTGCTTGTGAGAACTTGTTTTCTGATTGGCAATTTTATTTTCCGGCAAGAACGTTAAACGCCAGCGTATTAATTACATCTAATTAGCAAAGTTTAAAAATTTCGCCTCATTTATCGATCGTCCCCGGATCGTAATTCACGAACGCGAAGAGGGGGGGGGGGTGAGGGGGAAGATGGCGATTTAACGGTTCCTTATCACGGCATCTCGTTATCGCCGAGGGCCCCCGTCTTGTTAATGAAATATATTTTAATTTATATATGAGCACTGGCCGTAAATCCCCCTTTTATTATTATGGGCCCGGACAGAAATTCGCGTTCGGCCTCATTAACGGCGTTCGTTGTAAAACCGGAAGGGCATTAGGGCCCCCGACCAGATAAAGAAAACCGGTGGTGTCGGTGTGTAATTAGCTTTTACGAGATGCGAATTTTAAGATCGGCGATAAACGCGAAAGGGAAAATATTCTTTAAACGCTCATCGTTCCGGATTTTATCGTTTCTTAATGTAATCATCCTCAGATTTTATGTGTATTACGTTTATTGTTGAAATAGCTCTACGACATAAATTAATTAGCCTTCGTTTCTTGTAATATAAGCGTTGATTAATTAAATTATGTCGTAGTGAAAAACAAAAGGTGCCCTCCGATATAATTCCAGTCCTGAAGCTACGGTACTAGTTTGAGATAGTCTAAGACAGCGAGAGATTATATAATGAGTGGGATTATGAGTATTACGATAGACGTAGTTGAGAACTACCACCATCCACCAACGGTAAATAAATTAATATCTACGTAGGTGTTGAAAGATGCGAAAAAAAAAATCTGCAGCGTCGCACTCGTTACGCGACGGATGATTTATGCCGGCGTCCCGGTGCTCTCCTACATTTTCGCGAGGAAGGAAAAATAATAACGGCCCGGGGACCCTTTCCTCTAATGCTAGTGAAGATTGATGTGCCCATTCGACGACTTTAGAGCGCCTTAATTTTGACCTAATGGACGCTTCCTGCTACTATATCCCGCAATTAGCGATTCCGAACCGAAATAACGTTAAGTGGATCCACCCTGCCAACAACATGAATTTGTTAATTGCAATTCCACAATTTCAATTATTTAACACTTACGCTTAATTTAACAACAAATAATTGTATTAAATCGATTATATATACAGAATTAATTTACAGCACTAATTGCAAAAAGATAGTTTCGAATAATCCCGTCAGCTGTAATTACTCTTTGGATGGTGTCACAAATTCGTATCCTTAAAGCGCATCGCGTCTCTATCCACTAATTACTCCTAGATTAGCGAGGAGAAATAGAGTTGGGATTACCCGGAATCCCTTTAAATGCAAATGTCGTTAGGGATGTGAATGTTGTGATGGATAATCAAGGGTATTAGTCGCTCTATACCAGAGCGCGCGCGGCCCTCCTTCCTCCTCTCTTTTTTTTTTGGCGCCCGACCCCGGGCCAATCAATCTCCATCGGAAACGGTGCGCTTTAACGAAATGCAAAGAAGTTATGATTGATTGCCGGAGATTATCATTTAAATTCATAAATTTTTAGTATTTACAGCGGCTATTTGCAGCGCGACGATGATGAATATGTTTCCGGGCCGTAGGTGAGGACTCTAATATCAATAAATACTTTCGATTCTATAGACACTTTTTTTTGAAAACATTGATCGATGGCATCCAACAAGAGTACTTCATAATTAAACGTACAATAATGTAATTAATAATATAATAAACAGCTTAAATTATTTAATAATAAAATGTATTCAAGTCCATTAAGTCTCCTCACTGATTGTGCATCCAAAAATATAAATAATTGCACTCTTAATCTTTAACATTAAAATTTCATTTCTTCACATTTTCATATTTGATTTTAAAATAGTAAAACAAAAGCCATAAACTTTATATTTTCAAAATCCACTCCCCACGAGTTATGCTTCAAAACAATATAAACAATTGCAAACATCCCTCTTGCAAGTTCCAAAATATTCAACCCTTAAACTTTAATATTAAATTTTTACTCTTCACCCTTGCAATTTGATTTTAATATAGTAAAACAAAAGCCACAGACTATAAATTTTCAAATTCATCTCCCTTATTGATTGTGCTTCCAAAAATATAAATAATTGTACGCATGACTACTCCAAATCCCAAAATATTTAACCCTTAATCTTTAACATTAAATTTTCATTCTTCACATTTTCAAATTTGATTTTAAAATAGTAAAACAAAAGCCATAAACTTTAAATTTTCAAAATACACTCCCCACGAGTTATGCTTCAAAACAATATAAACAATTGCAAACATCCCTTGTACAAATTCTAAAAAATTCAACCCTCATTTATCAAGAGTCAATTTTTATTCTTCATATTTTTAAATTTGATTTTAAAATAATAAAACAAAAGCCAATAACTTTAAATTTTCAAAATCCACTCCACACTAGTTATAATTCATAAAATATAAACAATTGTGAACATCCCTAACGGAAATTCAAAAAAAAATAATTTTTAATTTTCAAGATTAAAATTTCACTCTTCACCCTTGCAATTTGATTTTTATACAGTAAAACAAAAGCCACAAACTTTAAATTTTAAAATCATCTCCCTTATTGATTGTGCTTCCAAAAATATAAATAATTGTACGCATGACTATTCCATATCCAAAAATATTTAACCTTTAATCTTTAACATTAAATTTTCATTCTTCACATTTTCAAATTTGATTTCAAAATAGTAAAACAAAAGCCATAAACTTTAAATTTTTAAAATACACTCCACACGAGTTATGCTTCAAAAAAATATAAACAATTGCAAGCATCCCTTGTACAAATTCTAAAAAATTCAACCCTCATTTATCAAGAGTCAATTTTTATTCTTCATATTTTCAAATTTGATTTTAAAATAGTGAAACAAAAGCCAAAAACTTTAAATTTTCAAAATCCACTCCACACTAGTTATAATTAATACAATATAAACAATTGCGAACATCCCTAATGGAAATTCCAAAATATTTAATCTTTAATTTTCAAGATTAAAATTTCACTCTTCGCCCTTGCAATTTGATTTTAATACAGTAAAGCAAAAACCACAGACTTTAAATTTTTTAAATCATCTCCCTTATTGATTGTGCTTCCAAAAATATAAATAATTGTACGCATGACTATTCTATATCCAAAAATATTTAACCTTTAATCTTTAACATTAAATTTTCATTCTTCACATTTTCAAATTTGATTTTAAAATAGTAAAACAAAAGCCATAAACTTTAAATTTTCAAGATACACTCCCCACGAGTTATGCTTCAAAAAAATATAAACAATTGCAAGCATCCCTTGTACAAATTCTAAAAAATTCAACCCTCATTTATCAAGAGTCAATTTATATTCTTCATATTTTTAAATTTGATTCTAAAATAGTAAAACAAAAGCCAATAACTTTAAATTTTCAAAATCCACTCCACACTAGTTATAATTCATAAAATATAAATAATTGCGAACATCCCTAATGGAAATTCCAAAATATTAAATCTTTAATTTTCAAGATTAAAATTTCACTCTTCACCCTTGCAATTTGATTTTAATGCAGTAAAACAAAAGCCACAGACTTTAAATTTTCAAAAACCTCTCCTCACTGATTGTGCTTCCAAAAATATAAACAGTTGCAAATATCCCTCCTGTAAATTCCAAAATATTCAACCCTAAATATTCAAAATTAAAATTTCATTTTTCATACGTTCAAATTTGATTTTAATATAATAAAACAAAAGTTACAAACTTTAAATTTTCAAAATCTACTCCTCACTAGTTATGCTTCAACAGATATAAACAATTGCAAGTAAATTTTAAAATATTCAAAACTCAATTTTCAAGGCAAATACAGTGTGAATTTTAGATGTTCTCTATAGGGATTTTGGTAACTATAAGAAATAGAAAAACGGTTAAATGGGAAAGAAGTGTAGATTTACAAGATGAATAAAATTACACTTTCAATGCTTTTCAAAAAGTCAAGGGTAAAATAGATATTTTTGAAAAAGTAAAATGTGTCAATTTTTTCAAATTAAAATATCTCTGTTATTATGACAGATAGAAAAAAAAACTGTAAAAAACAAATTTGTAGATAATTTTATGCAGATTTATAAAATATATTCAGAAAAATTTTATCGTCGTTTTCCGAGATATGGCGCAAAATTACTTTTTTTTTTAATAGAAATCATACTTGGCTATGGCCTCATTCGATAGATTATTTTTTTCTCTTGAATCCAAAATCAAATATGACATAATTATTTGTAAAAATCAGTGAGTTATAGTCATTTAAAATTTTATTACAATTTAAAAAAATAGTTAGCCATGAAAAAGTATGCATTAAGTAAAACAATTGCAGTTGTTGTACTTAATGCCGTTTTTTTTAAATTTTTGTGTATCTCTGCAAAACAAATAATTACAATATTGCTATTATTATAAACAATGGCAATTGTTTACTTTTTCTTGGTTAACATTTTTTTTTTTGATTTTCTAAATATATTTTATCAATCTGCATAAAATTATCTACAACTTTGTCTTTTACAGTTATTTTCTATCTGTCATAATAACCGAAATATATTGATTTGAAAAAAATTGACAGGTTTAAAAACCAGTAGACCTTAAATATTGGAATTTTAAGAAATGTCAAAAAACAAATAACAGTATGAAAACACAACCAAGAATTAAAAAAAACAGTATAAAATAAATAACCGTCAATTGTCAAAAACAATTGAAATTTTTGAATGAAGATTTGAAAATTCTGGTTAAAATAATTGATCATTTTCAGACGGAAACAGTAAACATTTATATAAAAAAAATTGACAATTGTTGAAAAGCAAATGAGGTTACAAAGACATCTAAGATTAAAAATCAATAGATATTAGTAAAAAATAAAAAACGTTGAAAAATAATTGACAATTTTAAAAATAATAACATTTCAAAAAACAAATGATAATTGTCAATAAAAAGTTGTTTCCAAAAAACTCTTTTGCAAATTTCGATAAAACAAACAAATGCATAAAAAATGGTTGCGACCGTCACTACTTGGTAATCCATACTTACACTAAACAAAAACAATGCAATTATTTAATCAATCTCTCATAATACTATTATCGTTAATGAACTGATTGACGAAGCACTTAGTTGGAAATCCGTATTATAACTAATTAATAATAAGTGGTTCTTCACCTCAAGAAGGCCACAGTGTAGTGAGTTAAATAAAAATTTGAAAACAACCACGTATTATTAATTCACATCACCTAACTATTTACAAACAAAATACAATACACATACAATACAATAAGAGCACTGCAAATCTTGTTTTACTTTTTAAATTAATACTAGATTAACGCAACAAATTGTAAACGCATATTTTTTTAATAAACCGAAAGATGGCGTAGCGCCATCTATAGACGATTGAATAAACCACGAAGACATACTGATTATTTGAATAGAACATTATTCAATATTTAATTAAGCGTTTATCATATAAAAAGAAATCTGTAATAATTAATTAATTTATGTATTATAAATTGATTTAATAATAGTTGAAATAAATTAAACGATTTTAATTAAGTCATCGATCGATACAACGTCTACGGTTAAGTGTATAGACAACCAAATGTACATAAAAAATTTACATGGAAATTATCTTTATTTATCCTAAATGAATACATTAAATAATTTTACTTTAATCATTACTTTTAGTTTCACTTAATCCCTGCTAGGGTTGGTTGTTATCCCCTATAATCTTAGAATAATTGTTGGTCGCTGCGTACAAAGTTCCCCTAATTAATAACTATTTTATTATTACAATAGGAGTAATTATACAATTTTTTGAATTGTAACAGGATACGGTTAGCGATTTTGTATTTTCTGTGCTGGTAGTAGCAAAAGTGAAATATTATTAGTAGGGGTCCGCAATCTTGATACCTTTCGCCTTTGGAATATAATTAATGGCTGTTTTGAGTGACGGGGAAAATCCGCTTAAATACACGCACATAAACAAACAAATATGAAACGACACGGCGAAAGGACCACATGGTCGATAGCTAATCAGTATAGCTACACTTATATCGGTCGTCTTTTAGCATCAATATAAATTATTCCAACATCTTCTAAGAAAATTTTTTAATAAGGGTGAAATTCACATCCACACCACACTGACATTGAAATATTTAATTTTAATCTTCATGTTATCTATCCCATATTTTTTAATTATTTTATCATCAAAGAATAGTTTTTATATAATAAATATTACATCATTGAAAATAAAGTTATAGAAAATCAATTAATCTGGTTGTTGTATTCATAAATAATTTAATTAAACACTGTTTTATGTTTTATCGATTGGAGGGTGGGATAGAGGCCACCCACCCACCCTACATATACATTTAAACTTTTATCAATATATAGATATTGTGTTTTTTTAATCATCATCAACGATTTTGTTATATTTTCATGGGAAATAAAACACTATTTGTAGTTTAAGTGAAGGTGTATATGTAGGGTGGGTGGGTGGCCTCTATCCCACCCTTCAATCAATATAACATCCTCAAAATATTGACATGAATTTTATTGCATCAACAATTTTCTATTTAAAAATTATTCCAGAAAACTTCTTCAATGAAAACCTTCTAATAATGTTAAAATACACAAAAATGGGTGGAATAATGAATGCTCATCCACACCACACTAACATTGAAATATTTAATGTTAACTGGTGGATACTACCTAACCTTTTAATTATATTATCATCAACGAATAGTTTTGATAAAATAAATATTACATCATTGAAAATAAAGTCATAAAAAATCAATTAATCTGGTTGATGTATTCATAAATAATTTAATTAAACACTGTTTTATGTTGAACCGATTAAAGGGTGGCTTAGAGGCCACCCACCCACCCTACATATACATTTAAACTTTCATCAATATATAGTTATTGTGTTTTTTTAATCATCATCAACGATTTTGTTATATTTTCCTGGGAAATAAAACACTATTTGTAGTTTAAGTAAAGGTGTATATGTAGGGTGGGTGGGTGGCCTCTATCCCACCCTTCAATCAATATAACATCATCAAAATATTGACATGAATTTTATTGCATCAACAATTTTCTATTTAAAAATTATTCCAGAAAACTTCTTCTAAGAAAACTTTTTAATAATGTTAAAATACACAGAGGGTGGAATAACGAATGATCATCCACACCACACTGACATTGAAGTATTTAATATTAACAGATGAATATTGTTCCACCTTTTAATTATTTTATTATCAACGAATAGTTTTTATAAAATAAATATTACATCAGTGGAAAGAAAGTCATAAAAAATAAATTAATCTGGTTGATGTATTCATAAATAATTTAATTAAACACTTTTATATGTTTCATCGATTGGAGGGTGGGATAGAGGCCACCCACCCACCCTACATATACATTTAAAGTTACATCATTCCTTGGAAATAGAACACTATTTGTATTTTAAGTAAAGGTGCATATGTAGGGTGGGTGGGTGACCTCTATAACACCCTCCAATCAATAAAACATCGTCAAAATATTGACAGTAATTTTATTGCATCAACAATTTTCTATTTAAAAATTATTTCAGAAAACTTCTTCTAAGAAAACTTTTTAATAATGTTAAAATACACAAAGGGTGGATTAATGAATGCTTATCCACACCACACTAACATTGAAATATTAAATGTTAACAGGTGGATATTATCCCAGCTTTTAATTATTTTATAATCAACGAATATTTTTTATAAAATAAATATTACATCAGTGGAAAGAAAGTCATAAAAAATCAATTAATCTGGTTGATGTATTCATAAATAATTTTATTAAACACTGTTTTATGTTTTATCGATTGGAGGGTGGGATAGAGGCCACCCACCCGCCCTACATATACTTTTAAACTTACATCAATATATAGTTATTGTGTTTTTTAATCATTATCAACGATTTTGTTTTTTTTTTTTCCCTTGAAAATAGAACACTATTTGTATTTTAAGTAAAGGAGTATATGTAGGGTGGGTGGGTGGCCTCTATCCCACCCTCCAATCAATAAAACATCGTCAAAATATTGACAGTAATTTTATTGCGTCAACAATTTTCTATTTAAAAATTATTCCAGAAAACTTCTTCTAAGAAAACCTTTTAATAATGTTAAAATACATACAGGGTGGATTAATGAATGCTTATCCACACCACACTAACACTGAAATATTTAATGTTAACTGGTGGATATTACCTAACCTTTTAATTATATTATCATCAACGAATAGATTTTATAAAATAAATATTCATCATTAAAAATAAAGTCATAAAAAATCAATTAATCTGGTTGATGTATTCATAAATAATTTAATTAAACACTGTTTTATGTTATACCGATTGGAGGGTGGGTTAGAGGCCACCCGCCCACCCTACATATAAATTGAAACTTACATCAATATATAGTTATTTTGTTTATTTAATCATCATCAACGATTATGTTTTATTTTTCTTGAAAATAAAACACTATTTGTAGTTTAAGTAAAGGTGTATATGTAGGGTGGGTGGGTGGCCTCTATCCCACCCTCCAATCAATAAATCATCGTCAAAATATTGACAGTAATTTTATTACATCAACAATTTTCTATTTAGAAATTATTCCAGAAAACTTCTTCTAAGAAAACTTTTTAATAATAGCAAAACACTCAAAGTGTGGAATAATAAATGCTCATCCACACCACACTAACACTGAAATATTTAATGTTAACTGGTGGATATTACCTAACCTTTTAATTATATTATCATCAACGAATAGTTTTTATAAAATAAATATTACATCAGTGGAAAGAAAGTAATAAAAAATCAATTAATCTGGTTGATGTATTTATAAATAATTTAATTAAACACTTTTATATGTTTCATCGATTGGAGGGTGGGATAGAGGCCACCCACCCACCCTACATATACATTTAAACTTCCATCAATACATAGTTATTGTGTTTAATCATCATCAACGATTTTGTTATATTTTCCTTGGAAATAAAACACTATTTGTAGTTTAAGTTAGGATGTATATGTAGGGTGGGTGGGTGGCCTCTATCCCACCCTTCAATCAATAAAACATCGTCAAAATATTCACAGTAATTTTATTGCATCAACAATTTTCTATTTAAAAATTATTTCAGAAAACTTCTTCTAAGAAAACTTTTTAATAATGTTAAAATACACAAAGGGTGGATGAATGAATGCTTAACCACACCACACTGACATTGAAATATTTAATGTTAAAGATGGATATTATCACACCTTTTAATTATTTTAAAATCAACGAATAGTTTTTCTTTAAATAAATATTACATCATTGAAAATAAAGTCTTAAAAGAATCAATTAATCTGGTTGATGTATTCATAAATAATTTAATTAAACACTGTTTTATGTTATACCGATTGGAGGGTGGGTTAGAGGCCACCCACCCACCCTACATATACATTTAAACTTTCATCAATATATAGTTATTGTGTTTTTTTTAATCATCATCAACGATTTTGTTATATTTTCCTGGGAAATAAAACACTGTTTGTATTTTAAGTAAAGGCGTATATGTAGGGTGGGCGGGTGGCCTCTATCCCACCTTTCAATCAATAAAACATCGTCAAAATATTGACAGTAATTTTATTGCATCAATAATTTTCTATTTAAAAATTATTCCAGAAAACTTCTTCAAAGAAAACCTTTTAATAATATTAAAATACACAAAGGGTGGAATAATTAATGCTCATACACACCACACCAACATTGAAATATTTAATGTTAACTGGTGGATACTACCTAACCTTTTAATTATATTATCATCAACGAATAATTTTTATAAAATAAATATTACATCAGTGGAAAGAAAGTCATAAAAAATCAATTAATCTGATTGATGTATTCATAAATAATTTTATTAAACACTGTTTTATGTTTTATCGATTGGAGGATGGGATAGAGGCCACCCACCCACCCTACATATACATTTAAAGTTACATCAATGTATAGTTAATGTGTTTTTAATCACCATCAACGATTTTGTTTTATTTTCCTTGGAAATTAAACACTATTTGTAATTTAAGTAAAGGTGTATATGTAGGGTGGGCGGGTGGCCTCTATCCCACCCTCCAATCAATAAAACATCGTCAAAATATTGACAGTAATTTTATTGCATCAACAATTTTCTATTTAAAAATTATTCCAGAAAACTTCTTCTAAGAAAACCATTTAATAATATTAAAATACTCTAAGGGTGGATTAATGAGTGCTCATCCACATCACACTAACATTGAAATGTTTAGTGTTTACAGGTGGATACTATCCTACTTTTTAATTATTTTATTATCATCAACGAATAGTTTTTATAAAATAAATATTACATCAGTGGAAAGAAAGTCATAAAAAATCAATTAATCTGGTTAATGTATTCATAAATAATTTTATTAAACACTGTTTTATGTTTTATCGATTGGAGGGTGGGATAGAGGCCACCCACCCACCCTACATATACATTTAAACTTCCATCAATATATAGTTATTGTGTTTTTTTAATCAATCTCAACGATTTTGTTATATTTTCCTTGGAAATAAAACACTATTTGTAGTTTAAGTAAAGGTGTATATGTAGGGTGGGTGGGCGGCCTCTATCCCACCCTCCAATCAATAAAACATCGTCAAAATATTGACAGTAATTTTATTGCATCAACAATTTTCTATTTAAAAATTATTTCAGTAAACTTCTTCTAAGAAAACTTTGTAATAATATTAAAATACTCAAAGGGTAGAATAATTAATGATCATACACACCACACCAACATTGAAATATTTAATGTTAACTGGTGGATACTACCTAACTTTTTAATTATATTATCATCAACGAATAGTTTTTATAAAATAAATATTACATCAGTGGAAAGAAAGTCATAAAAAATCAATTAATTTGGTTGATGTATTCATCCATAATTTAATTAAACACTGTTTTATGTTTTATCGATTAGAGGGTGGGTTAGAGGCCACCCACCCACCCTACATATACATTTAAACTTTCATCAGTATATAGTTATACTGTTTTTTTTAATCACCATAAACGATTTTGTTTTATTTTCCTTGGAAATAGAACACTATTTGTAGTTTAGGTAAAGATGTATATGTGGGGTGGGTGGGTGGCCTCTATCCCACCCTCGAATCAATAAAACATCGTCAAAATATTGACAGTAATTTTATTGCATCAACAATTTTCTATTTAAAAATTATTCCAGAAAATTTCTTCTAAGAAAACCTTTTAATAATATTAAAATACTCAAAGGGTAGAATAATTAATGCTCATACACACCACACTGGCATTGAAATATTTAATGTTAACAGGTGGATATTATCCCACCTTTTAATTATTTCTATAATCAAAGAATAGTTTTTATTAAATAAATATTACATCAGTGAAAGAAAGTCATAAAAAATCAATTAATCTGTTTGAAATATTCACAAATAATTTAATTAAACAATGTTTTATGTTTTATCGATTAGAGGGTGGGTTAGAGGCCACCCACCCACCCTACATATACATTTAAACTTCCATCAATATATAGTTATTTTGTTTTTTTAATCAAAATCAACGATTTAGTTATATTTTCCCAGGAAATAAAACACTATTTGTAGTTTAAGTTGAGGTGTATATGTAGGGTGGGTGGGTGGCCTCTATCCCACCCTTCAATCAATATAACATCTTCAAAATATTGACATGAATTTTATTGCATCAACAATTTTCTATTTAAAAATTATTCCAGAAAACTTCTTCAAAGAAAACCTTTTAATAATATTAAAATACTCAAAGGGTGGAATAACGAATAATCATTCACACTACACTGACATTGAAATATTTAATGTTAACAGGTGCATATTATCCCACCTTTTAATTATTTTATAATCAACGAATATTTTTTATAAAATAAATATTACATCAGTGGAAAGAAAGTCATAAAAAATCAATTAATCTGGTTGATGTATTCATAAATCATCTAATTAAACACTGTTTTATGTTGTATCGATTGGAGGGTGGGTTAGAGGCCACCCACCCACCCTTCATATACATTTAAAGTTACATCAATATATAGTTAATGTGTTTGTTTAATCACCATCAACGATTTTGTTTTATTTTCCTTGGAAATAAAACACTATTTGTAGTTTAAGTTAGGATGTATATGTAGGGTGGGTGGGTGGCCTCTATCCCACCCTCTAATCAATAAAACATCGTCAAGATATTGATATGAATTTTATTGCATCATCAATGCATTGTTATTGGTTTTTTAAACATCATTTAATTTTTGGTTTTATTTTCATTTGAATAAAACATTGTTTGTGGTTAAATGAAAGCGCATATGTAGGGTTGGTTGGTTGCCCTCTATCCCACCCTCCAATCAATAAAACACCCTCGAGATATTGACATTAATTTTAATTGACAACAATTTTCTATTTAAAAATGAATGCAGGAAACTTCTCTTACTATTTGTTTAAACTATTTTATGTCTAATTTCTGCACATTAATCTTTAGATTAATAGTATTTAACAAAAAGCGTAATTTAGATTACGTATTATAATTTTAGATTTACTATTAAATGAAGTGTAAATGCTGACAATAGAACAATACATGCAAAACGCAGAGGAGACAAGATAATTAATTCGATAATAATAACCATCCCGTTTGTATGGTAGTAAATTAGTATTTTAGCCCCCATTAAAGTGTACAGTGGCACATGGCCGTACAGAAAGGGGTGGTTAAATTGCGATGCAATCGTCTAATTCAGAGAATTCAAATGAAATTTAGTCGAGTAATCCACGGACCCAACCCTAATTACTTTCCAGTATCATTCGGCTGATAATGAAGGCATCACCATCAGTAATTGAGACTGGCGGATCAATTCTGGACCCACCTAACGAGATATTAACGAGTGTCCCGGTCCCGGCTTAATGGAGCCCCCCGCCCGTGAAAATGCGAGGCAACCCACAGCACACCTGAGACACACCTGTAATTCCGCGCACAAACACAAACAGGCTGGTTTACGACGTCAGCACAGGTGCGCTTGTTGTTGTTGGTCTTCGTCCCCGAGCAAACAACCCTTGAACCTGAGTGAGTACATTTAGCTTTTACATCGTTTAATCCAGTACGGTTCCTTATCGCGTGATTAATTGGCGGGGTGAGTCATCGTAAGATTAGGTCAATTAAAATTGTTAGCCGTTTTATTCACACACACACACACACCAACCAACCAACCACACCCACGGGCACATGAGAGCATGGGTCATTCATTCGGTGTGTTTAGTGTTTGGTGTTTCGTGCGTTCGAATTTTAAAGGAGCCCATTAGGGATTTGTTGTTAAACCGGAGCACCGCTGTGTGTACAAACAAAGAGGACAAAGCGCTGATTGAGTTCGCTTTGATAACACACTAGTTTGTAGTTCTATGAGGTAATGTTTAATAATAACAATGCGGTTTTCATTTTAACTTTAACAAAAAAAATGTATACGAATATATACGATATCTCAACAGTAATTCAAAAATAAAAGTTTATCATTTCCCACGCTTATATATAGGTCAAATATAACGACCTCTTAATAAAGTAATTTTGTTTGTAATCTTTACTAAATGCTTAAAATAATACGAGCACCTATAAAAAATTGCTTTTTCAATATGTATTAGAGTCGATGATATAATAAACAAAATAAAACACATTATTTTTTAGGTTATGTTGTTTTTAAAAATCAAAATCATCCTTCTTATGAGGGAGTCCGAAATTGTTCAGGTAAATACCTCTTCACAGAGCCAATCCGTAATTCTTCTTCTTTAATAGATACTTTCTTGGCACAATAAGATCATCTCTGTAGGTGTGGAAATTTTAAGGTTATGATTCATGATTATAAATTAAACGAAGTGAATCACCTAATCAACAGTAATCTAAACATTGTTCAAGGATATTACCCGTTAATAAATAAATAAATAAACAATTAGGCAAATATTTTTTTAGATTGATTCAAGAATACAAAAAAGAAATTACTAAATAAAACTTCTAATTTGATAATGACAAGCTAAAATTGTCTAATTGAACTATAATCACTTATTAAAGTCAGTGTTATACAAACAAAGTTAAAAAGTTTTTTTTATTTGTGAAGAATAATGTATAAGCAAAGAAGTAGAAGCCTCCACCGTTAACACTAAATAAAACGTTACTTTTTTTATAAATTTCAGTTGAAGTTACATATTATATATTGCATGTTATGTTTGTTATTAAATGTAGAGTGGCAGTTGTCAGTTGATAATTATTTCTTTATAGTTGCTAGTATGTATTGTTGGTTTTCTATTACGCAAAACTGAATATAAAGCACAAAGTACCGTAAGACACTTGATGCACCGGCGCTAATGATCAAACAAATTCGCAACCAAGGTACCAACATTGTAAAAATGAAAATGACGCGCCAAATTCAAACGCCTATCAAACATTGTTGAATACGGTGTATATTGTGTTGTAATTTTTTTATATTTATCACTTGCCTAATTTATTGGTACCTATACTTTGTTGTATGTCATCAGTTGTCTGATATCTGTTGTCAGCTATTAGTTAGTTGTCAATTCTGTATTATTTGTGATCAATTGTCAATTATCAGTTGTCAATTATTTATTGCTTCTTATCACTCTTTCTGTGGTCACCTGCCTACTTTGCATTATTATTTGTTTTCAATTATCGATTGACAGTTTATTTATTTATCATTTATATGTCGTGTGTTGTCATTTATCTATTGACAAATGTTTATTCCCAGTTGTTATACGTTTGTTATCTATTGTCTCTAGCCTGATTCTGCTGGCTGTTATCTATTTTCTGTTGTGTTTTATCAGTTATCATTTAGCAGTTGTCAACAATCAATTTTCAACTGTCAGTTGTCTTATATTTGTTGTCAGTTGTCTATTGTTTTTTATGTATTATCTATTGTCAGTTTTCAGGCGTCAGTTGATTAATCTATAATGTATTATCACCTGTTTAATTCTATTGGCTGTTGACTATTTTACTGTCACCAATAGTCAATTATGACTTTTGTATTATCTGTTGTCAGTTATCCCTTATCAGTTATCGATCATGTGTTATCTGTCATCAATTGTCAGTTGTTTGTTATCATGTTTTGGTTGTCTGTTGCCGTTTATCTATTATCAAACGTTTTTTTGATAGTAGTCTGTCATATATTGTCCCTTGTTTGATTCTACTGGCTATTATCTATTTTTTTTTCTGTTGTCTGTTATCAATCGTTTGTTCTCTGTTGACAGAACTCAATTGTCAACTGTCAGTTGTCAATTATTTTATTTGTTTTAATTGTTATTTTTTAATAATAATAATATCTCTTTATATTCAAGGTGTCACATACATGTACAAAATGAAAATTGCGTCAAAATTTACGAACTAAGTTATAATATGACAATTAGCAACTCAAAATCTGCTAATTGTTTAAATGGAATTTGTTTTTTGCAAAACATAGTAATTGTTTTTTTATTTCTTTTCAAAATGACACCTCCAAATCTAGAATAATGTTTAATGAATTTGTTTTTTTTTTTTTTTTTCAAAATGACAACTCCAAATCTAGTAACTGTTTTTTTTTCAAAATGGGAAAGGACACCTCAAAATTTAATAAAATAATAAATTTTAATGAAATTGTTTTTTTTCAAAATGACACGACAACTCAAAATCTAGTAATTGTCTTCTTTTTCAAAATGACAAATGACATTTTAAAACCTGGAATTAATGTTTAACGAAATTGTTTCTTTTTCCAGAATGACAATTGACATCTCAAAATCTAGAAATTGTTATTTTTCAAAACGACAACTATTGTTTTTTTGTCAAAATGACAACTCAAAATCAAGTTTTTTTTTAAATGACAATTGACAACTCAAAATTTAGTAACTTTTTTTTAATTACCAAAATGACATGACAACTCAAAATCTATTAATTCTCTTTTTCAAAATGACAAATGACATCTCAAAATCTGGAATAATGTTCAATGAAATTGTTTTTATTTCAGAATGACAACTCAAAATCTAGTAGTTTTTTTTTCAAAATGACAAATGACAACTTAAAACATAGTAATTGTTTTTTTTTTTTAATTTCCTTTCAAAATGACAAATGAAAACTCCAAATCTAGAATAATGTTTAATGAATTTGTTTTTTTTTTCAAAATGACAGCTCCAAATTTAGTAACTGTTTTTTTCAAAATAGGAAAGGACCCCTCAAAATTTAATAAAATAATAAAGTTTAATGAAATTGTTTTTTTCCAAAATGACACGACAACTCAAAATCTAGTAATTGTCTTTTTTTCAAAATGACAAATGACATTTCAAAATCTGGAATAATGTTTAACGAAATTGTTTTTTTCAGAATGACAAATGACATCTCAAAATCTACAAATTGTTATTTTTCAAAACGACAACTATTGTTTATTTGTCAAAATGACAAGTCAAAATCAAGTTTTTTTTTCAAAATGACAAATGACAACTCAAAATATAGTTTTTTTTTCAAAAAATTTCAAATAACATCCCATAATCTGCAATAATGATTAATGAAATTGTTTTTTCCAAAATTCCAAGTGACAACTCAAAATCTATAAATCGTCTTTTCTTGCAAAATGACAAATGACGGCTCCAAATATAGTAATTGTTTTTTTTTTCAAAATGACGTGACAATTGAAAATCTACTAATTGTTTTTTTTTTCTTGGCAAATGATAAATGACAAATGGCAACTACAAATCTAGTAATTGTTTTTTTTTTAATGAGAAATGACAACTCCAAATTTAGTAACTGTTTA
Organism: Ontholestes murinus; assembly: GCA_963969525.1. NCBI lineage: Eukaryota > Metazoa > Arthropoda > Insecta > Coleoptera > Staphylinidae > Ontholestes > Ontholestes murinus. The sequence goes on from OZ018391.1 coordinate 72,454,675, forward strand.
ACTCAAATCTAGTAATTTTCCTTTTTTTCAAAATGACAAATGGCATCTCAAAATCTGGAATATTGTTTAATGAAATTGTTTTTCTTTCAAAATGACAACTCCAAAAACTCCAAATCTAGTAATTGTTTTTTTTTTTCAAACTGGCAAATAACATCTCATAATTTGCAATGTTTAATGAAATTGTTTTTTTTTCCAAAATGACAAATGACAAATCTAAAATATCTAGAAATTGTTTTTTTCTTGCAAAATGACAAATGACAACTCCAAATCTAGTAATTGTTTTTTTTTTCAAACTGGCAAATGGCTACTCAAAATTTGGAATTTTTAATGTTTAAGGAGATTGATTTTTTTCAAAATGACAACTCAAAATATAGTTACGTTTTTTCAAAATTTTCAAATAACATCTCATAATCTGCAATAATGTTTAATGAAATTGTTTTTTCCAAAATTCCAAATGACAACTCAAAATCTAGAAATCGTTTTTTTCTTGCAAAATGACAACTCCAAATATAGTAATTGTTTTTTTTTTTCAAAATGACATGTGACAATTGAAAATCTAGTGATTGTTTTTTTTCTCGCAAAATGACAAATGACATTTCAAAATTTGGAATAATGTGTAATGAAATTGTTTTTTTTTTTCAAAATGACAATTCAAAATCTAGAAATTGTTTTTTTTTTCTTGCAAATTGACAACCCCAAATATAGTAATTGTTTTTTTCTGCAAAATAATAAATGCCGTTTTAAATCTGAACAATATATAATGAAATTGTTTATTTTTTCAAAAAGACAACTGAAAATCTAGTAATTGTTTTTTTTTAATTGACAAATGACAACTATAAATCTAGTAATTGTTTTTTTTCGCAAAATGACAAATGACATCTCAAAATCTGGTTTAATGAAATTGTTTTTTTTTATCAAAATGACAAGTGACAACTAAAAATCTAGAAATTGTTTTTTTTTCAAAATGACAACTCCAAATCTAGTAATTGCTTTGTTTCCTCGCAAAATCACAAATGACATTTCAAAATCTGGAATAATGTTTAATGAAATTGTTTCTTTTTCCAAAATGACAAATGACAATTCAAAATCTAGAAATTGTTCTTTTCTTGCAAAATGACAAATGACTCCAAATATAGTAATTGTTTTTTTTACAAAATGATAAATGACATCTTAAAATCTGGACTATATTTATTGAAATTGTTTGTTTTTCAAAATGACAATTGACAACTGAAAATCTAGTAATTGTTTTATTCTTGCAAAATGACTAATGACAACTCCAAATATAGTAATTGTTTTGTTTTTCAAAATGACAAATGACAATTCAAAATCTGTAAATTGTTTTTTTCTTGCAAAATAACAACTCCAAATATAGTAATTGTTTTTTTTTTACAAAATGATTAATGTCATCTCAAAATCTGGACAATATTTATTAAAATTGTTTTTTATTTCAAAGTGACAATTGACAACTGAAAATCTAGTAATTGTTTTTTTCTTGCAAAATGACCACTCAAAATCTAGATTTTTTTTTCAAAATGACAAATGACAACTCCAAATCTAGTAATTGTTTTGTTTTCTCGCAAAATGACAATTCAAAATCTGGAATAATGTTTAATAAAATTGTTTTTTTCCCAAAATGACAAATTACAATTCAATATCTAGAAATTATTTTTTATCTTGTAAAATGACAAATGACAACTCCAAATATAGTAATTGTTCCTTTTTTTACAAAATGATAAATGACATCTCAAAATCTGGACAATATTTATTGAAATTGTTTTTCTTTTTAATGACAATTGACAACTGAAAATCTAGTAATTGTTTTTTCTTCCAAAGTGACAACTCAAAATCGAGAAATTGTTTTTTTTTTCAAAATGACAACTCCAAATCTAGTAATTGTTTGTTTTCTCGCGAAATGACAAATAGCATTTCAAAATCTGGAATAATGTTTATTGAAATTGTTTCTTTTTCAAAATGACAAGTGACAACTGAAAATCTAGTAATTGTTTCTTTTTTTCTTGCATGACAAATGAGAACTCCAAATATAGTAATTGTTTTTTACAAAATTATAAATGACATCTCAAAATCTCTATAATATTTAATGGAATTGTTTTTTTTTTTCAAAATGACAAGTGACAACTGTAAATCTAGTAATTGTTTTTTCTTGCAAAATTACAATTCGAAATGTAAAAGTTGTTTTTTTTTTCAAAATGACAAGTGACAACTCCAAATCTAGTAATTGTTTTTTTTTTCTTGGAAAATGAATGAAACTAAAATAATATTTAATTTTTTTTATAAAATGACGAATAACATTCAACATGTGGACTAATGATTAATAAAAATTGTTTTTAATCTCTTTCAGTTGAGTACAGTTAACGCCAAATGTAATTTCTGATGGTCTGCAATGTCTGTGTTGGACGTCAGTGAGAGACAAGCCTACCTAAACAGTCCCTATTTCAAAAAGCACGAGTACGGAGACTTCACACCGTTTTACATAACTGTGACCATCTGCACGATCGTCATCGCCGTCATATTCGTCATCAATATCGTCGTCGGCTGCTGCTCCAGATATTCCCAATATTGGAACGACAGGCATACAGGTAAACTAATATTTAAGTTTATCCTTAAAACCTAAATATGTCTCAAAGATATTTTTGAAATATTTCAATCAACGGTAAAATATTAGAATCACTTGGTTTTACTTCTTTCGCAACAAGTTGTATAAACATAGTTCAACGATAAGATAAGTTAACATTAGAATTACTTGTTTCAGAGTTTATTTTTACACTCTGAAACAAGTAATGTTAATTATCGTTAAACTATGTTTCACCGAGTGATGTTTAAGCAAAAAGTTCGTAATGTAAGTAATTATAACAGGTAGGCTGAAAAGTTCGTAGGCTAAGACATAGATGGTGGTATTAGAATTAAATCCATAAGGTTTATAGTAGAACTAACCTTCAAACGACACGTGTATAAATTTGACTGTTGTCGGACAATTAGTTCGTGAGATATAGCATTGGGAGTTAAAAACTTTTGTTAGAGTGAAAAATATGAAAAAAAAAATTTTCGTAGCTTAATAAAGCATTGCTTTATTATGAAAAAAAATACCGTTGCAACCAAAGCTTGGCTTGATAAACATTATTTGGACTCTGCACCAGGAAAATCAACCGTTGAGAAGTGGTTTGCTAAATTTAAACTGGACGAAATGAGCACTATTGACGGTGCACGCAGTGGACGCCCGAAAGAGACTGTTACGGTCGAAAATGTAAAAAAAGTTCATAAAACAATAATGAATAGCCGTAAAGTGAAGCTGATCGAGATAGCTGAGACTCTGAAGATATCGAAAGAACGTGTTGGGCATATTGTGCATGAATATTTGGACATGCGAAAGCTGTGTGCAAAGTGAGTGCCGCGCGAGCTCACAATCGATCAAAAAAAGCAACGTGTCAATGATTCAGAGGAATGTTTAACGATATTCAACCGCAATAAAAACGAATTTTTCCGTCGATATGTGACAATGGATGAAACGTGGCTCCTTCACTACACTCCAGAGTACAATCGACAGTCAGCCGAGTGGACAGCACTGCAACTGAGGTTTATTTTGAGGCTAAAGAGAATTTGTATTTTAAAAATGGTATCAACAAATTACATGACCGCTATAATCGTTGTACCGCAATTGAAGGCAACTATGTTGAATAATAAAATAGAATTTTGCAAAAAAAAATTGTTTTACTGTGTTAGCCTACGAACTTTTCAGCCCACCTGTTATATGACTTAAAGTTTTTTATATGAAGAAAGGTATTTTATTGTAATATATTTCAGGTAATAATATTGAGAAAGATATTTTATGGTGATATTTCAGGTAATCGTTGGCTGGTGTCACTTTGGACGGCCACACCGCACAACCAACCGTCTTTGGACTACACCGAAATCGATCCCTCCTTTATTCCCGAAAAAATCGTCTACGAAATTCCCAGAAGCGCCACCGAATTCACCGACATCGACTTTCCACCCCACAGCCAAGAGCAGCACCACCACCACTACGAGACGAAGCCGGCGAGGCCGGAATATTTCGAACTTCAGCAGCAAAAGAGCAGAGAAAGCGACATTTAAAAAATGCTGCACGTCTACTGGCCCGTCACCGCTTGCTTGTCGCTCTTCCTCATCGTGGGCGTAATTATCATCATGTTAAGATGGGGACCGAAGCTCTGCAAGCTTCGGCACACCACTCTGCCCGACGAGACCGACTGGGAGGAAAAAGCTTACGAACAGAAAGTTTCATACGGATAATTTAGATTTCGAACAATATTAAACAAACTGCAATTTTTTTTTTTGTAATGTATCTTGTAAGTATATATTAGGGTTTATTAATATTGTTTGAAATTAATATTTTATTAACAAAAGATTTGCTTTTAATCTTTAAATCATGACGTATTTGTTATTTGTTTTAGACAAACTCATTCTATATGTTTGAATTTGTTTTACTCGTTTAAAAGTTATTATATCTACAATTAAAACGCCACAAATTTCGTCCGATGATGATGTCAGATAATAGAAAAAAAATTAATTTAATTAAATCACGAAAATTGTTTAAACATTCCATATAAATGAGTTTCGTCACAATTTAAAAATCTCATTAATTATATATGTTAATATGTGTTTTTATTCTTTTATATTTCGATTTATATTTTTATATGAATCTGATTTGTACTCTACATATATCCGTCCAAGTATTATATATACAGTTTTTACATAAATAAACATTTCTTATGAAAATACAATTTAAAACCATTTCTGTTTGCCTAAGTGAAGGAAAATTTAGTGCAACACAAGATTAAGGTACGAAAATTTACTTATTGATTATTATATAATAAAAAAATATGTATATTATTTGAACGCAATTTAAATTCACCATTTGCTTAATTACTTATTTTTTTATAATAAAAAAAGGGATATTTTGATATTAAATAATAATAATACACCAGAAGAACAAAAATTCCCTTGAAACATCACATTATACTTCGCTTTATTTATTCAAAAATAAAAATTAACAAAAAATAGACAGTTCGTTTTGGCGTCGCTCCGCGCGCCGGTCGCAGCGCCCCCCGCCGGTAAAATCCGCCGCCAGGGGGCGCCACGCCCCACCGGCGGAGCTCGTTGTGCACCAGAGGAAAACCCTCCGTCATCACCTCGCTTTGTATTTTTATAGTAAAGAATAACTTTATTGAAATAAATTTCTTCTTTACAATATCACAAGTACTTTAAGACATGTCTTTACGCTAATATTTTTTTTAAACATTAAAAAGAAACTTTTATTCCTAAAAATACATTTTCATCAGCGACAAACCCACGGTTCCAACGACAGAAATAAATTCAAGTGTCTTGCATGATCGTGTACAGGTGTGTAACAGAGAGACTGAAGGGGGGGGGGGGAGAAAGATAGAGAGAGAGGGGGGTGGTGTGGAGGCATGGGGGAGATCATCACATAATAAAAATGTATCCGACGAGCGAGTAAGCTGAGAAATCTCTCATAAAATAAAGCAACTGCTTGTTTGTACTCGATTCAACGGCGTGTAAAAACGAAAAAACTGTAAAACGTAAACATAAAATAAATTAATGATCCCAATGATTTCCCATCCTAGAAATGACCTGCTTCTGTTTCCTTCTGCGTCCGGAGTAGTGGCCGGTTGCGGATTTTAATGAGAGAGGGGTGGCCGGGGGCCGAGTTTTACGTCACGCTGTCAGTGGAGAGTGATGCACTGAGAACTTCGTCGAACGACTGCTCTAGGCAGTGCTTCAACTCTGCATAACTCACAACCAATATGCTTTGTTCGTCCCTTGACATCAAGCACACCTATAATATTTAAAAAAAACAAATCATTACAGTTTTCTTTATTTCCATTCAGAAAAATCGAATGTTACTTAGTAAAGATATAGTACATACAATCTAATACAAAGTGATGAAACAAAACGGTTTGACGATGATGTATAAAAATGAATATATTTTCACTTTGAATAATCAGCGAAATAACCAACAACAAGTGACTATTTAATAAAATTATAAATAAAACATTAATATCACCTTCAGTGTTAAGCAATTTCAAATGAATGGTTTGGACTAACCTAATAAAAACTAATATTAAATATAAATAACACACCGTTGCAGGGCTAACAATACATTTCCAATCAATCACAACAATTTCTTTAATATTTACTGTTATTAAATTAAACCTGTTCAATTAATTGAAACAGAGATCGCTAACTTTCTATACTAGTTTGGGTTTAGGAATTTAAGTAAGTGGTGAGTGAAAAATTAGCTACTTTCTTATAACAAATTCGGAGCATGAATTTGAAGGCGCGTTAAGTAAAACATTCAAATGACTCCACAAAGAGGGCGCTGTCAAATTCCTAATCTTATTGATGATTTGAGTTTACATGTAAATGTTTTGAAAATGAAAACTGAGTGTAATTTTAATTTTATTTAGAAAGTTAACCACTTGCGCTACGATTTAACTTTAGATAGTCGTACTGCGCTCTACAATATAACATGCGCAAGTGGATTGTTCCCTTCTCATCTCTAGTTTAAACTTATGGAGAAGGAATATTGATTCCGTCTTTTATTAAAAACTAATTGAATTACCTTTTTTATTTTAATTTAAACTTAATAATTATCATTACCTTTTCTGGCACACCGGCATCCAGCTTGTTTAAACACTGTATCACGTGGGCCATGTCGAGCCAAGGACGGCCGTCCTCCGTCACCTGGTGGAACACGTAATCACGGAACAGTTTCAGCATGTACCTGTCCCCGGTTTCGGACCATGTTCCGTCCATATTCAATCTAGAGAATAATTAGGAAATAAATAAAAACTGAACGCCCCGAATCGAACGGGATGATTTGAACGTACTCTGGCCTCTCGTTAATCGTGCCCAGTTTCACCATTAACCTGAAAAGCCTGCCGTTCTCCATCTCCTTGGAAACCTCGTTCTCGAGTACATCTGTGCGTGATTGGATGTTGTCTAGCTGCGTGTAAAACCTTGCACCGATCATCGGCATCAGGTCGGCAAGGCTTCTTCTCCTATTAGTCAACAAGTACCTAGAAATTTACAAAATTATTATCATCATAAACAATGCATCTATAATAAAAACTCAAACCACTTTTAAATATATTAAAGGATGTAAAATAAGCAACTTTATTATTGAGTGACATGTGCTGCCATCTATTGTAAATATCTAAAGTATTTTCTTCACTTAATTATAAACATTTACATTTGCAAATTTTGATAATTAAAGACAAAAATTTGTACGTACATGATCAAGTTTCTAAGATCGGCCGTGTAATTACGGGTGACGATCTCGACGGCGGTGGTGATGTTGGAAGGCTGCACGGCCATCGTTGATTTGCAGGCCAGGGCGAGCACCAGTTTCCCCAGAGCCGTCAGGTCCTCCTGCTGGAAGTGGTCTATAATTCCGGGACTCGAATTGTCCATCATGATGACGTCCATCACACCCAAACAGCTGAGCCTGAGCCTGTGGCCGGAAGTGATGATGATTTTCGTCGGATCCAGACTCCTGCATGCCAAAGCTGTAAAGAAAATAATAATTGAAGAAATTAATAATTAAATGAAGAAAAAAATAAACAAAGATAAAACAGATACAAACAAGTTACATTAGTGATTATGCGCCCTACACCGAAAGGTAGAAGGGCAAATGATTAAATAAATAAATAAAATAGTGATTATGACATTTAATAAGACAGACACGCCGGTGGTGGCGCATTCGGTTACAGCCCCGAACTGACGTGCAGCAACATTGGTTCGTGTCAGTAGTTGGATTGGTGACCTTTAAAGTAACAAGCTCATTTACAAATACACAAATCACACGGCGGAAGGACCACGTTGTCGATAGCCAAACACTATTACTACTACTACTAAGACAGCTAATTTCATGGTCTGCAATCAAATGGATGACACTTTAGAGTTACGGAGGTAATGATCTTTAAAGTAACAACCTCAACATTTAAGGACAAAAACAAAAGGCATATAATCTAAAGCCAGTGATACACAGTAGTGAATTATTGAAATAAGAACAATTTACATTTTATAAAATTATTATCCATCAGTACTAGGTGGTGGTGATCGATAATATATTAGTGTTTAATTAGTAATAAAAATTATTTAATTAAAATAATAAGCTACCTGCAGAATGTATGACCCTCAAAGCGGACGTTAACTGTATAATGTAATTCCATATGAGCGATTCGGGCAGTTTATTGCTTTGGGTGTGGCGTAGAATAGTGTTCTTCTGATGTGAGTAGGGCCGAGGGGCGGCTGGATCTGTTGCGAATGGATCTGTATATCCGTTCAGCTGATCAGGAGGAAAGTGCTTGTTCAGTAATGTTTCAGATCCTGGATGATAGTCATAAACAAACACCATAGCTAAAAGAAATAAATAGAATTTTGATAATACAAATTTAGTGCTAAAACAAAGTTATCGAGTTTAATTTTAAATGAAAATAACACTACTGTTTACAGTTGACAAGGTGAACGAAATGTACATCTAACAATTAATAAACAAGTGAAATAAAAAATAAACTGTAGTTTTCATTTTCATTTCACGTAAACTCAAACCATCAATAGTGACTTTAATTTAATGAAACAAATACTTAAGTTAATAAAAAATTTAAACAATTAAAACATATTTAGCTAAAATTATGTAACAAACAAAACCATTGTATAAATCAGTTTGGCATTTTCTAACATCCTAACTTAAAAGAGGATAAAATAAAACTAACAATTATCACCAAATTCCTTCGACGTGAACACCTCCTTTAACTGTACAATGTTGGAATGCACGAGTTTCTTCCACATCTCCACGTATGTCATGCATTTGGTGTTTTGCAGGCGGAAACCTAAAAGGCGAAATTAGTCGTAATTCGGACAGAACGTATGAGAATCGTTACCGTGAATCCTCCTCAAGCAGTAACGCACGCCCGTCTTTATGTTGGTCGCTTTGTACATGGAAGCCTGATAGCCGAGGTGAGCCTTGTGGAGCAGTATCGGCTCGAGTGGGCACAGGTCGTGGTAATTTTCCACCTCCTGCGGCATCTCTGTGTAAATGAAGACGATTAATAATTGTCGAAAATGGATGGGAGAATGAGATTGTTTAACCTGGATACTGTTCGGGGTCAGGCTGCAGGAGAGTGAGGGCGTTCCTGTTGAGTATCTCCATGCGAGTGTCGTCCGAGATGAAGAAGGTGGATGAACCGCCGCGCGACTTCAACGTGCTGATGTGACTGGGGGTGCCCGGGTACACCTGGTACCCGGACGCGATGCTGCTGTTCATCGAGTTGAGCGTTTCGTTGGTATTGTGTGAGTTTTCCGCCGATTGCGGGTAGAAGTACGTTGTGCCGCCTACATTTTCCTTGAAATGAAAAAAACAAAATTAATATAAATTGCTACATTCAATAATAATAATAATAATGTGTATTATCCGTTAATAACAATTTCTTACAGGTTATGTTTCAACAATTGAAACTTAAATTGTAAAGCCATAATTACATATTATATTGTTTCTTAATCCAATATAATTTGAAGTATTTGAAGCGTGTTTGAATTCTTACCTGATATGCAACAGCTACCGTCGGTTTTTCCAAGCTGGCGTTCGGAATCGGGGAGTTATTGAGGTTTGGCGGCGGGGACGGTTGCGGCGTCTGGTGGGGCGAAACGGTACCGCTGTGCGGCGATTCCACCAGACGCGAGAAAGTGCTCGGCTGTCCGCTCAGCACCGGGAATGAATTGAAGAGGTTCGGAGATGCTACAAACAAACAAAACAAAAACATTAGAAGGGTCGCAACGAAAAGTACAAACGATTTCACTTATTTGGATAACAATACAAACGATTTCATTTATTTGGAAAACAAAACAAACAAAAAATGGTGATGTGATCATCGTAAAACTTTCCCTGTACTTATTTTATAATTATTTTAAAAAAACTGTTCATATTGAAAAGATAACAGGTTTTCAGTTTAACTTTCTCAATAGTTACTGTTTTATTTGTTAATGATCAATAAAATACTGCTTTCTAGTAAAACAAAAAAACAGTTGAACCTTACCATAAAAAATAATTCAAATTGAAGAAATAAATATAAAATAAGAGCATTAACAAAAAGCACTCTCGATATTTAGGAATCAAATAAAACTGAAACGATATTGAAGACAAAAATCAGTTCAACAATACAGAAAGAAAAACAATTTATTTAACAAAAACAGTCGAATAATTGATATACAAAAACAAACGAGGTTTTAGTAAAAATCATTTGTTTGTCTAAACCTCATTTGCTTTTATGTATCAATTGTTTTGGGTAATATTCAACTAACAATTTCATGAATATGATTTACTTACCAAACATTATTCTTCACTCTCGACTTATTGTTATTCTTACACTAAAATTGGCTACATTATTAAGATGAAATTTATACGACTAAAAGTATGAACGTATACAAAAGAAATGAACAAAAGTGAATACTCATGCTTGGCAAATTTTGAATATAATTAGGTCTGATAAAAAAAAAAAAAAAACAGGTAACGAACTCACCTACGACGAAAGCAAACTTTTCGTTTTTTCTGTTATTATGTTAATTACGAGGAATAATAAGCGAGCAATTATATTACTACGTATGTACATAAATTATGAAATACGAATTATATTGTTTTCAACGTTTTCACAGAGATTCACAAATTTAACAGTTTACTAAATAAAACATGAATAATTAAGCAATTTTAAAAATTACTTATGAATTTGGACACTAAATCTGTTCATACATCACAAACGAAATTCCAAATACAGTCGACTCTGTCTATAGTGAAACTCTATATAGTGAAAAACTCTTTATAGTGAAATTTTTTTAAACCCCAAAATATTATAATGAAATTTCATGTAAAAAGCACTGCATATAGTGAATCTGTAAAATAGGAACACTCTATATAATAAAAAATTTACCGGAATTTCATGTAAAAATTTTTATGCATTTATTGAAATTTTGGCCACTTCGGGTTTCCCATTTCTACCTAACATTAGCACGAACTGCATTTTTATGACTCACTGTTTTGAAAAGGTTCTGAAGGCGTTTATAACGCCTAACAGGCAAAATGTAAATCAAGTACAATAGATTTCAGTGAGAAACACGGGGTAGGACCCATTTTAAAGCATCCCGGGGAAACCCATTTTATATGTAGTCGATGCCCCTAGATTAATTCGCTAACAGGTTCAAAAAATGGCTGATTATTTTTCCTAGTACATAATATGTATGTTGTTTAGCAATTTATTGAGACTACACAAATTTTAAATGTACATATGTATGTATGTATTAACAGATTTTGTATTATATATTCTTTTTATTTCGTATGTAGTATTTAGCCCTCTACATACATATATAATGTGTACATACTACATTATTTATATGCTATGTATTTAAACTTTTAAATGTTTAATAAACTTTTTTAATATGTCATTCAATTTTGGAATTTTTGTTTCTCTTTATATAGTGAAAAACTCTATATAGTAAAATTTTGGTCAACATTTTGGTCTTTCACTATATAGAGAGTCGACTGTACAACATAAATTATAAATTAAATAATATTTTTCAAAGCTTTCATCATAGAAAACAAATTTAACGGATTAAAAATTATGAAACATTTTTAATCGCTTAAGTATCTAAACTTCCCTTTCTTCTAACTTTAAGCACAGTAGAAATTAAAGAATATAAAATTTTTAAACAATTCATGAGAACTATTTTTAACTTTGTTGCATATTATTTAAGCAGAATTTATTTAATATACTTACAATGGTAAGGAGGCATTACTATTTTCCAACATTGCTTTATTTTTTAGGGTGAAAATAGTAACATACACTTCGGGCATGTGCGTTAAGTTTCATATACAATAAATACAACCAAACATAACCTCCAAATTTTAATCTTTTATCAACGATTGTTGAAATTCAGTAAAAAACAACAACTTTGCAGCAATTATTATTATCGTTTTCATACATCATTAAAAAAAATGTGTATGTATTTAAATTATTATTTCCCCCCCAATAATTAGTAAGTACTAGTACTAACCTGAAAATTTTACATTCTAATAAGTAATTCCTTACACAAGATTGTAATTATGTAAATACGTACAATATGTAAGCTCCGTTTCAATCGTATGGCCTTTCATTTAGAAGAAAACACAATTGTCTAATACGGATTTTTGTTTTACTAAATAAATAAATAAATAATGGCATTTGTTACAATTCATTGATACCACCATTATTAATTTGTTTTTACTAATTCTTAATAATTAATTTAAGTCAAAGTTAAAATGTTACTATATTTTTTCATTTATATATTTAAATATTTTATAAACATTTTACCTGAATTGCTCGTAGTGATCACCCGTGAGTTTGGAACGAATTCTGGGGACTGGGGTGTGACTTTCTTGGAAGAGATCGGCGACTCGAGACTGATCTTTGAGAATGACTGAGTCAGGCTGTTGGTGCCTACCGGCGTGCTAGTATTTTGACGATTCTGCAAATAAAAAAACATTACACAAATAATAGTACTAGTGTTTTAAATATTTAAATAAATTATGTTCAATTTATATGGAATTGTTTTCTATTTTTATTGTCCTGCATAAACACTTGCTTCGAGCTGCAACTGTATTTTAATTTCTGACCTTCCATTTTATGCAAAGTTCTATGATGACCCCTAACAGGCTCACATTTTATTAATCAAAATAAATTTTCTTTGAATTTTTGTTGATCTGCAAAGACTTCACATAAGATTTTAGATATATTAATAAATTAATTCGTTATATTTCTAACAAATTGAACTTTCAAAACATTGTTATATATTTTTTTTATATAGTAAATGAGATTATACAATAAAGTAATCGTATCATAATAATTAAGTCATCATTAAAATAAAATTCACTTGATTTGTTTCTCTAATTAAAGCTTTATTTACATCTTGATGTTATTAATATAATATTTAAAAGATAGATGATAGATTTATTAGGTAATTATGGTGTTCAACATTAGGGAACTGAAATCATCTTAGTATTCTTATTTGTCCATAATTTTAAATGAAATAAAGGATTAACTTACATATGAGTAATAAATTTCACATTTACCCCTTGGTATTTTTTCCTAGTAATTTTTTGATTAAAATAAACAATTTCAAATAATATTTATATTCCTCTTACTATTTTCAACATGAGGATATAATTATTACCTTAATTGTAATTGCAATTCTATCATTTTAAAGGATTTAACATATAATGATAATAAGACGCAAATCTGAGCAAGTATTTTATTGTTTTAAAATAAGCATATAAAAATTATCTACGATTTTGAAGGATAACTACAGAAAAGAAAATATTTCTCATATTTCATTATACATAAATCAAACAAAAGTTAAAATAACTTTAAAATTAAAAGAAAACAACCACTGATCAGGAAATAAGATAATAATATAAATAAATGTGGTTAATAAGAACAATTTATTAACACCTTGGTGTTTATAAACGACCTAAAATATAATTGTTAATAATACAATCTAGCTAATTCGATGGTTAAAACAATCACGTACAGGTTATTAGAGTTAATACAAAACGTACTCACCATGTATGTCGCCAGTTTGCTTTCCTGCGGAACCCCGTTGGGGGCTGGGAATGGTAGGTACATGGGATGGTCCATGCCAAAAGTCCTGAGACCCTCCTACGCGCTGGTACTCGTGAAGACGGGCCCGCATGCACGCAGCATTGTCAAAGTTGACAACCAGTATTCTGGAACATCAGTTTGCGAGGTGTGAGGTTAAAGAACCTGCGGAGGTAAAAACGTGCGATATTTACCGAACGAGTGCGCCAGGTTAGAGGAGCGCGCGGAAAACAATCGAAAATCGCCTCGGGTAAATATAAAAATTAAGCCTTAAAAAAAAACAATCGACGACCACCGTACGGACCTTGGGAAATACAACAGATGATCAGTAAAAAATTGACATATTTCGTGTCCGCGTTTACGAGAAGTTGTCAGATGGCTGGGGACAGGTGCTCCGCGTCCCCCGCGCGTTTCGTTCACTCGGGAAAATGACGGTAATTAACGGAAAAAATGACACAAATGACATCTACGTGCTCTCAAAACAAAAGCTTGTTCACTTCATTTTTCAGTTTTCACTTGTTTTAGTGGGGGGGAGCCACTTACCAACAAACATGACCCTGCGGATGTTCTGTCGGTGGCAAAAAAAGGAAATCGACAAATCGGGTTAACGCGTGAAATTGGGGCGAGGATGAAATTTAAAAAAGACGACTGGTTAGTTCTGCTCAGAGTTTATTTTTCCGCTGAAAAAATCGATAATCTCTTTATTCCGTAAGAGCGCGCGCTTTTTCTCGTTGAGGACGTCTTGCAGGGAAATGTGCTTAAACTGGTCCTCCGCCACTGTTTCTTCGGCCGCCTCTACGTACAACTCGTTCTCCTGCTTAATTTGCACGCCTACATTATCCTCCGCCTCCTGTTTGACCTCGCGCAGACCTCGCTCCTGTTGGTCCAGTTTCTTGTGGATCATGCTGTTCAGTTTTTCCTTCACATTTTCCGAGTCCATGTAGCCAGATGTTTGTCAGCTGTTTTGGCGAGGGGAAGGGGGAGGTATGGCGCTAGTTATATAACAAGTGGCACCACTGCGACCATTTTCACTTCCCGCCAGATTTAAAAAAATCCATCTTTTTATAAAAGCGCGATTAAATTCTTCATTCATGATATCATTAGAATGCAATTATTTATCTTGTTTTAATACTTAACATTAATTTAGTTTTATTAACAGATCAATTATCTAAATATAAACTTGATATTTCAAGGTGACTCATTAAAATATGTAATTTTTCACAATATATAAATCAATGTAATAAATTAAATTTTGCAGATTATTAATAATAAAGTAATGATTATATTTTAACAACACAAAATACAAATAATTTTAAGATATTACCATAAAAGTGGCATCAATGAATAATGCCAATGATCAAATAAAAATTGTCTTTTTTTATTATACTGTCAAAAATTTTAAAAGGAAAGTTGAGATGTAAAATGCACCCAATTAAAGATAAAATAAACTGTTATAGAAAACCATATTTTATTAAAATTAATATTTATATATATATGTATATCTATTTACAGAGTATATATAATAATAAATAAATGTACATAAAATACATGCCACAATAATCTAAATATATACACAACAAATGTACAGGTTTGTACTCTATATAATCAATATTTGAGACATGCATTTCAATCAGAATAAAAGAAGTGTCCTAGCTATGTACAATAGAAATTATTCAAATAATAGTTTATATATTATAATCACAGTCGATTGTTTTCAAATAAATTTACAATGTCCAAAATTGCACCGCACCGTACACGGAAAACGTGTCGAACAAATTAGTTTCTGTTAAAAAATGTACAAAAAAACAATTAATGCTTCTGCTACGTATCTTCTACATCGTGTTCGTAATATGCATTAAAGTCGAACAGATCCTGGAAGGACATGGCTTTTCCCTGGTTAACCACTCTGCCACCTCGTCTCCTTCCCCGGCCACGACCTTAAATATAAACAAATAGGTCAGTGTCAGCTATACATTTTAAATTATAATAGGTTAAAAAAGGTTAAATGAAAATGAACTACCACATAGTAACGGTCGCTTCCATCATTTCATTATAATAGGTTAATCAACTAATAAACATAGCCAAACTAAAGAGAAAAAAAATTACCTCGTTTTCCTCTTCCACGAACACTAGGGCTACCAACACCTAAAAAAAAATAAGTATAAAACATAAAAGTGTACAATTTCCACATTCTCAAGTTAAAGTTGGTTATTTTATATGGGTTTTATATTATTAAAATACTTTGAAATGAGAAAGTGGCTCACATATAAACACATTTCTATAATCAAGACATTCCATTAAAATTATTATTTAAAAAATTTAACAAATCTAGAAATAAAAAAATGTAATTTTCATATTCTACTTAAATCCAACAAAATTTAAATTAAAAATAAAATAACGTGGTGATCTTATTTATGGTGATTTGAATAACTATATGTTTACTTACATTTAATAAAATATTAAAGTATTGAACTTACTGATTTTCACCTTGCCGCGCCTCGAAGTCTTGCCCCGCAGGAATCCGTTTCTCCCTAGATGCAGAGGAATCAAAGAACGTATTAGTGATGCAAGAAGCACTCAAAACAATGTGCAGTAACAATTTATAAAACAATGAAAATATGTGGATTGGAAACAAAGTCGTTCTTCTGGCTTCAAGTGTTTCTTCATCCACAATTAATGATTCGATTAAAAAAAAAGTAGTAATAAAATAAGCGCATGCATGAGTGTAAAATTGAAAAACCACTTTGAATAAGTTCCATTGTTGGCTCTCCGATCTTCTTTCTTCCAAGTAAATACTTCTCCGGATATAACAAAAATAAATAATTTAATAACTTAAAACAAAAAATGCTTAACCATCACAGCCCTCTATGGGTAAAGTATTGATAAATAGAAATCAAAGATTTTAAGGAATAGAACGTATCAATTACGTATATTTGCAGTAATTCTCGTTACTCTTCTCCCTCTTCCGTCCCTCGCGTTTTGCGGATTTGAAATTTACGGTGGCCGGCTGCTGTACGTGCTTTGGTGTCGGGAGGGTGATGCTGTTATAAGGTAGGAGGAGGGGTGGAATTGTGTAATAAGGAGTGCAAGGCATATAAGGCATTGGCACGTAGGTGGCGCTGAAATCGCCAGTTATGGGAAATGGGTCTACTGTGGTCGGTATGCTAGGAGTGTATATAGGGGGCAAAGGAGGCATCTCTTTGCGCTCGGCGGGGGTTTTGAAAGATCTCTTGTTGCTACTCTTGAGGGCCTCAACCTCGGCTATGCTAATCATGGGAGTCGCGGGGTAACTAATCTCCTCCGTCTTTTCAGGCACGGCTTCCCGCTGCTTCAGGCTGACCGACATTCGACGTTTCTTGAAAGGCAGATGCTCGTCCTTGTCCTGTTTCAAAGATTCTAGCAACATGTTTATTTCAGTCTCATTATCAAAGTTGTATTTGCTCAACTCTTTCAGGATGTCAGGGTCCAAATGGTACTCATCCTCATCGGAATCGACCTTCCTTTTATTACTTGTCTCTTCCGCATTAACCTGCTCGACGGCGCACTGCTCTATTTGCTGTTGTGTATCTGTCGAAAACGTTGGTGAACTCGACAACTCGTGGAGGTCGGGTGTTTCATCAGGTTTTGCGGTTAATGTGAGATTCAAAGCTTTCTCCGCTGAGCTAAATTCAACAGGAGGAACATCTGTGCAGTCAATTGAATGTTCACTATCACTAGGAAAGCATTGGGAAGTATTTTTGCGAGCAGCTAATTTACGTTGCTTTAGGCTGACCAGCATTCGGCGTTTCTTAAAAGGTAAGTGCGCGAATTTATCATGCTTTAAGGATTGTAGCAACGTATTTAATTCAGTCTCATTCTCGAAATTATATTTGTTCAACTCCTTCACAATGTCAGGATCCAAATCGTACTCGTCTTCATCAGAATCTACCTTCGTTTTCTTCGATGCTTCATTTTCTTCAGTTTCTTCACTCTTGTCTCTTGAGTAATACTCTTCTTTATTAATAGTACTAACTACTGAATTATCTATATTAGGAACAACTTCGTTATTACTTTTAATGACTTGATCATCAGGATAAAATTGAATTACATTAGTGATATTTTCATTACTATTACTTGTATAAAAATTGGAATTGTCTGAAAGAAACGTGACTTTTTTTGTTAACAAATTATTTATGGAATGGTCGGAGGTAGTTTCTTCTATATTCTTCTCAACCAGGCATTCTTCCAGTTGCTGTGGATCAATTAGGAACGTTGGGGAATTCGAGAATTCAAGGAGGTCGGTTTCACCGGGTGGTGGTGGTGTGGTGTGGATCAAATTCAAGGCTTTCTCCGGCGAGCTAAATTCGCTGCCGTCGTGAATAGGAGGGATTTCTATGGAGTCACTCGAATGTTCACTATCACTAGCATAAAATTGAGAGGACTCATCGCACACAACTTTACTGTAATCTACTGTACCTGTAAATGGGTGCTCTTTTAAATATTTCTCAGGATCGGGCACCCTACTCGGCGACGCGACCGTGCTCTCGGCTTCCTTGTCCTTGTCTTTTTGAGTCTCCATCGGCACTTTACTTAAAATGCACCGCGTCTTCGTAAAGTGATTGTTCAACACTTCGTTATCAATCGACTTTAAGTGCCTTTTCAACATTTCCACCTCGTCCACGTTCTTTTCGTCGACGAGGACGACGCGTTTTTTCTTCGGGGGCTCCTCGTCCTTGGCGTCGTGCTTCCTCTTGGTCCGGTCATACGGCGTCGTCGTCTCCCCTTCTGAATCGAATATCAACGATGCCACCGGTGTTGGGAATGACTGGGATTTGGTTGTGAGGATTCCTTTCGGTATGGTATTAACCTTCCTTATGGAATTCAAATTTTCCAGGAACTCCCTCTCCCCTTTCTTGTTAGATATGTCCTCGAACTCCATCGAACTGATCGGACTACACGAAGTGCTGCTCATTTGGTACGATGATTGCTTGCCTTCTAAATCTGTAAACATAACATTTCAAAATAGGGAATATTATTTGCACAGAGTCAGTTTTTTATTAACCATATATACACGATATATCAGGTATAGAGATTACAAAAGTTCAGGAGAGATAGTGTGACGATCCGATATACGACGAGAGCCAGAAAATATGCATCTAGACAATGAGAATTCACATAATAATGCATGGTCGGAAATGCTTTTTTTCTGTGCGTCTTATCTATATGCCAGATGCATATCAGCGAGCTCAGCGTTTGTGTAATGTTCCATCCTGAAGTTTATCAGTGAGTGAGTAGTAACCGGGCATGCGCATGCGCAATCATCTAGTGTTTCGGTTTACGTAGCGACATCTATCGTATACTTTATTCACTCCTGAAGATTTATAACCGGTGTACTGATAAACCATGTATAAAAATTATAAATATAAAAATAAATGTTGTAACAACATGAAACATTGGTAAAATAAATATTTTTTCAAGGGAGAACTTTTCAGTGTGGACTATAACAATAAATTTTAAAAGCAGAATATTGAAACCAGATTAGATTAATACTATAACTGTGCTTTTTAGGAAGAAATATTTATTAAAATATAATGCTAATTTCAAACCCTTTTTATTATCGCTAATTAACCACCTTCTATTGCATTCAGGATTATTTAAAATAACTCAAACATCAACTGGTGGACTAATTAAAGATATTTTTAAGGTATGGTTTAATTTAATTTTCTGTCATTTAAATAAAGTTGGTTATCATTAAAATAACCTTATCACAAGCATACTAAATTAATAATAAAAATATTATCAATTAAAGAAAACATATCCATATGTCTTTTTAAATATATGCTCATAATATCATTAATTAAATCAGCATTTCCCATAATTCCAATTATAATTTACATTATATTTGGTATTAATGTCTTGATAAATTAGAATTCTCAATTTTATAATTAGGATGGGTTAAGATTCACTGAAACAATCCACATTTTACCCATCTCCAGTTAAATGTCTTCTTGTCTTAATTTTACGAAATTTTAAAAGAAAAGAAGCTTAAAAGATGGAAACTTTCTTCTTAAAGTCAAAAGTGTTTGCAGATTTCAAAATTTATATCATCTCCCATGGACAATTTGAAAATGAAATAATGAAACATACAAAATTGTTTTTAAACACTTTGCTGATAATGAGTACTTGTTATTTAAAATATAAATCTAGTTAATAAAATTAATTTGTAAAGAAAGTGTTTTATTATTACTATTATTAGTTTGATAGTAAAAACTTCACGTCATTTAAAATACATTTTGTTACTAAAATGTTTTAACTCTTTCTTATTTCTAATTTCATTTTTAAAATTAATTATTGTTAATATTTAAAAAAAATATATTTAATTAATAAAATCTACTTGGTTGTATTTTGTGCTCAATGCTTTAACAATACATCTAATATGTATTTTGTTTTTCTCTAGACACTTACCCACTCTGTTGGAATCCGATTTTAATATAGGCCAACTGCTGCCGGCGCTCGTCACCTTGGGCGCATCCCAAGCCGGCTTCACGAAGTTCACGTCCGATTTCTCGCAATCGAAAAGGCTGTAAGTACCGTAACGGTGATTGGTGCCGTTGATCTTCGTTATCCTCCCCGACAGCGAGTCCTGGAATTCGGCCTCGAAACCGTCCATTCTGGAAGCAGAAACTGCGGTCTCCTTCGGCGCCGACTTCTTCCCGCCGCTCGTCTTCTGCGTGATGTAATTGTTCATTGTAACCGAGGCCAAAACTTTGTCGCAGTTTCCGAACGAGCTGGACTTACTGCTCTCGGTGTCGGAATGTTTTGGACGGGCGCGCGGGTGAGTGTCGGTTGCGATTTTCAAACTTTGTCCATTGCAAATACCCGTTTTTTCCTTCCCCGCGTCGCAGTCGTAATGGCCCTTTAAATAATCCTTGTATACCGGATCCTTTTGCATTTTAAAGTCCGGTGTAGAAACCTCAGAATCGTAATTGTCGTTTCCGAAAAGCGAGTCTTCATAGTCATCAGCGCTTTCGTTCACGTTCTGAGGATTAAGAGTTTGCTTCTGCAGATTACCCAAGTAAATATGCTCTTCTGATATGCTCTCTGCTTTGCCTTCACTGGCGTTCGGCGTCATTAAGACGGTTTCCAGACTGTTCTCTTTTGGCGAGAAGTTTTCAGCTACCAGCCCGTCGATTTTTTTAGCGTTATCCAACTGCTGCTCGTTCGGAGAATAATTATCAGAAGGCGGCGTCATTGCATAATCACAGGTTTCAGGTTGGACAAAGGTATTATCTTGTTTTTCTGTTGAATCATTTTTTTCCATTCTGACAACATTAATTACTTCATCATTCGAAGATATGATACTGTCTAGCTGCTCATGCTCATGGTGAATGTCCGAAGTGTCTGATAGGACTTCTATAATTTCAGTGGTTTCTGATTCATCAGGATTGTTACGAAATTGCAGAGGAGCTTTTATAAACTCGACAACAGAAGTGACACTTTCAAATTCTTTCTCTGGAATTGATTCTGCATTTGTAATTGGAGGAATTTCAAGAATCATGTTTGGTTCAGCTAATGTAGTACTTTGATTCTGACATAATTCCTCAGAATCGGCAATGTTTTCATGTGCACTGTTATCTTGCACATCAACATTATCAATATTTTCATTATTATATGTTATCTCTTCAAATTGAATATTATGCACTGTGTCATTCTCCTCAACTTTGATATTATTCTCCACAGATTCATCAAGCAATTCATCCTCATCCAAATCCTCAGGATCAGATTTAATGACTAATAACTCAGTCTCGGTAATATCACACTCGTCAAATTCTGGTTTTAAATTTACTTCTGACAATGCCGTTTGCTCGGGCTTCTTTGTGAGACAGTTCTTCATTTCATTCATCACAAGACTCACTGCTTCACTTGAACTTAGTATTTTCTTCTCAAACTGACTCTGTATCTCTAACACTCTCTCCTTTACTGGATTTGGACTTCCATTTGTGTTTTTAATGGTGGCAAAGAGTGATTCGATCATGGTTTTTAACATATCGCTTGCAACGATATTCTGATTTGAACTGTCGACATCAGTGCTGGAACAGACAGGATCACTTTCCATTTGAACTGGTGAAGCGTTCGTTTCGCTCCTTTGGCATGTCTTCCCGCTGTCACAATCCCCTTCCAGCTGAGGTATTTTCCCGTTTATCGTCTTAGGAGAACAGACCGATAAACCAGTATAAAAAGCGTCTGAACTGAGATCACGATTCACTACATCCCTATCACTATCTGTGTCCACTTTCACTGTAGATCTTTCAACGTTCACTGGATGCTGAGATGGCACCACATCCATTTTTGAATTTTCATTGTTTGTGTTTAGTTGTACAGGATCACATTTATCCTTATTACTGTTTGTTAATAAATTCACTGAAACTTTTGGTGTTCGTGTTTCATCACTAATGTCTGTAACTGTTAATTTGGGTGGGTTATCAAGAATGACCGGCATGACACTCTGACTTTTGCCGATGTTCACTGTTGGGTGTTGTGCGGGAGGATTGATTGGCATTGGTATCACGTCTTCACCATCATCCGACTCTAGTTCGATGATGTCACCACTCATTTTTAAACAGTCATTCTTCTGATTGAGTTTCTGGAAGTAAATGTGTATTTTTAAAAGGGAAATTTTTTTCTATGTAAACTAATATAAAAATGATCACTGCATTCTCATATTGAAAACAATTTTTATGACTCACTTTATGTTAAAAATTAAGTCGTAAAATAAATTTAATGACAAACTTTGATTATCATTCTGTGAGCAATAAAGATAATAATATAATAAATATGAAGGAAATAATATAGTACCTTATTGTTCTTCTTTGGGATAATTTCTTCTTCATTGTCACTGAGAATAACCACAGATTTTTCAATTTCGTCATCATCATCATCTAGATTAACCACTTCATCACTTGAGGGTTGCACACATGTAGATATCTCAGTGAGTGGCAAATTCCGGCCAAAAGCTTTTTCACATAACGCCTCCTCATCATACTAAATAAAAAAAAAGATCAATAATTACTACTAAACTAATTTTATATTTTGATTCTTTTTAAATCTACTTATTCAAAATTTAATGGTTTTTATTAAAATTGTGAATTTTGTTAACATTGCAAATAGAAAGACAACTTACATTATCACAAAGATTTGGTATACTGGTGTCAATAAAAGGTTGATCCTCCTTTTGCTTCTTCATTTTCATATAATAAAAATAGTTCTTCACGACTCTATCCTTAATATGCAGCAGATTAGCTATCCTCGACCCATTATTTTTATTCACATAAAACACATTCCTTATAATGTCACTACTCCTTTTCAACTCGATGGCCCCATACGTAGCCTCAAAGATCTTTTCCAGATAGACTATCTGGTTGGCCGGTACAGTCTCCTTGACCTTCTGGAATATGATCCAGAGCCTGCACAGGCCCTCGTCACTTAAATCGCTGATGGGCTTGTCGAACAGGACACGGTTGTAGAGCATGCGTCGGATCTCGGTTGTTACCTCGGAGAACTTTTTGTATCGCATCTTGAGCAGCACGTGTAGTATGTGGACCTCCTGCTGTCCCAGAAACGTATTGACGACGGTCCATATCCTGTGAAGGGCGCACTTCACTTCTAGGTGCTGTTTCTTCTTCTTTGTTTTTGTGCGGTGGGGAAACTTCCAGCGCAGCAGGTCCAGCTCGAGGGTGCAGTAGTTGGCCAGCACGTCCTCGATCAGCTCGTAGTAATTTGACAGGTGCAGAAAGTCGTTCATCTCCATGTAGTATATGTGAAAGTAATTCAGGTGAGTCAGTATCTTCTCTTTCAGCAATGATTTGTCCTTTGATACCAGCATCTGATCTTGTAGTGACCTAAAATAAACAAATAAACTACGATTAACAATTGGCCTGTCATCAAATCCATTAAAACTTGATAATATAAAATATACAAAATTGAAAATAATTTTAGGCAGTACAGAATGACTACAAAAGAATAATCATAAAGTATTAATTGTAATTATTATTATTAAAACAAAACAATCAATTGAAAGTTTGAAATTATTTTAAATTAAAACTTTAAAAATGGATTTGCTTAAAATTCGTTTGACACATAAAAAGGAATTCAAAAAATGATTTGTCTGTAAAGATCAGGAACTTAAAAAATATTCAAAAAATCATGATAATCTTTAACAACCTATGGGATAGAATTTATCTCCAAATTATATTATATAAAAACAACATAATTTTATTTCCAGAGCTGTATAATAAACCAAATCTTCTTTCAACATAGTCAGATATTTTAAACTTTAATAAAATAGAAAGATAAATGTAAGCGAATCTAAGATATAACAAAAGGTTATTATTAAATTTGTCGTTAAGAAATTATTGTTTAAGTGTTGAATAGTTTAATCATAAAGGTGTAAATTTAGAGTTTTATTTATAAAAACAAACAAATTAACAAAGCACTTGCTTTATTTACCACTCATATTTTATTCATATTACTTTTTTTCCTAAAAATTAAGTTTTGTATGTAAAATTATAATTTTATTTTTGAGGTAAAAGGAGTTTAATTTTTAGTTTATATGCCCGACAACTATCCATTATTTGCACAAATAACATGTGGTTAATTGCCAATAAGTATCATTTTTTCATTTAAAAAGAATAGAAAAAAGCTAATTGACAATGAAGAAAATAGCTAAATACTGTTAATAACAGTTGAGAATCATCAAAGTAAAACTAAACATTTTGTTCTACCTTCGCATAAGTTGAAAATTATATTAATAATAAACAATTAAATCACAAAAAATTTCAGACCTGTTTATTGCATAATAAAGTGAAAGCTGTCTCTGTCACTCTAAAGTCCTATTAATTGCATCTTGATAATGAGTGGTCCACAAATGTCAATAAACACAGACCTGTTTTGATTGATTTTTACAATCACTGTTATGGCTAAGTATTGTACATATTGAGCTTTATTAAGAATTGACTAAAATAAAACACAAATAATTGTTCTTTATTGTAGGTATTAATGAAAAAAATAATGTTTACAGATTAATTTTTATAAAGTTATAGTGATTTTTTTAAAATTTACATTGAATAAGATTAATCAATATTGTAGTCTCAATTATCAAAATCAGTGGTAAACAAAGTTTTAAAAAAATTGAAAATAGGAGTAACTTCGTTAATATCACACACTTTATATTTTAATAGTGACTATAGTTTGTTTAGACACACTTGAGCTTCCCATTCTCAAACTTATTTAGCTAAAAAAAAAATTTTAATTCTTTTCTCAAATATTTACTTGAAGATGTATAAGTGACAACACCAATTGGAATTGTCAACCCATTATATAAATTTTTCTATTATAGATTTTTCAATGTTAAAATTTACATAACAAGCCAAATTTACGTCTAATTGGATTTTCACAAGTAAGGAATTTCCAAAATATCTGCACAATACAATGTTATAGGGTCATTAAGTACTCAGACTTAAAGATTAAAACAGGTAATAGGATTATAAGCATTGAAAATAGATGAATATATTAACTTGGGTCTAAAATATTCATAAGCCCCATTTTGATATTTGGCTATTGTTACAATCTTTTATTCTAATAGTAATATAATGTAATTCATTACTTGTACATGTGATATTTATTATTAACATAAATACATGATTTTTAGTGTAATTTCAGTAATAATAATTATAGTAGTAATTGTAGGGACAAACAACATTAATGTTGATAATTTTTATTTATGGCACTATAATTTACATGTATAAACTGATACTTGTTATTGAATGAGATTACATAATTTACTTTTAATGTTACATTTAAAGTTTTCTAATACCTATCTATCTATCAAAACAATTTTCTTAAAACAACAAATAATTTTTAGTACACTTTAATTGACGATAAATAATATATAAAATATAATAGCATAAACAAAATATGAATGAAAAATAGTAACAAATATATTGTTTGTAAATAATAAGAGTGATGTAAATAGCAGTTAAAATATAAATACCTTATATACAGTTTTAATAAATCTTCAAGAGGAACTTTGCCGTCCATGCTCTTGGTGAGCATATTTCGAATTTTGTCATCCCATGTCGTCACGGGTACGACCTCAGCTTCTACAAAAACACAACATTCGAGTATACACTGGACAGATCAAACAAAACAAACTCACCGTGATCCAAGTCAATGATATCATCCTCTATCTTGATGTAGGGTAACGATTCCAGTAAGAGGGAATTCATTTTGGCCAGCTGAGAAGGAGTGGACCTGACTGCAGTTTGTTTACAGTTTACCCTGGTCAGAAAGGTTAGGTTGTTAAAGGGAACAGACGACGCGTCCTCGGGCGTCTCAGCGAGTGCGGGGTAGCGTCGCTGAATAGAGCCCTTGCTATGGGTTTGAGATAATTTCAATGCCCACGGTTGGGGCGGGCGCTCGTAAATTTGGCCGGGCTCTGTGGAATATGAAAGGCTCCCAAACAAATATGGCCGTAGAGGGTAACCTAAATCGTCGCATTCTCCACTTACGCTAGCGACAAGTCCAATATACTATACACTAAGCGATAGCGCAATTACCGGACACGGACACCTCACTTAAAAACACCACAGTACACTCATTTTAACACATAAGCTGTCACCGATTATTCATACAACGCATTAAAATGGCGCAAGTCTATCAACTGGCCGTTGCCAACACAACGACGTTTAAAACACTAACCTAGTATAATGCAGGCATTAACGTTTTTTAAATCGATTTCTAACAAAAATTATAAAAATACGACAACCTTCCGTCACTATTATTTAGCTCCAGCAATCAATTCATTATGGAAAAATTGCTTAAACATAAACGTAATCTAAGTTTATTTAAACATCAGTAATACCAATTAACGCGCCTCCCCGAATATACCCATATTGGGCAAATGCCAACTGCAGGGTCATGACAAAGCCTGTCTGTAAATATAATCTGGAAATCCAGGGGTGTAACGGTTTAATTATAAAAGTAAACATAAATTATTGTTTTGAATTAAAATTAATAAAAATTTTAAGAATCTATAGTAATTGTGTACATCTCTAAAAGCAATTTACTTATTTATAATATTATTAAAATCAAATTTAGTTCGATGAGTTACGTGAAAGTAATTAAGTTGATTAATTAATAAATCATTAAAAAAAAATTAAACAATTGATGATGGTCACTTAATGTTTATCAGGAAAAAAAATTTCTAACATGTTTGTTTATTATAGTATATTTATGGCAAAAATAATTAAATATTACAATAGTTCTTATTTTTATTTATTAATTAATTAATAAGTATTAATAATTACGAATTAATTTTTACATAGTGTAAATTTAGGTAATCATAGAAATTTGTGTAAAACGGGTTTACAGTTTGCTGTCAATTATCGGCGCGCCATGGTTTTTATGTGTTTTACACGTTTTTCAACATTAACAAAAATTTTAAAAAATCGCATAGAAAGGCATTCACGTATTTTATAAAAATTACACCATATTTACCCGCTAATTACTGTATTTCGTAATTGGCTAACTTCAAACCGGAAAATTTGCAACACGGGAAGAAAACATGGTGGTCGCCAGTGGTTTAGTTAATAATTCCGTATCGTTTCTTATATAATCCGAAAATTTAAGGTAAGTTTTTCTCGTCGGTATTAAGAAATCTTTACACACAAAATTTTCCACCCCAATTTAACATTTTCCAAAGTTTAATTTTTATTTTTTTTAAAATATTATTTTGCAATTGTCTTTTCCAGTTTGTTGTTATGATTTGATGTGCAAACTGAGGGCATGGAGTCTCCTCCGTCCACCTCCATTTGGTCCGAGGACAGCGGCCTGCTGTTGACCAGCGGCTCAATATCCAGTGGAAGCATGAGCGGGGAAAGCCGCAGTGGTTTCGGACAGCTACCATTCGAAGTAATTAACCCTTACTATTATTAATTCCTTAAAACAATTGGTAAATATCACCTTCGATATGGGTAAAAAAAAAAAAACGTCAAATTTGTTCTTTTAGTATCAAGACAGCGACTGTGACAAGTCCCTATCCCAGGCCGATTCTCTGGATGGAATGTCAGATATTATATGCGGCGAGCACTTCAACACGTTGAAAAAGGGGCCTCATTGGAACGAGGCGAAATCCTCGCCGATAGAACCGCCGCTCGAGTTTCAGGACAGGCCCAACGTGTACGATGCTTATGCGGAGAATCTCCTCGATTCGCTTTTTCAAGAGGCCATGTCGGCCTTTTTAAAGAAGTACGCTAGGCTTAAGTTAAATACGCTTAACCTACAAGTGTTTCGACCTATACACCAGGTTTTACAGAGGACATACTGGACACCGGACTTTCTTCCCTTCAGTCCCTGCCACGGTGGACGGCCGAGTTCACGGAGTTCTTTAGGTGTGTGCACTTTATTTTATTACAACAGCAACTGATACAGGAACATTAAATACAAATTAAAACTGATAATACAAATAAATTTGTTAGTTTTTTATATGTTGCATTTAATTTTGGTTATATATTATAAGCTGGTGAGTTTTCGTCTGAAACAACTATTTTTACTAAACTATAAAATTTTTGATGAAAAAACAGATTAATTTTAATAATATTTTAAAAATACGAAAACATTTCGTGAATCTACAACGAGTCTTAATATTTCGAAATGTTTTCGTATTTTTAAATTATTAGTTAATTTTCCACAACGAACTAAAGGATTTTAATATATTTTATTATTTTATTTGAATACATTCATTCATTTGATGATTGAATCAAAATTTTTAACATTTTTAAATTAATTTGCTGTGTTAAGAATTCTTATTGAATTACCTTGTTCGATTATTAGAATTAATTTTTATTTTGGAATACTCAGAGATATTTGGAATAGAAATAATTCACAGAGCACGAAAATTATCTTAAATAAGAGAATCCTAAAAAAAGTAATTCATTTATCAGCCAATAATGTTTACTTCATTAAGGCAGTAATTAATTTGATAAGAGAAAAACAACAAATAAATTAAATACTTGATTGTCGAAACTGCAGTCACGAGAGTAAATATTTTTGTTTGATACAAAGTAACAATTTTAATTTGTTTGTATTTTTATTTGTATTCTATTTGTAATTTAAAAAGGTATCACAAAGTTAGTGTCTTCACAGTGTTTTCACAATTAATTAATCAAAAGAAAATAAATAGACTTGCTCGATGTAATTTTTTTATGGTCAATTATTCATCAATTTTTTTACAAATTCATTTCTTTTTAATACATATTTATCAATAATTTTCTTGTATTTCCTTTTCATAAAGAAAAAGTAAGTTTTCCATAGAACGGTGGAAGTTGGTTCTCAAGATGTTTTAGAGAGGGCGCTATAATCGATTATATTATCAATCGGAATTCGTATAGGAACGTTAGCTATCTTTTCTCATCCTTCATTGAGTGGCTAATAAATTCTAACTGAAGTTGATCTTTTGTTTGAAAAAAAGTAAATAAATGCAAAAATTATAAAAAAATTAGAGGTATTGTTAATCTTTACACTTAATAATACCATTTAAGAGTAACTTCTTTAGGCTCAATTGTTTGATATTAATATGTTATTTAATTTTTAAGCTGTTTACTTATTTAAACTGTTGCAGGATCGTCTAGGTTGTCCAGTTCTCACAATTCTCTATCAGTTGCCACTGCGCACCGTGTGGACGATTCGAGTTTCATAACCCAGGCGGTCAGTCACGATACGCTCTCCACCAATCAAATCAGCGATCTGTACAACGTTCCGTTTGATAGTGATGTGTACGCGGTCCCGGTGGACACGGTGCGGCCACCCATCAGGCCCAGGCGGAACCTGCAGCCGAAGAAACGGAGGCGCAACACCTCGTCGGGTTTCCGCGAACTCGAAAGGCACGAAGTCAGGCAGTCGACTAGTAAGAAAAACTTGAAATCCGATCATATCAGTTTGTGCAGCACCAACGGGAAGCGGCACAGCGTCGCCGGCACGTCCGCCACTTCGGACGCCGAACCGGTGCATATGACATTGCAGGAAGTCCGCCAGTATCTACAAACGTTATATTCGAGTTCGTCCGATTCGTCCGAGCACAATAAAAACAATAAAACCCGGTCCTCTGTGTTGATAAGTAAAAACATTAATAACAACAAGTACGCGGACACCACTAGTGTCGTCGTGAAAACGAACAATAATGCGAACGTCCAGAGGAAGAAGTCCGCGTTTCTGATTAACATTAAGACCAAAAAAGTGAAAGACTCTTGTGATAATATTAGTAAGCGGCCTATAAATGTCAAGCGGGATAAGCCGACCGCGAAGAAGAAAAGTCCGGCGAAGGTTTTCTCGCTGAAACAGACGCTCTGCAACATGTTCCGTTTCCGGAAAATCATCTCGCCGGAGCGCAGGAAGCTCAAAGAGCACGAGACGGACGACGAGTTGAATTCCTCCGAGCACAACGAGAGCCAGCACGAGGTTAACAAGAACATGGTACAGCGGGCCCTTCCTCCACTCCCGGGGCAGAAACGCGAGGGGGTGCAGTCTGCTTCCGTGACAGATTTCGCAACTAGCATACACAGGGTTAAGGATGTAAGTTTATTGCTTTATTATTACAATCGGCACTTATGTACAATGCTAACGGGTGATAGATTGTGTCGGTTATAATTAAGAAATACTAATTAAGAAACAAGCTGGTCACATCACATAAAACTACCGATGATTTCTATAATATTTTTGTTCTACCAAACAGTTAATAGTTTTACTTTTTTGTTTGAGCAAAATAATATCACCAACTTGTTACATTGCGGCCATCTGCAGCTCCTATAATAATAAACAGAACTGTCAATAAACATTTCTACGGTAACATTAAATATGCAGGTGAGAAAGGAATACATTGCGTCCCACCTAGCGCGCTATTGTCTGTTTATTATTTTCTAGGTGGTAGCGACATCTAACGGTAGTTTTTTGTTAACAATTGAAACAGTATCCGTGTTTAAAATACGAAAAATGTAAAACTGTATACTTAAAAAAAACATATTTAAACTACTAGTTACAATTGACTTCTTGCTATTATTACATTTATTTGTGTAAATTAAACCGCATATGACTGAGTGTACATCTTTAGTGTTTTTCATTAAAAATGAAGAAAGTTAAATTTTTGTGATACATTCATGTGGGTATAAAATAGCATCGTTGAATAATCCCCGGCCAGTAGTAAATATTATTTTCTTTTATTAATTAGTTTGTAACAGTTTTTTGTTTTTAGTACGGTTGGTATTGGGGGCCGTTGTCAAGCGAAGGTGCTGAGAAAATACTCTCCAATGAACCAGATGGTTCATTCATAGTTAGGGACAGCAGTGACGATCACTACATATTCTCCTTGACTTTTAAACTCAACAACACAGTTCGGCATGTCAGGATTGAACATGATCAAGGTAATCAATAAATATAGTCATTATTTATTTTGTGCATGGGGAAAGTTATTTATACTATAACTTGGCAACTCGTTTTTTGTAATTGGGAATGTTGCTTTTCCTAACATTATAAGTTAGTTGCAAACTGTTCTGATTGTATGATTAGCGGTTTTATTTTATCGGAATCTTATTAGAATTATATAATTGCAAATATTTTCATAACCTTTGGGCTTCAAACAAGCCAATTTATTTGTGAGGCCCTATGTTGGGTGCCAATTATTACGAACAATAGGATATTTTTCCGTTTCTTATAAAATAATTATGTTTTTAGGTAATTTTAGTTTTGGCTGTTGCACAAAGTTTAAATCTCAGACCATCATCGAATTTATCGAGAATGCAGTCGAGCATTCTAGGAGCGGACGGTATCTGTTCTTCCTGCACAGGCGACCGACGATCGGGCCGGTGAGGGTGCAGTTGTTGCATCCAGTTTCGAGATTTAAACAGATACAAAGTTTGCAACATATGTGCAGGTATTTATACTTCATTATACACACATATTCTGCACAAGTGAGACTAAAATATAATTAAGTATGATTCAGTGAATTAGTAAAAATAAGTGAAATAAAAAGCGAATGGAAATATTAAAAATTAGTTTAGTTTATATAATTCAAGCAAATTTTGCTTATAGCACATGTAAATATTTCTAAAAGTATTAAAAACATAATAATAAGTTTTATTTAATTTAGGTTTGTAATATTGAAAGAAGTGAGAAAGGATCTGATCTCGAGCCTACCCCTTCCCCGCCGAATGATAGACTATCTGAGCACGCCGCAGTACTACTCGGAGCACCTGATAGACGTCGAAGATCCGGAAGGGGAGGAGCGAAGGCCGCAAGAAGACTGGTCGTCTTCGAACGAAGCGGGCGATGAGCCGGCGAGACAATCTTGAACTTTAAACTACAGGGTCATCAATCATATCAGATTATCTCTCAGTTGTTTATTTATTTATTTAAGCTAGAAAACTCGTGCAATTTCGTTTTTGTATGTTCCAAGCCAAAGTTCTCTAATGTGATTCCTTTTATTTTATATATAACTTATGTATTTTATTCGGTAATGCTTCGCCAGTCATTGATTAATGTATTTAGGGCTTTAGACTAAATTATTTAATGTATATACATGCAAACGTGTTTTCGTTTCTAAAATCATTTAGGAAGGGTTGCAGAGTGCCGAAGAGGGAAGTGTGATGCCAAAGAATTGTGGTAATAACTTTGCTAGTTTTATATATATATATATATAATATATAACAATTAAAGATGGTTGAAAATCGAACGATTTTGAATAGTTAGGTTCCTAAAAAAATCATGTACAGAAATGAATACAATGTTTAACAAGAGGGAAGTGGTTTTATTCGGGCCGAGGTGTAGAAAATTTAAATAATTGTAACAGTTCACGTGGGGATTCCCAGAGTTCGTCTAACGATGCGCTCGGCGATTCTATTAAACTCGTCGCGGTTTTCCCGCCACATCTTTGCCGCGTCCACATTGGCGCCACTCTCATCATTCGGTTCCGCCAGCATACTGACGACTGAAAGCAGGATTTTCTCCACGCTTTGAACCGGCGACCAACGTTCCGCACTCGATTCATAGCCCATAGGATCATCGCCAGGTGCATGAAGTATAGAAATGCACACACGACCATCTGCATAAACTAAACATAATAATCTTAATTAAAATAATTATTTTCACAACAAATAAATATTTACAAGTTTCTTGTAGTGATAAATCACTAAACTTAATCCGATCATTCAAAAAATCTTTAAATTTTATATAACTTATGCATTAATGTGTATTTCTAACAATCTTCATCATTTAAATATTTAAAAATGCAAATTAATCACCATTCCAGTGGTAAAAATTGAAATAAATATAATTTATGGAATTACTAATTAAAAAATAAAATAAAACAAAGTCAAAACTATCTATTTGGGGTAAATATGTCTTGAACGTCAAATGCTTTTTAAAACTCATTTAGGCTGATCATTACATTTAGAGTTAAACAAACTTCGTACTAAATTTATTAGTTATTTTATAATTTAAAAACAATTTATTAATTTTAATATGGAACTCACTATTGGGATGAAACATCTCGCATGTAAATTGCATTTTAGGTGGGCTCAGGGGGTAATCTGAAGGAAAGATCAGTTTTGCCGGAAACACACCCCCTTCGAAGCACGTTCCTTCCGGACCTCTACAAAATAATTGAATTAATTGCAAGGGTGACACGAACGGCGTACTCACGGACAAAATTACGTTATCAGCGCCTCCCATTCGAAGAAGTTCTCCTCGTTTATTGGCCCCGCTATAATTCCTTCAGGGGGATTCAGAGTCAACTCTGCAATGTTTGTTATCTACAATAACCTCAATGAGCGAATGTAAACGAAACCTACGCTTGTATTCGGCCATCAACCTCCTCAGTGCGGACCCTGCCATATCTCGTGAATAATCTTGCTTTTTTAATTTATTAATGTAATTGCAATAATTTACATATTGCCGATAATCCTTCCCAACAACGACGACGTCAAATGTGACAGTAGACTAGTGTTGGCAACACTGAGTTGTAATGGTTACTAAAATCACAAAAAAAAAACGAGAATAGATTTTTTTCAGAAAGAAATAGTTTCAATAAATCTCAAAGAAAAATTAGATAGTTTTTAAGAAAGTAGTATGTTCTTTATTTACAGGATAAATTTATGTAAGTGGGTTGAAACTTTAACAAATTGATACAATTATAATTAAGAAACGAATGGTAACGCTAGGTACAATTTTTTTGCTAATATATAGTACTTATAGTATTTTTGTTTATTGATCTGGCACTTGTTTTCACACTTTACTCATATGAAACCTGTTTACAATAAAATCATTATAGATACAAATGATTTGCAAAATGATTTCTAATTTTATTTTAATGTACGTTTAGTTGCCTACTTTTCAAACTCTTATGAACACACTGTATATTATATTAAAACGTGATAATAAAACAAATAATTAATATGAATTAATTTTAGCGTAAATTAAATTGTTTGTTAATTATTTTTAAAATTTATTTATTGTATTGCCTTATTACAATTGATGACATTAAAAATGATAAGCAACTTCATTCTGGTTTAGTTTGTCAACATTAATAGATTATATTTTTTTAATTAATTATTATTTCTAATTAAAATAAGTAAATATGCTGAAAGCTGCATCAGAGGATTACAGCAAATATGCGCAAGTTGATTTAGAAACTAAGGTAGTAACATTTTATTTTTTTATTAAATGAAACATATTCAATATCGTAATAGTCAAATTACTGTTTAACTAAACCACTATGTTTTAATCATTAAAAAGTGTTTACAACATGAATTTACAAATAGTAACGTGCACATCCTTATTATTATAGTAAGAAGATTTAATAACAAAAAATTTCAAATTGTGTTAATTACTATTCAATATAATAATATTATATTATATATCAAAGCCTGCAACATAATAATATCTTAGTATTCATTTGGCTGTTTATATTTAAAGAATCCTAATATATTTTATTGTAACATTATAGTTGAAAACTATAAATCAAAATGTTGAAGAAATGCTAACGAGACTAGATGAATTTGAGACGATGGTGGCTCTGGTACAGCAGGAAAGGTGCAGTGCAGTCGGTATAACGGGCGCTCTAATGGAGACTATCGATATGGAAAAGGAATTCAATGATTTATGCTCTCGCATCGACAATGTTGAGCGATTGGTGGATTACGTAAAGACCAGTGTGGATTCGTTGGAGAAGAAGGTGGAAGTTGCAGAAGAGCAATTCGGCCTCGTCGACAACACAAACAAATTGAAAAATTTCTTTTTGCCATTGTTTGTAAGTATTAAGGCAATTTAAAATTATCAATAACTAACCTGTATTAAATGGTATAATTTAAGGTTATTTTTCTTATTTTAAATCGTTGTTAAATTGATGAGAGAATAAAAGATATCTAATACTTAATATTTTAACAATGGTTTGCTTAAATTCATGGATATTTTTGAATATCTATTTTTCTATCATATTGATAAATCAATTAAATTTATTGAATATAAAAAATGAACACTTTTTAACCAATTTTTTTAAATTTAAATGTAATTTTTTGTAGAAAAAATCAACAGAATCCCGAACTGCTAGTCCAGCTGAACCCACCGAACCGTTTTCTATTGAAAAATATTTTGTAAAAGAAAATAATAAAGAAAGTTAGTTATTTATGTATTATTTCATTGTTTATTTCCTTGGCATTTTAATTGGTTAAAGCAAAAGAAGGTAATTTAATACACAAACAACATTACTTAAATAACAATGGTATACATTTTGCAAAATCATTTTATAATTAATTAACTTGTATAGTTATTTTTTTAATGTTTGAGAATGCATGTAATTTATAATTAATTAAACATTTTCATCTATTAATATACTTTTTAAATCACTGTGCTACATCATAAATAAAAAATATTATTTAATAATCCTTGGTTAAAGCTAATAATCTGCATAATTTGATAAGTTAAATATCCATATTTTAATATATGCAACCAAACATACAAACTATTATAATGTAAATAAAGCATTAATAGTTATTTTAATTATAAAAATGAATGATTTATATCTGTAAATTTGATTATATGTGTACGTTTATAAAACATAATAATTATTAAAAGGTGTTATTTCAAAAATAAAATAAGACGCAACTTCAGTGAAGTCAACTGTCATAGTTGTCAGGCTGTGTTGGTGTTTCACGGTTAGTCGAAGGCTGATAAACAATATGTTGACAATATGTTAGGCAGACGGCAGAAACAGAAATATGAGGTCGTGGACACTTCGCCGGACGACAATGATGTTGAAATGGAGCCGACATCGAAGAAAGTCTTCACACCTGTTTGCCTGAAAAGCTCGCTGATCGCCACACTGCTCATAAGTATTTATTTCGCGCCGTCCATGGGCCTCACATTCTACCAGAGGAGGCTGTATCAGGTAAATACGCCATAGTTGTACTGTGAATGTACTTTAAAACTCACCATTTGCTCGGCAGGAATTCCATTTTCCTTTGTCAACAGTGCTAATTCACATGTTGGTGAAGTACATACTAGCAGCTGTGATACGTTTTATAATTCTGCTGAAATATGGCAGGCAGAGGATGCCGTTGGGATGGAAGGACTACACACTCTCAATGGCTCCCACCGGGATTTTCAGTGGTATCGACATAGGATTCTCAAATTGGGGCCTTGAACTCATCACAGTTTCCTTGTAAGTTAATGTCCAACTTCACAGGCTCGAGCTGTAATCTCATGGTTTTATCTTTGCAGATATACAATGACTAAGTCTACAACAATTATATTTATTTTAGGATTTGCAATTTTATTTAAGCTCGAAAAAAAGGTAAGATTTTCTAAACAATAATTTTTATATTAAAAAATAGTAACATTTTTAACAAGCATTTATGCAAATTTTCCTGTTATAAACTGTGATTGGTGGTTATTATTACCTCAGTTGAGGTTTACTCTTGCTTATCTCAACTTCCACACAATCGAGGTCAGACAAAATGATTATAGGAATGTGTTTATTACAACATTTATGTATACTTTAGTTATTAAAGCATTATTATAATTAGAAGATAACAAAACCGGAGTTGATATTCATATTATCTGGATATGTATATCTACCACAAATGTATATTTACCACAAATGAAAATTCTTCATTCTTTATAATATATATTGAGATGGAAAATTAATTTATTTATTTGTTAAAAATGTATAATTCACTAATAGGGTAAAGAGATTATATTGAGTGCCATAAGTAAATAAAAAAGTGATAATTTAATATTATCATAATCTATTAATACTGGGCTTAATAATTTAAAATCTAGAGATTTAGTAAATGTATCATATCTGAAATTATTGTTCAATTAATCTGTGTTACAGGATATCCCTTTAATAATAATGATTTGTTTAAATTCATAGTTTTTTGGATTGATGTTATTTTTATATTTTTCAATGGAATTTAATTCATTAGTCAGATTACCTATTTTATCAGAAACCTTCTTAAAATATGTAAATATTGAAGTTTTATTCATAACATAAATTTCTTCATTCTTGTGACCCAAATAAAATATTCATAATTTATATATTATCTTCATTTACTGTAGATTTTAGCCATTTTGGCCATTATTTATATACATACTAATGTTTATTTTTCTCTCCCCATATTTTTATGTGTTTTAATATTTTATATAGGAAATGTACTTTACAGTTAAAAGATTAATAAATGTTTTTCTTACGTAGTCCTGGAGTTTATGCACAATCGTGGTCATGATCTCGACCGGACTTTTACTGTTCACTTACAAGGCCACACAGTTCAACATTACTGGTTTCATGTTGCTGCTGGTCGCCTCTATGGCTAGCGGAGTGCGCTGGACTTGTGTTCAACTGTTACTGCAGAAGTCCAAGCTGGGGATGAAAAATCCCGTCGACATGATCTATCACATGCAGCCTTTCATGATTGTGTCACTGTTGCCTTTTGTTCTCTGGATAGAAGGTAAGCAGTTTTTATTTTGGTAATAATACAATTCATATAATTATTATTTTTTGTAATTGATAAAATTTAATACAAGCGATAAATAAATAATGACAATGATATAAATGTTAAAATTTTCAAGAATAATCAATTAAATAAGTCATTAATCAATTTTATGATCGAAACTATAGTCACAGTCAATAAATAACTATTGTGGTAAAACAAAGTGAAAAGTGTTTTATTTAATTTTTTTTTTCAAGAATTAAATAAGTCATTGTAAATGTTTACATTTTGAAAATTCTAATTATTATAAAAAAGTCATTAATTTTAATTTCAGTAAATAAATAAGATTATATGTTGTACCTTCTTTGTAGGTGATGTAAAATTGTAATGTATGTCCCAATTTTCAGGTTTCACTGTAATAGATTATTTCATGCAACTCGAGAAGTCAGAATTTCAGTGGCGTATAGAGCAGGTGCTCATCGGGGCCTTCATTGCCTTCTTCATGGAGTTGACCGAGGTGATGGTTGTCACATACACATCTAGTCTTACATTATCTATAGCAGGTATTTTTAAGGTACGTAAAGTATACTCTTTGTTTTTTAATTCATTCACAATTAGATAAAAAAATGCTTTATTGTAGGGGTAAAGTATGTTCAAAAATGATTGTTTTCGTTATATTTTTAATACACATCGAATGTAATACATGTAGCAGCAAGTTTACATAATAAAAAAAAATGAGGAAATAATAATATTAGAAAAATTAAAATATATATCTGTACATTAATTTAGTGGAGCAGCTTTTATTGTTGCACATTAAAATAAAACATAATTTTGGCAGTGAGTTTTTTTGTATTTTTATCACGTATTATATTTTAAAATCGGATGATAATATAAATTTGCGTTGTATTATGAATAATTATTTCACATTGTTTTTAAATGTATCCTTGAGTTTATACGACAAATAATTGTTTTTAGATAGTTGTTTGGAATACCTGCTTAAAATAGAATGTCAATGACAACATTAGGAAATAATTCATAATTGATATGACTGATAAACAAAAACCAGTAAATTTGTTTTATACATTGTTCAAACGATGTTTACTGTTTAGTATAATAAATTATTATGCAATTGTTTTTCATTATATGTGTGATTATGTATTATTAATTAATTAGTTTTCTATGTTTATTTTCAGGAGATATTAATGTTAATATTAGCAGTTCAACTCAACGACGATAAAATATCATTTCTGAATGTGATAGGATTGATAATATGCCTGTGTGGTATTGTGTGTCACGTCGTGCATAAAATTAGGACAGCGCAAATGCACATACCTAGAACGTTTGACTGTGACCCTTCAGAGCGGTACTACGAATCGGGAAAGTCCCTGATGGAGGATCACGAAATCGATCAGCTGAGCGTGTCCAGCGATGGGCCGGACGACGACTCGCAGGTCCTGTTCAACATGCTCAACAGGCACGAGAGGTAATCGCCTTTGAAAAACGCGCCAAGCATTTAGTGGACCATATTTTTTGTACATACTTGTAGTTACTTAATTTAATCATAGATGTTAAGGCCCAATTTGAACATCACCCCAATTTGCGTTTCCATTCCACACGGCCGTCTATTTTTGTATGTGTACCTCCCAATATTTAACTATTGTCAATATGTAAGTGTTAAAGTACTGATATAAACTGCGAGTCAATACACTTTCTATATCAAGCGGAATCAATTTGTTCCTTATTAATTTTATAGTGTATTGTTGTTTGTTTATTAAAAATAGAAAAAATATAATTGTGTTTTTATTTCCCCAAAAATATATCGATTTCATATAAAAAAAAAAAGATTTTTAGGAGAAAAGTTGTGTTTACAAGATATTACAAGAATGTATTAATTTTTTATAGATAACAATAAAATAATAAACATTGAAAAATATAACAGTTTGAGAAAGTGTTTCTCTGTGTTCTAAATTGCAAAATCATTATGTATGATATAACTTTTCCTTTAAGAATTATTACCATTTTTTTTATATAATAGGGTTCAACCTATAAATTATAGCTTGAATAATGATTAAAATATTAACATAATTTTGCTATGCCTAAAGGCTATAACATAGTTTATCATGATATAATATTGTAAGATATATATAATTTTGATTTAGCTTTAATATAAATAAATTTCTCTATTGATTTTTACAAATTTTAAATATTCGAGCTTAAAAGCACATTGCATACTTAAACAGCCAATATTATTCTTATTAGAACATTATCAGAGATAAACTTTTGTAATGTAAGAAACACAATATATGTGTTTTATTATTAAAGAAATGTCTGATAAGCATTAATTTGTTTTCCATAGAAAACATAAACAAGTAGGAATAAGAAAGATAAATATGTTTGCTTATGTATCAATATACCAAGATTTCTAATAATAATATTTATTTAACGGGTGCCATTTATATTTACGTCACCAGTAACAATTGGTTTTGCCTAGAAATAAGTTGATTGCCCCAATTTTAAAATCGACAACATTTTTTCGAAAAGGGATATGAAATAAATTTCAAATTTTTAGAGAAATAAATATATTTATAAGCAAAAACGTTTGTAAATACCAGTCAGCGTGTTCTTAAAGCAAATCCGAAAATATAATTATTTTACAATTAATCCTAAATTACAGTAGCCTCAGTTGTTCTGCAGACTGGTAAACAACATTACTTACCGGCCCGCACCGATAGTATTGTACAGAATCAACAAGTAATTACAGGTTCACCATGGTCGGCAGCGAGTACTGCCGGCTATTGCTCTTCTTCTGAAGCTTCGTTTCTATGGCAATCTTCAGGTTCTTCACTAGAACGTCCAGCTCCGCCGCATCGTACGTATACATCAATCTGCACTTGCTGCTATCGAGGATTTTCGCGCGCAAGTGTGTTATCGCGTGCTCCAGACAGTAAATTCCATTCTCTTGGCTATCAAAGACCTGCAAATAAACGGTATGGGTTGATTTTTTTATAAATCTTCAAATGATATTAAACTTAAAATCTTATACATTTGAAGTAACAAAATATTTCCATTAAGAAAGTAGTGAGAAAGATATAAAATATATATTAAGTTTAAGTCATTTTGAAACAATTAACTCCACCCATAATCATTACAATCCAAATGATAAGTGTTTCCATTTTGGTTAATCATCATAATGATGAATATTATTATAATTACCATGTAAGTAAGTGTAACACAAAAGAGAACTTACCATTGAGCAAAATAAATTCCACCTGCAATCCTCGCAAGCATACTCTGTCTCGCCCTCATTCATCTTCTTCTTCTTCTTGTTGTCAGGAAGTGGTAACCTCTCCACATCAGTCACGCCTAGCTCCTTCAGTTCATCACGTTGTTTCTTCTCTCGGAAGCACAATTTCTCCACGGAAGGCACTATTTGCTTGAGCACGTTCACGTCACTGCGCGAGTCATTCGCTATACTCAACAACAACCTCTCGTATGAGAACATAGAGGGTTCACAGCTGTTCCGCAACTCCTCGAAAACGTACTCGGCACTGTCCAGCCAGTGTGGCGGGGCGAAGAACACACTCTCCGAGACCACGTACCCAGTGCAGATGTTCGACGTAAAAGCTTTTGGGAATATGACCACGAACTGGCCGGGCTTTTGCACTGTCCGCGTGAGTGATACGCCGCTGTCCACCAATAATTCGGGAGGTAGCATCACCGTGTCCGAAGGTAACCAGATGGATTTGTTCAAGCAGTAATTCGGAACTAGATTGAGGAGGGTGGAGTGGAACTTTTCGCTCATGGTGTCGGGTATGCCGTACCAGATTTTATTGGCGCCCGTATGTAAGTATTCTATCCACGGGAGGCCGTGTGGGTCCCGGTACCAACAGCAACCGCTAAATACCATGCCGACGTGAAGGGTGGGAACCGTGAGACCTGTTTAAATAATTATTATAATGATAAACAATTTAATTGTAGTAATAGTGAATTGAAAAAACTAAGTAGTTATACTAAACTTGACTCAGAAATTTGACATCAATAATAACACTCTCTCTGAAATACGTTAAGGATCTACTTAGTGTTCCACTTATATTTCAAAGAGGGCGCTGTTATCAGCATAAAGTTGCAAAGTAGTGATTAGTACAGCGAATTACTGATATCTTCTCTAGTTCCGAAGTATTAGTTAATATATAATTGGATTTAATTTGTATGCAATATAAAACGCAACCATTGTTTTCATACTAGTCTAAATCAAGTAAAATTTTTAAATAAAATAAATGACTTACTGTTTTTATATTATCTTTAACTTTGTATTTTTGTATAAATGTATCACTTTATAATAGGAATAATTAACATACCCATAACCGGTCCCATCGATCGCAGCACAGATCCACTGTTGTTAGTCAGAACCTTGAGATTCCAAGCGTGCCGGGCGAACGGGCTGTTTTTGGATACTGCAAAGCCATATCCCCAATTTCCCGAATCGATGGAACCCGAATGTACGCATATGTGATACTTTTTCGTAGTGACATGCTTCCAAAACTCTTCCTCTACCTAATTAACAGAATTAAAACAAATGTAATTTACACGCCGTATGTATAAACATTGAAAAGTATCTTATTTTTATTGGCAGTAAACTATCACATAGTAAAATTATATTTAAAATTGATTTTTCTTTGTTACATAATAAATAATAGCTCTAATCTATTCTTTTATTACTTTCCCTATATACGAAGTATATAGGGGAAGTATTGTGATCGTGATTTTTTTTTGAAATTTTTTTTTTGCGGAAATATCCGTTTTGAGTCCCCTGAGTCCATTATACTAATTTCTGGAAAAAAATTTTTTGTGTCTGTGTGTCTGTCTGTCTGTCTGTCCGTGGGTGCTGTATCTCAAAAACGAATGATCCGATGGAGATGAAACTGTAAACTTAAGGTTTTATCGTTCAAAACTGGAACTGAAAAGCTTTTGGTGAATATTCATAGACCGGAAGTGGATGTTTACTCGAGGCGTTTTTTTGTTTTTTCGTAATATTTTTCTAAATATGAGAAATTTTAAAAAACGATTCAAACAAAAGTTAAAGGAAATAAAAGACTGAACAAGTTTTGTTTGAACATGTTTTTCATAAAATTCTTAACTTTCGAGAAAAAAATTAAATTTGAAAATTTTGACATTTTTTGTCAATTGCTAATAAACTATTGGAGTTAGATAAAATTGATATAACAAATAAATGTAGCGAATTCAAAAGTGCACAAATTATTAAGAACAACATTTTTGCGTAAACCTCATAGTTTTCGAGAAAAATATAGGGAAAGAATGCAAAATTTATTGGGGTATTGATAGGCTTGAGATTTTCTGTTATTATTTTTTTTAATAGCTGAAGAAAATAGCAAAAACAAATTCAAGAACTTATTCTGTGTACAAATATTTTTATCTGATTGGAGGGTTGGTGAGAGGCTGTTCAAGAAATAAATAGGTGAAGAAACAATTACTAATACTTTCTTGTAATTAAATAATGAAAAATGTTTATAAAAAAATAATAATTTTAAATTTTAAAACAGCTATTATTACCTTTAGTAGATAATAAATAGATAATATTTCATTTTCAAGTGTAATACATTTTAACAAATATTACAATAGTAACACTATCATATGATATTACAGTGAACACAAAACAAAAACTACTTCAACCCATCGTCTTCATGTCTCACCTTGATGGAAAAGTCTCTTTAAACTGTCAAATATTACTACAATTTTTATCCAGTACTATTTAGTAACATTCTGACTTCGTTCATAAAACTACAAATTGTGAATTTTGTTATT
Organism: Ontholestes murinus; assembly: GCA_963969525.1. NCBI lineage: Eukaryota > Metazoa > Arthropoda > Insecta > Coleoptera > Staphylinidae > Ontholestes > Ontholestes murinus. Next base: position 72,498,209 of record OZ018391.1, read on the forward strand.
AAATATCGTTAAAAATTTAATTTGTCTAGATTAGAGGGTTCAAAATTATGTCCAGACATTCTTTAAACTTAAACTACAATTTGTGAATTTTGCTCTAAAGCAACGTAAAAATTTCTTCTCCAAACTTCAGTTCTATTATGACACAGTGTCATTTGGTAATGATGGCATTACGTATTCCTAACATACTCATTAAACCATTCATTACTATAGCGTACTCTTGACCTACCACAATAAGCTGTATGTTGACCTATAGCGTACTCCTGACCTACGTTAACGTACAATCTATTGAGGTAGGTCAAGAGTACGTTTTCTCCAAAATCTTCTGTTTGCTTTGAGAAAAGTGCAAATTTAATCGACGCGTTTTGATTTTGGGTATAGCTACAAGAATTTCAGTTATTGCATTCTAAAGATGAATGATTTGAAATAAATGTCATGTTTTTCTCACGTTTAACAAAAACTGTATAGGTTCAGTTCAATCCATATTTCAAGCATTTTTTAAAATTTTTTATTTGTTTTTTAGAAGTTTTTTTTTCTTTTAAAGGTTTCTAGAATTAAAAAAAATAATCTAACAAGTTTTGAAGATTTATATCGCTGGCTCTAAATTTTTCAATAATTGCTTTTCTGCTTTTGACAATTTTTTCAGCTATTTCTCTACCAAATTGCTAAAATTTCTTTTAATAATTTGTAGCAATTTTTCTTCCGAATTTCTGCTTTCTATCAAAAATTCTTCTAGATTTTAAACATTTTTCAGCAATTTGTTTCAAAATTTCTACAAATTTTAAGCAAATTGCGAAGACATTTCCAGAAATTTCTTTTTATTTGGGTAAGAATTTCTCAGCATTTTTTTTTTGTAGATTTTTAAAATTTTTATTAAATTTTCTTCTTTCTACTTATAGAAATCTTCAGAATTTAAAATTAAAAATTCCAAGGTTATTATTTTAAGGACGCTATTTTTTTCTGGGTTTGTAGCATTTTCGGTCTCTAATTTTGTTTGGCATTTTAAAGCAATTTTTATTCCAAACTTCTGTCCTCTTTAAAATTGTTAGAACTTTTGGTAAGATTTCTAGAAATTCCTAGCATTTTTTTCAATATTTCTAAAAATTTATAAAATTTTCTTGATTTTTCTGAAAATGAAATTGTTAGGAATTTTTTTTTAGAAATTCTTCTTTCAAACTTTCTTTTAGATTATTTCAATTTATCAAAAACTTTCTTTTAATTTCTGTCCTCTTCCACATTGTTAGAATTTTCCCCAAGATATCTAGAATTTTCCAGCAATTATTTTCAATATATTTCTACAAATTCCTAGAAATATCTCTTTTTTGCCAAGAATTTTCTAGCAACTTCTCTTACAAGTTTCCTTTTGGGTTTCTAGAATTCTTCCACAATTTTTACTGGATTCATATTTTTTTTTAGAAAAGAATCTTTATTTTTTTTTCTAACCATGTTTATTCTGGATTTTTAGAATTTCTCTTCCAAATTTCGAAAACTGTCTCTAAGAATTTATTTAGCATTTTAAAGCCATTTTTTATCTCTTTTTCAATATTTCTCGCAAATTTAATCCCTACTTCCTAGAAATTTTCAATTTTTGGTTCTCCAGAAATTTCTCTTCTGTTCCAAATAGAATATGGGTGAGAAGCAGTGAACTCCGCCTGTCATTCCTGCGGCCCAAATTTTTGTATGGTTTTATGTATATATTTATTTAAATATGTTAGCAGGAAAAACGAAGTGAATAAAGGAAGAGCTTAGTTTTAAGAATTTTTCTGCATTTTTTTTTTCATTATTTTTACAAATTGCAAAAACTTTCTAGAGATTTCTTGATTTTTCCAAAAATTCTGTTTTAATTTGTTGCGATTTTTTAATTCTTATTAATTTCTAGTGAATTTTCGAATTCTCTTCCAAATTTTTAAAGATTTCCAAGTATTTTCCAGTTAATATTTCTACAAATTTTCACCGTTTTTTCTTTAACGTTATAAATTTTTTGAACAATTCTTTCCAGACTTTTCAGAATTATTCAGCAGTTTCTTATCCAAATTGCAAGGCAATTGCATCCAAGATTTTTAAAACCTTATTTAAGCAATTTTATTGCTGAATTTCTGTTCTGTTTCAAATCATCATTTTTTTTTATTCTTCAGCATTTTTTTTTCAGATTTCTGTTCCCTTTTGAATAATTATACTTTGCCAGTAAAATTTTCTTTTAAAAACTTCAAACAATTTCCCTTCAATTTATTATGAATTTTTTTGCCACTTCTTTTTCAATTTTTTTTAGGTTCATAGACTTTTCCAGCAATTTTTTGTGTTCACTTTTAAGTTAATAGAATTTTCTTTGAAATGTTTAAAGTTTCCAGCAATATTTTGATTAATAAATTTCTAGCAATTTCTCTTATAAATTGCAAAAAGTTTTTACCTGTTTTCTTATTTTATTTTGCAAACATTTCTCTTTAATTTATTAGGTTTTTTTTGCCATTACTGTGCCAATGTTTCTTCTAGGTTCCTAAAATTTTTCAGTAATTTTTTGTGTTCTTTTTAAAATTATTAGAATTTCCTTTAAGATATTTAGAAATTTTCAAAAAAAATTCTATTTCTAACTAAATTATTATGTTTTACTGATTAGAGGATGGGATAGAGAAGTTTCAAGTTTACCCACCCATTATCCATCAATTTTTTTTTAATTTACTTACTCAAAATTTTTCCTTTTTAATATCTTTTTCATTCAAAAGGTTTTGTAATTAATTTTGTTGGAAACCGCGAGTCGATAAGGAATTAAAGTTTATATGAATGAATATGTAGGGTGGGTGGGTGGCCTCTATCCCACCAGTAAAACATCATCAAAAATAATAGGGAAAGTATTATGATGGCCACATCACTATTTTTTCTTGGGTATATTTTTATCCAGGTTTTTCTAAAACACTTAGTATATTGACTTACGTCCTGTGCACTGGGTTCGGGATGTCTGAACCACGTAGCCATGGAGTTCCTCGCTATCCTGTAAAACGTGTTGAGGGCCATGCTCCTGCCTTTGACTATGCACTCGATATCGGACTCGTCCTCGTCCTCCGATTCCATTTCCTCGTCTTCCGACTTCCTCTCGTCGCTGGCGTTTTGCTGAGCCTTGAGTAAGGTTTTCGACTCGCGTTTCGCCCATTCGGTCTCCACCGAATCGAAGAGTTTGTCCCTCTCGTCTGTCGATTACAATTAGTTATTACAAGATAATTTGCCTAGTAAATATAATAATCATTTTCTGAGAACACAAACATAATGTGCTTGCTTATAATCTGTCGCAACACGTTAAGTTGTAAGTTAGACTTCATTTAAAAGTTTAAACCACGTAAAACCATTTACTAAACAAATCCAAAAGAAATCTTTTCTGTACACTTCTTAATTTAAAAATTCCATCCATACTGCGTTTAATAAAACATGTTATATAATATACTATCATAAATAGTCATCAAATCAAAATCATTTTCGATTTTTTTTTAGTCAAATAGGCTAGAATAATTCAATATTAATTAATTCATAATCAAATCAGAGATGAGAAGGTAACCTCTTACACTCAAATAGGCTCATTCGACGATAACAGCGCCCTCTCTCTAATACATCTTCAAAAACCACTAAACCATTCCATTAATTGCGCTAACTGTAAACATATTTTAGGTCCACAGTTTTTTTCGATAATATACATCTGAATTACAAACTGAGAGTATCCTTAATTGTGTTTGATTAAATAATTATTAAATAGACTTTAGATTAAATTATAAAAAAAAAAACATAGATCTGGAGTATGTTATATAGGTATCACTTGAAGTTGAACGCATTATATTTCAGAGCTATCAGTCTTAGCCTAATTTAGTGTATCAGGTTAGTAATCTCTTCTATCTTTGATTGAATTAATAGGATCAGAGATTACAACAGTTAAAGGTTTAATAATAATTTGAAAATATTACCTGGTGATAAAGTGTCATAAGGCAAGAGATATTTACAGTAGATGTCATCTAATTTAGTCACCCTATCTTGGGCGGATTTCGGTATTTTCATTAACTCCGACACTTTGGACCACTTCTTTTTTTCAATAACCTCCTTCAAACCACCCAAACTTTGTACTGTTTGATAGAGCCTTGGTAAATCAATTTCCATGCCCCCAATCTATAATAAGATTTGTTTAAATATCATCACATTCACAATTATGTATGTAATAATGTAAAATTTCTTACCCACGGTGGATGTTTCAGGTTTATACTCTGAGTCGCAAGGTATTTCCTAATAGCCACCAATTCCCTGAAATTCGGTCCCCACCTGTGCATCATCTTGTGGACGTACTGATTGTACGCGGTGAACCTCATATCATCCAGCACCTTGCATTCTGGCTTAAAGTTCGGCGGCGGCACTATCTTGCAGATGCCGAATTTCTGCGCCCTCTCGCGGATTTTCTCGATGTACTCCATCGGATCGACGAACTCCTTCTCGTTCGGATGGAAAACGGGAGCCTCCACGATTCTTGCCGTTTTGGACTGGGTGGGAAATTCGGTGACGTTTATCGGGGTGTAATTTTCGGGGACCTTGGGCCGCGACTTTGCATTGCGTTTATACAATTTCGCACTGGACGACGAACTCGCGCTGGGCGAACTGGGAACCTTGTACTTAAACTCCTCGGACGCATCGGAAACACGGTCTAGACTCTTGCTGCAACTTCGCGCAGATCTACCTTCCTGTTTGCTCTTTTGCAGAGTGGTTTGCAAGGGCGGGCACATTGGGGTGGAAGCTACTTGTGATTTGTTCTTTTCAGCAGATAATTTTGCAATTTTCTAAAATTATTAGTACCTTAAATATAAGTATTAACAACATGCTTTGTAATATTTACAAATACATCATTGCTAACACGGCTAGAGACAATTTTAAAATGTGACATGTATTACAAGTAAAATAAGTTATTATTATTTTCCTTACCTGAACTCCACTATTAGATTCTTCGGGCTTGTTGCTGTCGACTCGGATCACATTCGGATGTCGGAATTTGCCTGATATTAACAAATTTAAATGACAACTTTTCGCTAAAAATTATATCCAGAAAATACCTGAAGTTTTCTGTTCCGCGTCATCCTCGGATCGGCTGGTGGCCGTACTCGAAGGCCTTCGGTTTGGCCTGCGAAACGGTGTGCTGATGGAATCCTCGTTATCGGCTTCGAACGCGTAAACACTGCTCTCGTTACACACGGAAAAGGCATTAACGTTACGCGACGGTTGGCACTTCTCCTTTCTGAAAATGGTCTTCCGCTCGTTGGAAAAGGGTCGCATCGCCGCCGCGGTGCTCGTCGAGCAGACGGTTTTGTCTTTCGGCACCGGTTTCAACAGAGAGCTTTTCAACCCGTCTGTATTGATATCCGCCAAATTTTCCAACGAAGTTTCCGTGGGGATTTTCTCTCCGAACTTCAGCATCTCGTCGTTTTCCTTTCTAATCACGCTCATTCCAGCCAGTGCGCTGTCATTCAACCACTTTTCGATTTGCTCATTAGACATGTTTACCTTCTCCTTGCCATACCTTAAATTGATTTAATAAAAATATAAGGGTGTACTATGTTACATTATTTGATTTAGAAACAACCTAGACTTTTTACAAACAAATTGTGAAAGAAATATGTAATTGTGGAGGCTTTCACTTGATACGATACATTTTGAAATAGTGCAAACCATTCTAATTAAAATGTATACAAATCATAACAGATTTGCAGTAATAAAACTCGTCAAGGGAGAAATTATATTTCGAGCTAAAATATTCCTGGAATATAAAGTTGTTTTAAAAAGTAAAAAGCCTACTGGTAAAAATACTAAAGCCAGATTTAACTTGATTGAATAAAACGTTTCGTTGTTTTTAATCAATCGAGATAATATAAAAATTAGTTATTCACAAAAAAAAAAAACTAAAAGTAATTGTAGCATACCTTCGCCCAACATCTTTAGTTGATAATAAATCGATGGGTTGCTCGATCTTCATCACCTGCGGCTTTGGTGGGGACTCGCACTTAACGAACCCATGAAAATACTTCTCCTCATCATCGGAAGATGAAAACAGCGGTAAATAATTCTGGGCCTTCTTGGTGCACTCTCGCTTCTGTTTCCCTTCCTCCAGCTTCTTTTTCATCTTCAGATTCACCAAAGGCTCCTCGTCCGATTCATCAAAGCTCTCTTCCTCCTCTGCCTCTACTAGTTTGACCTTCTTGTTCAACCCCTTATCCTCTCCACTAAGAGTGTCTGACTTTCTTTTAATCACCGACTGCTTAATTGGAATCAGGTCAGATTCTGTGTCGGTGTCGCTGAAACTCTTGTAGAGTTTTGGTGAGGTATTTCTAGTTTGTCGAAAACGCTTCTCCGGCGGCGTCTTTATTTCTGCCGTGTACGATACATCGGAATCGGAAGGAAGGTTTCGCAAAGTTTTGGGGAGTTTACGTTCGCGTTTTTTCAAAGGTTTCGTTTTATCCTCCTCCATAGGATTCTCTTTTAACGTCGTCGTCTTCAATTCGATTTCTCTTTGCTCTAATTTTCTAACATTTGGCAACTCTGGAAAACTATCGATCGAGACATCATCTCTTTCTTCGTTTCCCAGTTTGTGACCTAAAATCTCCATGTAAACAGCCGCCGCTTCTTTCGTCTTTCTACTAGGTCTTTGAGTTAACTTGCAACATTCTTCTCCTTCAGTTGGTTTGACTTCCTTTTTCTTCACAATTTTCTTCTTTGCTTCAATTTGCGCATCCTCTGTGATAAATTCTTTCGCTATCTGTGATATCATTTTCTTTACATGTTGTTTATCTATGGGTATGCCTTTTATCACTTTTACCTTCCGTGAAACCTTCTGTGAGACCTTCTGTAAGACCTTCCGTGAGGTTTTCGGTTTGATTTTATTAACTTTCTTTAACTTCTTTGCTGTTATTGGATAGACTTTTATTCTCTTTGCTTGTATAAAGTCTGCATATTTATTTCTGTGATTTGAAACATTATTCTTGTTTGATGTACCACTGCTTTCGTGATTGTTGTGAACAATGGTAATAACCGATTTCCTCTTCAATGTATCATCATTCAGCATTTCTTCAGAAGAGTTGCTCATACCAGTTTCTCCATTTCCATCGCTTATCTTTATAACAGGGACTTTATTTTGTTTCTGTAATATATCAGAACCATAAGCACCATCATACCGGATGTGTTCCATTGGGAAATATGTATGTTCCATTAGTAAAATATCATCGGCGGGATATTTTGAAAGGGCGACATCACTTTTATTGTGTCTTGAAATACTGTAGCGGCTATTGTTTGTTGGGTAGTAAGTCTCATTCACAAACACTACATCATCATCATCATCTGGTTTCTTTGACATTATACGAAGGTGTTGAATGACTTCGATAGGTGACTTCTTCATGGTTTCTTCAATTTTACTGGCTATCTTTGCATCATCCATTTTTAATGGGTTACGATCATCTAAAGAATATTCACTCCTTTCTTTAGCATTCTCAGTAACAAAGGTACAATCATTGTTTTCTGTAATATTATTCATAACGCATTCTTCATTGTTTAAGGTAGTATAAGGAGGTTTTATTATATATTCTGAAGTTATTAGGACACGCTTCTTTGATTGCATGTCACAAGTTTCTTTTTGGATGCTAAAATGCTCCGCACATTCTTCGACTTCATTTACGGTGTTATTCTTTAAATGCAAGTCATAGTCTTTGTTTGAAAAGTTTCTATCTTCATCATATATAAATTCTTCATCCTCTTCAAGCCTTTTGTTTGTTTGTTCGTTTGTCTCATAGTTTTTCCATCCAATATCGAACTGTTCATTAAAAATTTCTTCATTTTTATTTCCTACCATTATTACACCTGTCCTTCCTGTAGGGCTATTCATAATGTGAATTGGATTCATACTTTCTTCAAAATTCTTATTGAGATGGATATCTAAATTTTCATTACTACAGCTAGCAGAAGAATTCACCATTATAATTTCGTTATCTGTCATACTGCTTTGCCTTACTAGATCACTTCCTTTATTATTAAAACTTAAATTGGTCTCAGTACATTCTTCAAATAAATGTGCACTAATTGGAGGTACTTGTTCGCTATAAACATTTTCTTCATGTGTTCTCTGTGACTGTACATTAAAATCTTCATAACTTTTCAAGGGCACATCTTCATCAAAATCACTAGCATTTTCACAAATTCTCAGGGCTGTATCTTCATCAGAATCGATATCGTCCTCCTCAGATTCATTGTCCATTGTTTGTTCAATATGTATGCCATAATATTTTTTTGCATCAGTTGAGAAATTAACATCATTTACTTTGTTTAAAATATCTTCCTGATTTAAGTGCACGTTCCCACTAGATTCCTGTAATTGAATATTATTTCTAGTATTCATCAATTGTTCATAACTATAAAAATTATTTTGTGTTAAATTTGCAGTGCTAAATATACTTTGTTTTGGCAAATTTGCAATATTATTTTCTACACGAAAAGGATGTGTATCAATAGCATTTCTAATGTTATCTACATGTAACCCTGTATTATCTTTGTTTATGCTATCATCAAAAGTCTCAAAATTTCTAGTATCATATAAATTTGAATTTGTCATGTTTCTAAGGCCACAAGTCGTATTAATAATATCACCTTTTGTCACATCATGTTTGTTAATACTAACACAATCACTCTCTTCTATATCTATAATCTCACATATACTTACATTTCTGGCATCACTTTCATTTAAATTTATAATAACTCTTTCATTCAAAGGGGTTGCTACATAGACTTCGTTTAGGGGTTTAGGTTCATCTTCATCAAAATTTGTAACAGTGCCCTTGTCACATTTCGCCACGTTTATAAGATTGCCATCCTCGCGCGGATCTTCCTCATTTGTTCTGGGTTTAACATCACTTGTTAATTTCGTAGAATTACAATTTTTCCACTCTGCAACAACACAATTATTTAAAAGATCATTTAAATTTCTAATCTCACCTTTATCAAAATGTGAAACTATGTCTTTCACATTTCTAACATTACTATTTTTTAAATACGTACCACCATCACCTTCACCTAAATCTTCGTTTCTATTTGGGACATTTTGCAATTGTGCAATAACACAGTTTTTTATGACGTCGTTCCTACTGAACCCAAGATCACCCGTTCGTTTTAATTTTGTATTGATGTATGTTTTCATTTTTGACACTGCTTTTCTTAATTTGAGACTTTCTTCTTGATGTGTGTTAGTCTTTGCTTCATATTTTGTATTAGATTTATCTATCATAGTTTTCTTGGCATCATCAACTTGATCTGTTGATAAATCTTTGAAGAGGAATGTATCAAACAAATTTGTATAATTATTTTTGTCTTTGTTCTCCATTTCTGACCTATCTTTTATAATACTCAAATCAATGGTTTCCAAACAATCAATAACTTCACTTGTGGCCTTTGGGTCATTTTGAGATATGTGTATTTCTGTTAACTTCAAATCATTACATTTTGCAACAGTCTTCTCATTTTTATGCATTTCAACTTGATTATCAATAACTAATTCATTGGCATCTTCATTTTGTTCTTTTGTTTTCGAAGTTGTCTCAGAATTATTATAACTTTTATCGTCGTCTTTGGAATTTTCGTCGGTTATTTCAATAACTGTTCCAACATTCTTCAATTCTTCACTGATTTTCATCAAATCTTCTAAAATTTCTTTGGATGATTTTTCTTCTCGTATTAGTTCTTCAGCAATCCTAACATCTTCCTCACTTATTTTATGAGCCATTGCGCTGTTTGTGGTGACATCGAGGTTTTCAATGTTGGTACTGGTCGATTCTTCATTCAATAATTTACCGCTCGTCATTTCTTCCAGTAATGTATTATGTTTAATATTAATATCAATACTTGTTACATTAGATGATATTACTTCTACATCAGTTTCCATCATTTCTTGATTAGGTATATTTCTTTCCTTCGATTCTTCATTAATTTCACTTACCACATTTGCATCGGGTATATTTATTACTTCAACTGTTTTATTGGCAATCTGATTTTCTTCAGGAACTTCATTCGATAAGCTTACTACTTCAACTTTTGATGTTAGTATAATTTCTTTTTTATTTTCTTCGCTTACTTTTAATTTTTCATCCCTTTTTTCATTTACTGGCTTTTCTTCATCTTCCTTATTTATTTTTTCAGATTTCTTAATTTCTTCGGATGTTTCATGATATGGTCTGGCAGATTCCTTAATTTCTACATCCTCTATGTTAGATAAATCAACATCCTTACTTATTTTATTTTGTAGATTCATTTCATCAGAAGAAGCCTGTACATTATCTTCAGCAGAATTTTTTAATTGTTCCTCAATCCTTTCACTCAATATTACTTCGTCACAATCCGACTTCACAAGTTTTTTAGCTTTTCTACCAGGTATTTTAATTTCTTTATTACTTATTACCTCACTCACTTCATTTGTTTTGTCAAATTCTTTCACTTTGGCCAATTTCTTAGATTTCTCGCATTCGGCAGATTTATTAATTTCTTCAATTGTTGTTTTAGAGTTTTCAATTTCCTCCTCAGAATTAATTTCTTTATTAGCCGTTGATTCGACATTTACTGGTTTTATTATATCACTGGGTTTCTTAACGCCTTTACTCGTTTCTTCAGAGAACTTTATTTCTTCATTGAGTGTAGATTTTCTCGTTCCTTCATTTATTTTATCTTGTATTTCTTCACCTTCCTTCTCAGATACTGTCGGTACTTCACGAACGGCTCTGGCAGGTTTTTTGGTATCTTCTTGAATGATCTTAGCTGATTTCTTCGTATTTTTGCTGAGCTTTTCGTTTGAATCAATAATTGTTTTTTCTTCTTCAGCTTCAGTTGATTTAGCAGATTTCTTCATTTCTTCTCGAAGTAACCTAGCGGATTTCTTCGTGCTTTTGTTAAGCTTTTCACTTGTATTTTTTGCTGTACTGCTCGTTTTTTCTTCTATGGTGTTTTCTCCATCATTTATTTCTTCACTTTTTCTGGTAGACTTTAGCATTTCTGCAGAAACTACCCTTGCAGATTTCCTTGTACCTTCATTTACTTTATCGCATATTTTTATTTCTTCATTTGTTTGGTTGGTTATCTTAGTTACTTCACGAACTGGTCTATTAGGTTTCTTTATTTCTTCATTAACTTCTGTTGCTTTCGGTTCTTCGCGAATCGGTCGACCTGATTTCTTTATTTCTTCTCTAATTTTCTTGGTAGATTTCTTTGTGTTGCCGCTAGTCTTCTCCACTTTATTTTTCTCGTCATCGTCATTATTTTCTTCATCTGAAACGTTATCCGTTTTAAGGTCGACTTTATTTTTACATTCTCTATTACTTCTGCGTCGAACTTTCGATTCAGCAGTCAAATTTTTATTAGGCTCGTCGTCATTCCCTCCCTGACTTTTTGCTTCTGCATTTCTTTTCTTATCACCTTTTCCAGAAATTTTAAGATCCTCATTATTTTTATCGGAAACGTTACTTTGTCCCGAAATCTTTCGCTCGTCTTTGACAACTTCTTCATCATTACGAGTTGCTTTTCCAGATACCTTAGATTTCTCTTCAAGTCTAGATGATACTCTTGTTTCCTGCGCAACTTTAACATCATTACTATTTTCTTTGACTTCCAGCTTCTTATTGTCCAAAAGTTTTTCAGTTTTCTTATCTTCTTTGTTTGTCTTAATCTTCTCTTGAATTATATCTTTATTTGTCTTATCTTTTTCTAAGTTCTTTTTAGATATTTCGATCGTTTTCTTATTTATTTTCGTGTCTTCATCTGATTTTTTCTTATTTATTTTTCCCTCATGTTCATTACTTTTCTTGTCAACTTCGATGCTTTTCTTATTTACCTTCGCGCCTTCTTCAATACTTTTCTTTAATACTTTCGTGTCCTCTTCAGATTTTTTCTTATTTATTTTTTCCTCCTTATTAATATCTATGTTTTTCTTATTTTCTATAGAATTTTTCTTATTAACCTTCTGATGTTCGTCGGCAGTTTTCTTGTCGACTTTTTTAATAGTTTTCGATTCTTCAGCGGATTTGATGGGTTTCTTTTGCACTCCTTCATCTTCACCAATATCGCTATTTTTATGTGGTGAAGCAATTGATTCTGTTTTAGTTTTTGTTTCCTCTTTAGATTTTCTGGGAAATCTAGATCGTGGCAAATTGTTTTCTTCTTCTGGTATTTCGACGTCTTTATTTTTTTCAATTGACTTTTTAACGCTTTTTTTGTTTTCTTCGTTCTTTACGGGTTTGTTCATTGGGCTTTTCTTCGCGGTGTCTTCATCGAGTGATTTGGTTTTTTTCTTCAGCGATTTATTGCTTGTGTCTTGTTCTTCTTCTTCGGGTTTCTTTGGGTCGGCTTTCTTTACTATTTTTTTAAGTAAATCTGTTTTTGGTTTTTGTTCTTTCGTATTCCTTTCAACTGCAAGATCGTCCACTTCCATATTTTTGGTAGATTTCGTGATTTTAACGTCGACTTTCGTTACTTTCTTTTCCTCAATTTTAGGCGTTTCCTCGGGCTTCTTTGTCTTATCTTTAACTTCTTCCGATTTCTTCTTTTGGGTATCTCGGGTGATTCGTTTCTCGTCTATCTCTTTTTTCTGCTCTTGGTCAATGTCGTTCTTTTTGTTTTTCGGTGGAACGGCCTTTTGAGGTTCATTGGATTTGACACAGCTGCGTTTTTCGATTTCTCTGATACGACCGCCCCTCAGCACTTTTCTCTTTACATCGACGGTTTTGGTTATGAGGTGTTTCTTCATCGGCATCGATTTGACTTCCTGTTTGACAACCTTGATTTTTCGTTTGATCTGTGAACGAAGACGCGGGGAATTCGGTGGAGTCTTGGTACTGCTTTGCGTACGCACTATTATCCTCGACTGTGTTGGGTGTCGCCTGGAGAGAATTTGATTCGAGCGTGTTAAACGATAGCTGAAATTAATTTAAAAAATGTTAACAATTGAAGATTAAAAGTTTGGCTCTGTTTAATCACTTACGTGATGTCTGATGGTATTTTCTTAATGACTTTTTTAGAAGCCTTTTTATTGACCCTTTTCAATAAAGGCTCATCGTCATCTGAAGAAAACTCTTCTTCTAACGATCCATCACCAGGATCATCGTCGGCCTCACCATCATCTTTAGATTTATTAACTGATCGCTTCTTGGCTGGTTTATTGACTAGTTCACGTTGCACAAACCTCCCTCGATAACTCCTTAGGCACATCTTTTGTTTGTTAGCCTTAGAACGAACGTTTGGTTTTAGGGTACTCGTTCTTCTTGCAGTGACCTTGACGCGCTTCGTAGAAACTACAGTGATTTTAGTTTTCTGTCCCATATTTTTCTTGGAGATTGCGTGATCGGATTTGGTCACGGATCGGGTCGTACGCACGACCGTTTTATTCGCCTGGACCCTCTCGGACAGTTTGCTTATCGTGATGGCGCGGATTTTGGCCATTTTTTGCTCCTGGTATTTCCTGCGAAGCGCTTGAAGGGCAAGAGCGTGCCGCCTCTTTTTGTCCATGTGTCGGCTCACCACAATTGGGTCGGCACGTTTTCTCACCCCGAACGCTATGAAGGGACGCTCCTGACATTTCGATATGGTAGTCGGGAAGATGATGCCGTTTTTCGGGGAGGACGAGGGAGATTCGGTGGACTGTCGTCTCGTGTCGACCATCGAGGCATTGTTGAAGAAGTTGAGATTGGGTGGAAGAACGGGAGTTCCGCGAAAGCATAAAAACGTAAGGAAATCTTCGGTGTTGGGACGTTTCATCGGTAGGAGCTCGATCGGCTCGGGTATGATCCTTGGCTGGCATTCTAATTCTTTCACTGGGGTCAAGACTGGACTGATTATGTTCGAGCCTTGTGCAAACTTCCTTTGGGCCTGAACTTTTGTTCTGTAATTTAATCACAAATATTAAAACAAGTAATTTATTACTGAGTATGGGAAAATGTTATAATTGTGAGAGTGAGAGAATAATATCTTATATACAATTAAAAAACATGTGACACTGAAATAAAACAACACAGTTGGGAAGGTTTCACATTTATTATTGAAAACTGCAAAATGTTTCTCCACACAGTGGCTTTATATCAGGCAGATAAATACTGACTGTGTTCATCTATATTCATCCGCCTGATGAAGCCAGTGTATGGCGAAACATATTGCAGTGTTCAACAATAAATGTGAAACCCTCCCAACTGTGTTGTTTTATTTTAATGTGTTATGGAGTTTCATCATGTATCCGCCTCGACAATTCAATATACCCCTTATGTACCATAAGGGTTGGTCTACCCATTTGGCCTATTGACGATCAGTTTCTTTGCCTTGTCTTGGCTCTAATTTATGTGCAAAAAATTAAATAAATTTGCTAATTGGCTTAATAGTCTGGATGATTCAAATGAATTGAATGAATGTTTATATTTGGGTGGGATATTGTGATTTCGGGGAATTCAAAATTTATTAGGAAGAGATACATTAAAAGGTTTGTTGGCAAATTTTAGATTTACGGTATGTATAGGTTGGGAGATAAAGTTTACCTGGATGTATTCATATAGAAGCTCGTTTGAGGGATTGTGGACAGGGTTAATTGCGTGTCTAAGTTTGATGAGGATTATGATACAAAAAAAAACTATGCTAATAAACAGTAAAAAATTTAATTATTAATCTAATTATTCAAATTGATTGGTTTTTTGACAAAAATAAAAGCTAGACTGATGAGCCTTTCTACCTTTCTGTGTAAGGACTTATTGACAGAAATAAAAAGCAAATGATAGAAAATGCAATTCAAAACGATTAAAAAAGTCCAAATTTCACACAGAAAAGCCGGAAAAATTATAGAATTGCTCAAAAGCAAATTTCAATTTACACGCAAGATATTAATCAATTAAAAAATATATTGTGATATTGACAAATAAAAATGTGTTTTATTAAAATATTCAAGATGTATCATAAAGTGAATGCCTCAACCATTGTTCAAATCAGAATTCATTCATTAATGTACATTTTTTGCAGATTGTCTTCTTTATCTACAAATGCTTTAGCTTAATTTTCTTTAAAAATTTTACAGCATAATTAAATTAATAAATTATTTTATATATCTATTTAAGCATTAAAAATTGTACATGAACTACTGAATTAATTGCAAACAAAACTGATGTGAGTCTTGTTAACTAGAATAAAATAACACTATAGATAAGAGTTAAAAAATAGAAAAATTCATCCACTATTTAGTGAATGAATACCACATTATAGTTCGGTACCTATTAACTAAGCAAATAAGCGAGAGTTATATTTACATACTTTAATATTTGCTTATATTAAAAAATATATTTATGTTTAACTTGTTCATCTTTGGTTATAATAAATCCTAATGATTTCCTTCTCATTTTACTAATATTAAAAATAATACAATAAACAGTATTTAGATCAATTACTTGATTGCAGTATAAATATAATACTTCATAAATAATTTATTGTTTGTTATAAAACCCAGATCATGTAATTGATCGACAAAATTTAGATGTCAAGGTCACAATAACAAAACACGGCACAGCCCTTTTGCTTTTCAGATTTAAACCGTAAACCCTAATACAGAGAACATTTACGGTTTGCTGACTATCTTTGAGAGCTCGGTATCATTACACCAGTACAGATTAAAAATTTTAATCGGCGTTATCTAATGCAACAAATTGCAGCTATTAATTAATTAATCAATCACCTTTTAGGACTGTCGTCCAGTATGAAGCTGGGGGAGCGATTTTCTTTTCTTTTCCTGTTGAAAACCATCTTGCACCAACTGTAAACTCACTGCACTGGTCACAAACTAACCTGTATCACGGATTAAAACTAAAACTAGACGATATTTTTGGCTAAAATTGCGCGGCTACGCGACGGAGCGCCGTGTCCTTCAACACATTTTCGCACCCCTTTTGGATTATTTAATAACCCATTGTTAACACGGCGAGCGGTGTTTTTTTTTGTTTGTTTTACTTTTCACCTGCACGGCACCGGCGTGAAGTTGACCGCTTGTATGCACCGACTGCTATCCTATGAAATTTGATTAGATATCTCGGTTGAGTGTTAGTTATCAGGATTACATTTTATACACATTGTATTAATTGATTATTCAATTCATAGTTAATTTTTATATTTGAAAAATAGACATTATTTTAATGTGCTATAGTTGGGAAAACTGATTTCGGACGTGAGCGCCATCTGGCGTATAAAATTTGTATTGTTTTAATCGTGTACAGGGTTGCCTTATAATTTAATCTTATCTTGACTGATTATCTAATTTATATTGAAATTATCAAAAGAAAAATTGATGTTATTGCTTTTATTTAAAAATTATTTACACTCAACTCTTATCTGTATTATAGTAAGTGCCACTTATTGAAATGTTATTGTAATAGAAACTGATTACGGTTTTATTATGTCTATAGAATTTGAATACAAAAGCATTTTCAATATTTTTCACGATTTAATTTCTATGATTTTCTCAAGATTATTGATATTTTAAACATCACCACTATAATTACAAATTTTTTAGCACCTAGTAATTTCATATTTTGATTTTTTAAACTTCCTTCTATTATATTTTTTGTTTTAAAATTTTTATTTTAAAAAAGCAATATCATCATATGAAAGTTATTAATTGTTAATTATATAAATTAGAATACAATTAAATATAAAAATACTCGCTGCAATGAATAATATATTAACTTAGCGTACTCTCGACCTACCTCAATACACTATGCGTTAACCCAGCGTCTACTTTATTGCTTGAACTAGCGTACTCTTGACCTAGGTCAATGTATAATTTATTTCGGTAGGTTATGAGTACGACAGACCATTGAACTATTTATTGTGGTAAGTCAAGAGTACGCCAGAATAAGCGAAATCTAGGTTTAAAATGATCAAAAACCCTTAAACAACTGGATATATATTTAGTAAACAGTTCAAATTGTTAGATTGACAGGTGCTTTTATCGAATTTATAGAAACATATTTTACCTGCTGAAATAACTGATAAATAATTAATCATTAACGGAAAACCCAAACGAATAAATAAATTGTTATAAATGTTATAAATGTAAATTGTATGAGTGGTTGCATAGCGTGAATTTAGATTTGAAGAGGCGCGAGCGGAGAGCGCGAAGGAGAGGTTGGACAGGTTGGCGGGGAGGAAGGAGGAAGCGTGGGGAGCGGACGTGTGCGAGCGAGGAGAGACTGAAGCGGGGTGAGCGAAGAGAAGTTATCGAAGTGATTGAGGGAGTTTAGCGAGTTGAGCGGGAGTGTGAGCGAGTAGTGTGAGTACGGTGTATTGTTATTCTTAAATAAAGACGAGGCGAGTTGTTGTTAACGATTACTCTGGTGATATTCTTCTGACCCGCGACGTCCTGACAAAACCTAATTATAACATCAGAAGTGGGATATCCCGAAGACAATCATAGAGTTAATCGCGAGTGCGTGTAAGGTGTGGCGTGGCGAGGCGAGAAAACTTTGAGGTTGGGTCAGCAAAGTTTAGGCGCGGTCGGCGTGGCGCGGCGCGAAAGCGCGAAAGACAACCTAACATTTTTCGGCGCGGTGAGTGCGGGAAGGTCGACAATGGAGTCAACAGATGGCGCAGCGGGCGGTGCGGCAGCACCAACAGCTGATCCTGGAATGCGGGAGATAATGGCGATGATGCTGCAGGAAAATGCGCGGCGTGATGCGTTGATGCAGACGATGTTCAACCAATTAGCGAATAATACAACAACTGTAAGTGTAGGAGTGATGCCGGAGGTTTTGAGCGGCATCCCAGCGTTTGGTGGATATCGGGAAGACGGACGAAGGTGGCTGCAACAGCTGAACAGCGTACAGGCGCTACACCATCTCACAGATGAATACATCTTCGAAACGGCGCGAAACAAATTAGTGCGAGGTGCGCGTGAGTGGTATGAGGGCGTTCGTACGGCGGTAACGACGTGGGCGCAATTTAAAAACGCGTTCGAACAGACATTTTTCGTGCGGGAGAGCCAAGTGGACAATTTGAACAAAATGATGCAGCGGGTGCAACTCAGGGATGAAGCCGTAGATCAGTATTTGTTCGCGAAAGTGGCGTTGTGTCGTAAATTAGATTTGGCGTTCGCGGAAGTAAAAGAACAAGTTCTGGCGGGTTTGTGGTCACGCGACTGCTACAATGTTATGTTGGCGAAGGTTCATGCATCGGCAGACGAACTATTGCATGATTTGGTTGAATTTGAGCGGCTAGAAGGTACGCGTCGTGCGGTTGTAAGTAAAAGTCGAGAGGCGCGTCCGAGCGCGAAACCGTCGGAGCCGACGCGCTCCAACGTGACAGCTTCAGCGGGGCCTGCGAGACCATCGGCAACACCAACTGCTCGAAACTCCAGCGAGGGAAGGAAGTGCTTCCAGTGCGGCGAGGTGGGACATTTGGCGTCGAGGTGCGCGCGACTTAAGTGCTTTGTTTGCAAGCAAGAGGGCCACAAAAGCAACGCATGCCCGAAGGTAAAGTGCTTTAAATGCCAGGGTGTTGGTCACATGTCTGGCGCGTGTCCGCTTAAGCAAGAGGTGCTTTTTGTGAGGAAGGTTCAGAGGAAAAAGAGTTTCCGAAAACTGGCGATCATCAACGGCGAGCACGAAGTCGAGGGAGTGTTTGACACAGGCGCGGCGGAGTGCATCTTAAAAGAGAGCGAGGCGAAGCGAATGAATTTGGCGATGGACGAAACGCGATGTGAGTCTTTTAACGGGTTCGGAGCGCCGCACCGTGTAAGCTCACTCGGGGTGGTCACCGTGGATTTGAAAGTGGGCACCGCGATGGTGAGGGAGTTGGAGATTCACGTTGTTCCGAACGATGTGATGGGTCCTAACATGTTGATTGGCGAGACCTTTTTATTAAATCACCATGTCAAGTGGCGGATTGAGAGTGGCGAGGTGAGTGTTGAAGCGGTGGAAGATCCGTTTGAGGATCTGCAGACCGAGGAGTTTGCAGAGATTTTGACAATTGAAAGGGCGAAGCCATTGCCCGAGGGGGAGATGATCATTGGGCCGGAATTGAGGCCGGAAGAGCGAGAAATTTTGATTAATGTGTTGCAGGAGAACCGCGATTGCTTTTCGCAGTCACTTGCCGAGATGGGATGCACACATTTAATGCAGGTGGATATCCGCGACAATGGAATCCCCGTGAGGCGAAGGCCCTATAAGGTTAGTGCGGATGACAGGGCGACAATCAAGCAGATTGTAGAGGAGTGGAAGGAAGCGGGGCTAGTAAGGGAAACACAGTCACCTTATGCGAGTCCAGTGCTCTTGGTGCCAAAGGCGAACGGCGAGAAGAGATTGGTGATCGACTTTCGTTTCCTAAACAACCAAACAGAGCGGGTGAACTATCCGATCCCTCAGATCGAGGAACAGTTTTTGACGCTAGCGGGTAACAAGTTATTCACGACTTTGGATTTGGCAAATGGATATCTGCAAATTCCATTGACTGAGGCGGCGAAGCAGAAGACAGCGTTTATCACCCCCGACACGACAGGCGAGTTCGAGCGATTGTGTTTTGGGCTAACAAATGCGCCCTACGAGTTCTGTCGGATGATGAATGAGGTATTCGGTGAGTTGAACGGGCGCGAGATAGTATACTATCTAGATGACATTTTGATTCCGGCGGCGAATTTCGAAATGTTTGTTGAGCGGTTGAAGAAAGTATTGGTGCGGGTGAGGAGTGCGGGTTTAACATTGAAACTAACGAAATGCCGATTTGCGATGCCGAGCGTCGAATTTTTGGGCTTCAGCGTGGGCGAGAAGGGCATTCAACCGGGAGTGCCAAAAACGCGGGCGATCGAGGAGTTTCCACCACCTAGGAATGAGCACGAGGTGCGCAGATTTCTTGGGCTGACGGGATACTTCCGTAAGTTTATTCCGAACTATGCGCGGAAAGTGCGGGCGATTAGCGACTTAACGCGTAAGGACAAGGCCTTTGTGTGGGGCGAGTGTGAGAACAGTTTGTTTGAGGACTTGAAGCGCGAATTAGTTGGGCGACCAGTATTACGTGCGTTCGACGAGCGAGCGCAAACCGAGCTACATACTGACGCGAGCGCGGAAGGATTAGCGGGTATGCTATTACAGCGCGATAATGAAGGCGAGTTGCGTTTGGTGCATTGCGTGTCTAAAAAGACAACTGACGCCGAGAGAAATTACCACTCGAGCCGACTCGAGTTACTCGCGGTGGTCTGGTGCGTTGAGAGACTACGAACGTATTTGTTGGGCGTAGAGTTTATTATAGTGACGGACCGTCAGGCGTTGATCTATCTCAACGAGAAGAAGGCGTTGAAACCACAGATCGCGCGGTGGTATAGTCTTCTCATGGAGTATCGTTTCACGATTCGACATCGTGCGGGCGTGCGAATGGCGCATGTGGACGCTCTTAGTCGGGCACCCGTGGAAAACGCGAGAGATACTATAGACGAGTGCGCGCAAAGACTTGATGTGTTTCAGGTAGTTCGTGTGGAGGAAGTGGACTTAATCCAGCGCGATGATCCACGACTGCGAGAGCTAGTGGAGCTTCTTCAGCGACCCCAAGAAGAGCTCACGAGAGGCGAGAAGAATCGAGTTGTCAACTATCAACTCGATGAGGGGCGACTGGTGAGACAGGTGACGGTGAACGGCGAGCAGCGCGTGCTCTACGTCATTCCGTCATCAATGAGGAAGTCAGTGGTGGTCCAGTACCACAACTGTATGGGACATTTTGCGGAAGAGAGGACGGTGGCCAAGATTCTGCGGAACTTCTGGTTTCCGTCGATGAGGGCGTATGTGAGGCGACACATCCGAGAGGGTGTATGGAGTGTTTGTGGGGAAAGACCCCGCGGAAGGCGTGCGGGATTATTAAATCCAATTCCCCCTACCCTTAGACCCTTCCAGCGTGTCCATATCGATCATTTGGGTCCTTTTCCCCGGAGTATGCGTGGAAATTCGTATTTGTTGATTATAACGGATTCTTTTTCCAAATACTCAAGGTTGTATGCGGTGCGAGGAACAACGGCGAGGGAGTCTGTGCAGATTCTGCAGGACTATTTCCATGAGTATGGTAACCCTGACATGGTGGTGAGCGATAGAGGGACGGCGTTCACGGCAGTGGAGTTCGAGGAGTTCTGCCAGCGAGAGGGCGTACACCACACACTCATCGCAACCCATCGCGCACAGGGAAACGGTCAGGTCGAGCGAGTAAACCGGACTGTGGTCCCGGTAATTTTGGCGTCCCTTGAGCAGGAGACCGAATGGGACAGGCGAATTCGCGAGGTGGAGCGAGACATAAACCGTAGCGAGAACAAGACAACGGGGCGAACACCTTTCGAGGTACTGTTTGGATTCCATCCAACGGCGTCGGACAACCGACTAATGAGGGTGACGAAGAGGGACCGTCCAAGGCGAGACCCCAGCGAGATTCACGACGAGGTGCGGCGGTCAATCGAGGCGAGTCAGGCGAAGACGAAGGCGTACTACGACAAGACGCGATTTCGAGGCGTTGTCTACGAGGTGGGCAACATCGTGGTGCTGAAGAAACCACCTGTGGTGACTGGGGAATCCACGAAACTCCAACCAGCGTACAGAGGGCCGCTAGTCATCGTCGAGGTGCTTCCAGCGGACACCTACAGAGTGCGAACGCTAAATGAAGCAGAGGGCGGGCGGATCTACGAGACAACGGCGCACGTCTCGCAGATAAAACTGTACAAGAACGCGACAGAGAATGATCCAGTGGAGGGCGAGACGTTCGAGGACGAGTTTGACGTGGAGGAGGTGCTGACAGATAGCGATGCGACCGATGATGAGAAGTTAGATGGAGAGGACGAGGATGTGCAAGGGCGGGAGGAGAGCGACGCGGAATTCGAGCCAGAGGCGGAGAATTCGTCGAGCGGCGACGAGTTGGAAGGCGTTCCTGATGCCAGCAGACCCGAGCGTAGGCGACAGAAACCGGGCTGGATGAAAGATTTCGTCTAACCGCGAGGACGCGGTTTAATTCAGGATGGACGAGTGTTATAAATGTTATAAATGTAAATTGTATGAGTGGTTGCATAGCGTGAATTTAGATTTGAAGAGGCGCGAGCGGAGAGCGCGAAGGAGAGGTTGGACAGGTTGGCGGGGAGGAAGGAGGAAGCGTGGGGAGCGGACGTGTGCGAGCGAGGAGAGACTGAAGCGGGGTGAGCGAAGAGAAGTTATCGAAGTGATTGAGGGAGTTTAGCGAGTTGAGCGGGAGTGTGAGCGAGTAGTGTGAGTACGGTGTATTGTTATTCTTAAATAAAGACGAGGCGAGTTGTTGTTAACGATTACTCTGGTGATATTCTTCTGACCCGCGACGTCCTGACAAAACGTGATTATAACAAAATTGAACACTATACTAGAAAAAAGTTAAAATCGATAGAATCAGTAAAATATTGATTAAAAAATTAAATTTCATAGATTGATTGATAATCATGAATAATTTCACGAAGGAAAAAAAATTTGTATTTTTCTATGTAATGTATTTTTCAGTTTTATTTGAAAAAATGAAAATAAATGTAGTAATACAGTAAATCTGAGACTATTGATTTCTTGATGAATAACGTGAATAACGGGTTTATGGTTAAATCAAATAAGATCAAATTTAAAAATCATTAATGTATTTATATATTGTTAAGATTATTTCTCATTACATAATAAAATGTTTACCTTGTTAGATAAAGGTATTTCGTTATATTTAGATAATTACCCACTTGACTTTCAGCCTGCAGTTTTAGTTTCTTGGGAAACTTAAAATTTTCAATTCCTCTATTTTCTAGCACCTATTCAACTAAGCTGCTGAAATTATTAAATAAAAACATGACTGTTTAGAGTTTTGCTTTATTTGTACAAATAAATCATCTGCTCCCACACGAAATCCACATGATTATTTAAAAAAAATTTAAGTACTGCTACCCCGAATAATATTTCCCTTCCGAATGGAAAAACGGTATAATTATTTGCACTCCCAAACCCGACAATGATCCCACACTGATTTCTAGCTTCCATCCTATTACACTTCTCCCTGTAATTGGAAAACACTTTGAATCCCTAATCAAACAAAAACTCCTATAGTCTGTTCGTTGGATCTTCCGTCGTACGTCACAAACTATCGCTTCGAGAAACGACGCAAAAACATTCAGTCTGATAAAGTAAACCAAATGCGTTAGAAAAAGAACGCACTGTAAAACTTTCGTCGTTTTTTGAAGCGATAGTTTGTGACGTACGACGGAAGATCCAACGAACAGACTATACACACTTCTATTAAATCCGTTTCTGATTACCAGTTTGGTTTACTTCCTAAAAAGTCTACCTTACTTCCTCTCTCCATCCTAACGTCCAATATGCAAACTAAACACGTCGAAGGTCAAAAGTCAACCATACTTTTTTACACATTCAAAAGACATTCGATTCAGTTTGGCATATTGGACTCCTTTATAAATGTTTCCGACTAAAAATCCCCCATCATTTAATAATCCTTATACATAACTTCCTATACAACAGATCCTGCCAAGTAAGAATTAAACAAACGCTTTCCCATTCCTTTCCAATCTTACAAGTCGTCCCTAAAGGTTCTCCCTTATCCCCACTCCTATACAATATTTACTGCCACGACATTAGTAACCCTGATCCCACATATTTCAACCCTTCACAATATTCCTTGCTTTTCACTGATGACTACATTCTTGTTGCTCATTCACCCTCCCTTCAAATCGCCCAACAATCCCTTCAACGCTCCTTCGACTCCATCCAAGCTTGGTGCTCCAGATGGCGAATTAAAATTAATCCTACCAAATCCCAACTATTCATCCCATACCACAAAATCACACCACAATCCCCTACGATCCTAATCAACAATACTATTATCTATCCCACCTACACCTGCAAATACCTTGGCATCCTATTCTATACAAAACTCTCCTTTAAATCCCATGCACTATCAATAAAAAAAGAAAATCAAAACCAGGGGTCGGTATTTCAGATCTTTAACATATAAACAACAAGGAATATCAATAAAATCTGCAACACACATATAAATCGATATGCCGGCCCTTGTTCCAAGTTTACGAAAGATCCGCCCTAAGAACCTTAACAAAACTCCGACACCATGCCAACCCACTCCACAATCCCTCAATCTTCAAGCCACAGTGTGGTGAAACAATTGTAGTAGTTTATCTACAAATAAAGCAAAACTCTAAACTGTCGTGTTTTTATTTAATAATTGCGTAATGGAGTTTCGCCTCATCAATCCAAATACTTGATTATATTTGTCAGGCCAAGCAAATATAAACATTAAATTTAAATAACTGCAATTTAAAAAAGTACAATTATAAGATTTTTTAATATAATCAAAGAAGGTATAAATAAAACCATAAAATAATTAAGATAACGTTAAATAATATGCTAACACGCTTTATGCACACTTAGATGACCTTACATAACTATTTAGGCTTTATACCCACTTAAATGACCTTAGATAACTATTTAATTCATATATATTTTCAGCAGCTCAATAATGTATGTTATTTATAGTTGGTATTCTAACAAAGCAAATTGTTATCACGTTTTGATAATGCACACGTCTAATTATATTTAAGTGCAAGTGCAAGTTTATTGAACAACTGTCGTATGTAACGTAGGTGACATGCCATTCCCTAATGTTTTTAATATAAACAAGGAATTGCTGCCGTTGAAGGCGCATTACTTCTTTTGGAATGCCGGTGAACATACATTAAAAATTAATATTTATAGAAAAGTACAAACGGACATGTAATTACCATTAATCCTCAGGTTTCGCTCATTTGAAAGCCTTCTTGGGCGTCTACATCAAACAGCTGGGGTACTCCGGTGCAGCGACAGGAGTCATCTTCACCGTTTTGCCCATTTCCGCGATCATAGGGAAACCGTTATTGGGATGGATGGCCGACAAATTCAAATGGCAGAAATTGATGTTTGCACTATCGGTCATTTTGGCCGGTGTGGGAACCGTGGCGCTTCTCTACATCCCTAAAATGGATAAAAACAGTCCATCTGATGATAGCGTCTATGAGTCCTATGAATTTTGGATTCTCCTGATGCTCATGCTCGTCACTTATTTGGCCGAATCTATGGTTGTCAGCATCTCAGATACCATTTGTTTTGAAATTTTAGGTGTGTACGAAAAGTTACTTAACAATAAGTATATGGTAGGTAAAGTATGATTAACGTTTGATTGATTGTTAGGTGCTGAACGTAATAAATACGGAATGCAACGATGTTTCGGACCTTTAGGATGGGGGATATTTTCAATTATCGCCGGTTTGATATTGGATAGTGGAGGCAGTAATGGGGAGAAAAACTACACGGCCACTTTTTATACAGGAGCTGGGATTTTGGTTTTTGATTTACTTATAGCAGTAATGCTAAAGGTAAGCATTTTTTAACAACAAAATTGTATATACAGTATAATTACTTGATTAGAGGTAACAACATCAAACATTATTCGTCTTGAAACATAACTGTCATAAACAACATTGTTTTGTTTTTTACTATAATCGAGGCTACTTCAATCTGTCCAACAATAAATAGATTCGATTTAGGTTATAAAGTAATTAATGTATTAATGATTGTAAAATAAGTTTAGATAAAAAATATATATTATGTTACACTATTGCAATTATACAGGGTGTCCCATTAATGCGGGGAAATGGCTAGACCATAGATTCCTGAGGTCAAAATATGACGATTTAACGCAACTTATCTATATCCAAAAATTTAGGGTTAAGCCGGAATTTGGCTTCAAAGTTTCAAAAAATTTTATTTCTTTTGTTTATAACAATTGAACGCTTTATTTGATTTCAATGAAATTTATTTTTAATAACTACCATAATATAATACATCATTTCAGTTATTATGACTATTATTGGTTAACAAGAAGTATAAGAAACAGTAGTACCACCACTTAAAAACTAAAATATTTTTTTATTGGTGGATCTAATAAAAACTAAAAAATACTACTTGAAAGACAATTTAATTTAAAAACTTTTTTATCTCTTAATAATATTTGATATCTTTTACGATTTTCCCACAAAAAAATAAAATATATATTTTTTATCTAGTAAAAACAAAATCAAGTTTTTCATCGAATCGAAAAAAAAATGTTTTTCGTGGCCGTCTTTGTTTAAAAAATGTAAATTATGTATAATAATAATTATTTAGTGTCTTTTAACAATTAATTTTTAACTTTATTATAGTTCATAAATATTCATATTTGGAACAAACAGATATCTTGTTTGTATTAGGATTTTGCAAAGAAAATTGTTTGAAAAGTGTTAGATGTTGTTTTGATTTATTTTATTAATTGATATTATTTAATTTTTATTCAATAGAGTAAGTTTATTTACTTATTAATGAGTGCATAATGAGTATACTATATTCATATTTTATTTTTTTGTGCAAAAACCGTACAAGATATCAAAAACTAGTAAAAGTCAAAAAAGTTTTTAAATCTAATGCCCTTTCAAGTAGATTTTTTTGGATATTGGATGCACCAATAAAAAAATATTTTAGTTTTTAAGTGGTGGTACTACTGTTTTTTATACTTCCTGTCAATCACTAATGCCAACAATATCTGAAATGATGTATAATATTATGATACTTATTAATAATAAGTTTCATTCAAATCAACTAAAGCGTTCAATTGTTATAAACAAAAGAAATAAAAAATTTTGAAACTTTGAAGCCAAATTCCGGCTTAACCGTAAATTTTTGGATATAGATAAGTTGCGTTAAATCGTCATATTTTGACCCCAGGAATCTATGGTCCAGCCATTTCCCCGCATTAACGGGACACCCTGTATATTATTAACAATGAAATGTTTTAGTATGAACAGAAACCAGGATCGAGACATATCATCGGTGAAATGGCGCAATTAATGAAACATTCGAGGAATATAATCTTCACCCTTTGGTGCGTGCTACTTGGAATATTCACCGGATTGATATGGAACTTCCTCATGTGGTTGGTGGAGGATTTAAGTAAAGGCGACGATAGAGTGAAGACTTTGGAAGGTATCATGATGTCGGTGCAGTCTCTGGGTGGTGAATTGCCATTCTTCTTTCTATCGGGATGGGTTATAGATAAACTAGGACACATCCACACGATGTCGTTGATTTTACTTGTGTCCAGTTTAAGGTTCATCCTCTATTCCGCCATTACGAATCCGTGGTACTTCATACCTGTCGAAGTATTGAATGGTGTCACCTTCGCCCTGTTTTATTCTTGCATGACTTCTTACGCTAGTGTTATTGCTGTTCCAGGAACGGCCACTACTGTTCAAGTAAGCTGTGTTTGATATATGATGTAATTTGTTTAGATGTGGTTAGTCCTGAATGCAATTCAATCATAATTTGAATATAGTAAACTACAAAATGAGTTTATGTTTTAAGTTACCGTTATTATGATGATAATAACCCGCGCGCATAGTTTTATACTCAGTGCCATCTATCTTCTACTGATTTCATTTACAAGGTACGCTAGCACTTATTTCGCATGTATGACCAACATAAAAAAAAATAGGAACTTTATCAAATGATAAATAAAACTTACTTTGTTAATATCACACACGGAATTTATTTCGTAACTATAGTTTCAACCTTACAAGGCCATTATCAAACGTACAGTACGTTTGATAATGGCCTTGTAAGGTTGAAACTATAGTTACGAAATAAATTCCGTGTGTGATATTAACAAAGTAAGTTTTATTTATCATTTGATATAGTTCCTGATTCAATATGTATCACAAAGTTATGGCTTCAAGCATCCAACATAAAAAAAATAATTTTTAAATAGACCGATATATTATGGCATTTTATTAAGGGTAAAACATTTTAACTTATTATCTTGCGATTAAAATTTTATAATCAATATAAAACATTTAAGTAGTGTTATAATTGCATTGTATTAATGCAATTAAAATTAATTTGAGTATATTTTAATATGTTCTTTCGAATCTGTGCATTTATTAATTGACATTTGCTTTTCTAGGGGACTGTAGGTTCTATATTCTCTATTGGCTCCTCTCTAGGAAGTTTTCTTGGTGGATTACTTTATGACGTCTGTGGAGGACCGATGACATTTAGAATATTTGGGTATATCGCATTTGTTGCCTTCGTTCTCCATGTATTGGTGCAGTATTTCTACTCACGATTGAAGACGGACATTAAAACAACGATCTAGTCGATCAATAATATATGTAAAACACTGCTTAGAATTCATCAGATTAAACTGTGTTTTATTTATTTAATCACGTAACTGTTTCAAAAATAAAAATAGATGATCAATATTCTAATCACCAGTCAATTAGGATATATCAGCGACCTCTCTAAAATAAGTTTCGATCCCACTGGAAACGTTTGTCGATAATAAATATCTACGAAACTTTTGATAGAAATAAAGGATCTACATATATGGAATAAATCAAATGAAAATAAAACATACTACTATTATTTTCACTTCCGCCATCGGTTTCATGCATTAGGTATTCATAATCATAAGAAAACCCTTACAGGGAATATACTAAGTAGCCTCGAAATGGGTTTCGTAGAGGGCGCCGTTATCAGTGGTGTTTAGTGTACGAAATTAGCAATCACTTCTTATCCATACCAATTGCTATTTTGTAATTTATGCCTAAACGATAAATAATCAACATGGAAATTTTAATAGAAAGTAACAAAAATAATAAAAGTATAAAATTTCAATAATAAACTTTTATTGTGTGATTATGTTGTATGCAGGTAGGTATGCAATTCCAAGGTTCCAATCTAAAACTTGTAAAAAGTGTCAGGAACAATAAACGCGCTACACTAGATCGTCTACTGTTCCTAATCGACCTGCAGACAGCCGAAAACAGAACCGAAACTATATATATATACATGCGATTATGTCGCGTGAGATAGCTGGGATTTATATAATATATATATATACCTATATGCATATAATAACATTACAATAGAATTAATTAATCTCTCAGAGTACGCAATCAATCAGCTGCACGTCCTGGAATAACTGAAACCTAAATGAAATATAATCAAGGAGTGGAGGTTTGGGGTTGATTGGTTCGATTAGGTTAAATAGTTATTTTGCTCGTCGTCGTCGTCGCTCTCGTCGTTCTCGTCGACATCGGCGTCCACCGGAACGTCAGGTAACCGGATGTTGCTGAGTAGGTCGCGCATCGCACCTACCAGCGATGCAACGCTCATCCTAAAATCGCCGCCGTCCTGACCCTCCCCACCGGGCGCCGGCAGTGCTCTCGCACCGTCTTCTTCCCTAAAATCCGATTCGTTTTTTTAATCAATTAAAACCACCGCTGTAAACTCACTCTAGCAGATTTGGATCATTGGCATTAAAGTTTGGAAGTAGAGATCTGAAGAATATCCCCAATACATTCGACTGTGTGAGCTGTCGATTTCTTCTCGCTCCCGTGTAGATATTTATCGAGTCCGTTGGAGGTAACGGGTCAAAACTGACAATACCTCCAGCGGAGTCCTAAAAATTTGATAATTAGCTCAAACTAATTATATACTTTTATTTTTATTTTTACTTACATCTGTCTGCGGACAGATGGTGACTCCTTTAATATCCGATAGGATAATATGCCTAGATATACTTCTGGGCAACGGCCCTTGATACCGTAAGTTCCTCTTCCTCTCGTAGTCCTTAACGAGGGGATCGTTACGGTCCACTCTATCTAGGACTTCGTGCACATTCTTCTCCAACCAAGGCAACAGGTCGCACTCTTTCCACACGTGGTAACTCCTATTCACGTATAAGTTGATAAGCTGCACTAACGCCGGTGATTGCCTGTCAAAACAAAACAAAATATAGCTTAATCAAAACAAAAGCCAGTTTGATCTACGGAATTGCCTAAAATACTCATTTTTTAAATATAAAATATTTTAAGTGTAGATATTGTTACCTTAATATATTTATATTTATCTTTAAATATAAAAAGAGCCGAAATAATTATTAGAGAACAGTTTAATAAAATATTTAATAGTATTTTAATTAAAAATATGCGTATGCAACCAAAAATGCACCATGCATTCAAGAGCATTGTTGAAAGTTCCATATACATATTTTTAATAGTTTATTTTGTAACTATGATAGCCACATCAAATCTTCAAGACTGAAAGGAATAAAGATCCAGCATATTAATTAATATAATATCTCTTATTAAATATTAGTTTTCATTTGCAGAGAGAAGCAAATTATTTATTGGCGATACATACTTGTTTTGATTGTGCGCGGCGAAGAACTGATGCTTCGACACGCGGTTGTCAATCTGCACGGAGCACTTCTCCAGCAGCGGCAGGAGCACACCGGGAAACATGAGCAGGGCCTGCTGAAGGAGCGAATCCGCCGTGCTCGTGTCGCCGTTGGAGACGTAGAAGTGCGCAATCGGCACCGAAAACGCAAAGTTCGGCAGCTGCGAAAGGTTCTTCGTCGCCTCCCACTCGGTGTAGACGTCTATCAGCCAATTGTATTCCTTCGCGCGCAGCGCGTAAAAATCCACAGCCAGCTTCACAGCCAAGGGATCGCCCTCGGGGTCCAGGGAGAGCAGGAGTTTGCAGAACTCTAGAGCGGTCCTGTAGCACGCACGGCTGCCCACGTTCAAGAGATGCTTGAATAATGTTATGTACAGCGCCCTTAACAGACAAAAAAACATATAAGACCTAATAAGACAACTCCCACAGCTCTATAAAGTCAATTAAAAACAACCCTGCTTATTAAAAATTGTGATTAGTACATATTAAAAACGGACAAACCTGTTTTCCTGTCGTCGATAGTCTAAGCGGCAGTTACCTTGAGCAATGTTGAAGGAGGGGTGGAAGGCACACTCCAGGCAATAGAGGGCGCGCTCGATAAACTCGGCCGCCATTGCCAAGTCCTCGCTCAGCTTGCACAAGTCGGAGACCTGTATGAGGGCGTCTATGTGGTAAGGGTGGTCGTTCGCGATGGCGACAATATTGTCGGGATTCAAGCTCTCGACGGCCTCGAGGAACCTGTTCTGGACCTGCCTGTAGTTAATGCTGTGCTCGTAGGTGAAGTACTGTTTACCGTGCTTCGTCTCCAACAGGCTCATCGAGAGACCCGTCTTGGTGACCTGCGGCCAGTTTTCCTTGCCCGACACGAGCCACGTCGTCCTCACGTGACCGCGCTGGCCGCGATTTTTTCGTTTACTGTTAAATATTTTCTATATTAATCAACATATATAATTGTTCTAATAAACAAAGAAGATACATATGAAAGAGAAAGAACAAGGAAACAACAATTCGAGATAACAAAATAAAGGAGGGGATGAATTTCAATAGGTACGTTAATTGGGAGAAACGAGAGAGAGAGAAAAAGATAAATAGAGAAGATATGTAAAAGTGGGGAATACTGACACAAGTTAATGAAATGCAAAAATGATAGGAAGGGATCGGGTGTGAAAAGAGAGTGGAAGAACGAGAAAAGAATAATTGAAGAGAAATACAACAAATTGTAATAAAACTTTTGGTGTGTGAGAAGAAGGGGTAATGAAAACGAAGGGGGATGAATAAGACTAAGGAGGAGAACTATAGTGAAAAGTATAAAAAAAAAAAGAGGAGAGGGTAATGAAGATATAAGAATCAGAGGAGAAAAAAGATTACAATAGAAGGGCATACATTGTAATAAATCTTTAATTTGAAGAGAGTGAGCAAAGATAAAAAGAATGATAAACATAAAACTGTAGAGTGGAAAAAAGGATCAATAGAATATGAAAAAGTACCAATAAAAACAAAGAAGAGATGAGAAGTTAAGTATTGATAAAATTCAACTCACTGTTCGCTCTGAATAATCTTAGAGCCGAATATCCGCTTCAACTCGTTATTCGGGTTCAGGTGCTTATGCTGAACGTTGAGTATGGAGCGGCGATTGTGCGTCAGGTGTTTATCCATTTTCATCACGTTGGTGTTCGATGGCGAAGAATTTGAGCGCGCTATTAAGCTTTCCCCCAGCAACTTGTTCACCTCGCGCACCGACCTCTCCACTTCGTCAATCTGAAATTCATTTGAGCCGTGATGACCGTATCACAATTTCTTTAATTTGATTTCATTAATTACGTTATCTTAAAGATAATTTATTAACAATTATGTCAAAAATTAAAAAGACAAAAGAGTAAGTTGTTTGAATCAAAACAAAAAAACCTAAGTAAGTAATGAAAAGTGAGAAAAGCAGATAACAGCTCCATCTACGAATTCAAATAAACTCCATTAACCATTAGAGTTTAGTATCAAAACATTTTTATAGTCCTCAACAAAACATTTATAGTATGCAACCAAATATACATCGTTATTTATAGTTTGGCAATTTATAATAGTATGGAGTAACAAGCTCATTTGCACACACACACACAAATATACAAATCACACGGCGGAAGGACCACGTGGTTAATAGCCAAACAATACTACAACTAAAACAGTATGGATTGAAAAACCAAGAAAATTTAAGAGCAATTAAAATTTAACTTTTTTCCATATACTAATCATTTAATAGTAAAACTTTATCCCTAAAACAATAATTGCAAAACAAATATCGTATATTTGGCTGCATATTTGAGCACCAAAATAACTTACTGTTTAGGTGTTTTGAAAGACATTTTATTACCAAACATTTCTTATTGACATTATTTGTTTTAGAGATTCTAATTTAACTTCCTTTTTCAAACTACAGCTTTGATGTAAACATTTTTAAGTAGTTTATATAAAATTTAATGAACAAACCAAAACATTAATAACAAAATAATTTTATAAGCTAGATGTACACAATATTAATAACCTAATTATTGTTATCAATTTGTTCTAAAGTACTAGTATTTTATTACAAACTTGTTAGTACTTTCGGTTTGAAAATGATACGTGAATGTATTGAAACCATTGGTCACCGTTTAAATAAATAACTGTTATGCAAAACAAAGTAATTATTGTGTTTAATTTGTGATTAAAATGTATAACGAAGTAGAAGCCTCCATCGTCAACGAATTGTTAGTAAAATGTTTATGTATCACAAAAATATATTCCTACAATTTAATAGTCTCATTCATGCACATGATGATTAAGAATGAATTTAATTTTACGATTACTGTTAAGCAATATACCTAATTACTTCTGTTGTTATGTATAGCAATTATTAATTAAGGTTCTTAAAAAAATTGTTGATAAAACAGAATGATTTATTAATAATAGCAATAAAGATCAGCAGTTAGCATATATTTTTTATTCTTTTTAATTCGAAACATATGATAAATATTTTAAACAATAGCAATACTTTCAATAAATAAAACTTTAATAGAATATATTGTAAATTCAGTTTAAAGAGTTTTTGTTAAATATAAATTTCAATGTAATCTACAATTATTATAAATCTTACCTCCGCATTATCCTCACTACTTCTCTCCGGATTGACAGATTTACCGGATTTTTTCTTTTTCTTCTTCTTCTTCCTCTTGACAGCAGCCTCATGGACATCACCACCCTCTGCGGACTTGTTGGCCTCCGTTTCGTTGTCATCCTCCTTCACCTCGCTCTCAGAATGTGAAAGCTGGTTCAGCTGCGTACCAGTAAAACAAAATTAACTGCACTAGCGAACATGCATGTAACCTTACCAGATCATATCTGTTGATGTTCAGCTGTTTCCTCCTGGCGCCCCCGCTGCCGCTGGTCAGGATTTCGCTCTCGTTGTCCGAGATCTCCTCGTTCAACTCCTTGTCGCCCTGCAGTTTTCGCAGCACGCGCGATGACATCGCGGCAAGAAAACACGGCGCAGCCCCCTTCTAAACCATATCACACGGCCGTGCACACGCTTTTTAATTATTGACGTTTCACTTGTCAAAAGTGACAGGTCGATGATCGGTGCGCGGGGGTGCGTGAAATATGGCCTCTTTCTCCGTAATCAACGGTGCCGGCGTCGACCTATGTTCCGGGACACGCGCCCCCACTGTATAATTGAAAATAAATGAGACCAGTCGCGGTCACGGAATTGATTTATCAAGGGGTAATTCAATTTTTCACTTCACGGCCAATTGCTGTTGCTAACTTCAACACATTTTCTCATAGACAGGTGACAGGTAGATAAATAATAATAATAATTATTAAATAATAATAATAATAATTATTATTATTTATGGTTTATATCCAATTAATATTTTGTTCATAATTATATAATTTCTATCAGATCAGTATGCACAAATAAAAATGTCCGTACTTTTTAATAAATTCAATACTTGTTCTGCTACATACTTATATAAGCATATAGTATAAGCCAAAGATGTTTACTTGATGTTAAATCCATATTTAATTACTGGATTTTTTAACATTCCTAAAACTAAAAAGATTAAATGCTCTTTTTTTAAATTTCAAAATTCATATACTATGTGACCTGCCCTTGTATAATCAAATTTAAAATAATTTGTTAGGCAACTTAAATTGCATCTTCATCTTATAATGAAATTCTAACTGGAAAACAGTTTATACAACGCTATTTTTTAAATGTATCGTTATGTGAGTAATAAACACGTATAGTAATATCATTAATTGTTATTATAATAATGAAATTGTGATATTTATTCAAATCTTGGAAACTGTTTTCTATGGTAGTAACTGATATTATTGAAACGCACTAAACATAACCTACAAATTAGTCTTAATAATTATGGAAACAATAATAAATGTTTCAATCAAGTTACTGTGCTTTTGGCGGATGTTCCGCGCCGGGGGCCAAAGTTAAATGTCAGTTGTACGTTGCTGACAGATAATGTGAAACGCTTTTGATAAATACTATTTTGTATATTTATTATTATTTATTGTATTTACTCAGAGGGTGAATCTGCTTGTTGCAATTATGGATACGTCTGGGCGGCACAGACGGAAAAGACAACGTAAGTTTTCTTCCAAAATCGTTTATTTTAAATATTCACTTGAAGTTGGAATTGTTCTAAAGTAAACAAATAAATTAAATATAAATAAAGTATACCAGAAATGATATTAGTTAATAATGAATATTTAAATCAGAAACTCTTTTAGTGCTTTATTGTTGTGATGATACAGTTTGAAATGGTATTAGATGCCAAAAAATAATAGTTTAAGGCATTTATTTATGGACATAAAATACATTTTGATACAAAGAGTTAAATAGATAATTTTAATGGACTTACTAAACTCAAAATTAATACTATTACTACTAATATTAATACACCGAAATTAGTTGGCTTTTTTTGTTTAATTATCTGTTAACAATGTTATTATGTTTTGGTTTTAGATAAAGACAATGAAAGCCTTGGTAATAATAAAAGGCAGAAAGTCTCCACAGAGGCCCCTAAAAACAACACCAGCGCGGGATCTTCAAAGGCTGGAGGTACTGCTCAAAGTCGATTGGCCAGGATACGTCAACAGCAATCTTTGGATATTTCAAATGTACGTAAATTGTATTTGACTTATTTATTAATTGTGCTTCTAAAGACGATTTTACAATTAAACTTTGTAAATTTGATTTTTTTGTTATACAAATTAAGACCTCAATGATATTCAAATTAACTTATATTTCTGTATGAGAATTTATGTAATTTATGTTACTTGTTGAAACACTTACCTGGCAGAGTATTGACGACAATGAAGAAAGGACACGAAGAAAAGGAGAAAACATGTTTATTATTCTTAATACTGACTGTACCCGATTAAGGAATTGCTGTCAGACTTAATTTGGTGTAAGAAGAAAGAGTGGCTGGGAGGTTGCAGGTTGCTTTCTAGGGTAACGCTGTGCGGCTTATTCACTACAATCCGCATTTCAGCTATCTCAACGTTTATGTAACGTTTCATCCTTCTAATACACTGTCAGCAAGATAAATGAGATTAAACAGCTAGCGCAGCAACAATGACTGCGTCGCCACCTGCTGCTTAGTTTACATAGCGCCATCTATCGCGTACATTATGTAACCGTATATTGCTATCATAGTTGCGACCGTTATTAGGTGGTAATTCATGATAAACTAAACTAAAAGAAAATAAAAGTTTATTTTATTAGTACATAAACTTAGGGAAACCCCTCCAAACGTGGTGCTATCCTTTACTCGTTACCTTGGGTGGCACAACTGGCCTAGTGAGGCCTAGGTGCTCTGGTCAATGATTTGATCACCCTTGGAAAACTCGATCCAGATCGAGATCCAGATAAACTTAAAGACGATGTTTTAATTTAGTGATTTCCCTTTTTTTTTGTGTACTTCTCTTCCTAGATATACACCCTGCTATAATATACATATTGTAATGATTAATTGAATCTTTTTTTGTCTTCTTCTAGATAAGCTCCGCAAATTCATCATTGGACTCGTCCTTGAACCATTCGAATGTGGCCGGAAACGTCGTTAAATTTCCCCTTAGCGACAATCGCGAAAACAAATCGTTCAACTTTAGCGGCGGCCACGCCAAAAACGACGAACAGTCCAAAAATTTCCATTCATCGACACCTGTACATCATGACAGCTCTTCAAAGTTTAGCAAGTCGTTCAAAATCAAAAGTGAATCTGCAGACGCAAGCAAAAGAGGTAGTGTGTCTGATAGGCTTAAAGTACACAAACTACTCTCGACTACAGACGAAACGTCATCTCATAGATTCAAAGATGTAGAACATAAAACACCATCACTATCTCAAAGACTTGAACTATATTCATCTCTGGATAATGTGTGTAAAACCCCCTCGCAAAGATTTAAAATACACTCATCATCCAGGGAAGTATTTAAAACATCGACACCGAAATTTAATTCATCAACAGAAGATGAGTTTAAAACACCTTCACCTTCAGAAAAACCCAAAGTGCACTCATCGCCCAGGGAAATATTGAAAATTGATGACTTTAAAACAACTTCACCTTCACAGAGACTGAAATTAAAAAATAACTTTAGATTGCCGAAACAACAATCGCCACCTAAATCACATTCACCTAATGGGCTTAATATACAATTGTTTTTACCCAGTAAAAGTGTGTCTGATAGACTTAAAATGCACACTGCTACAAATGAAATAGTTGAAGGAATTGGATTAACACTTAAAATTCCTTCGACACAGTCATATTCTGAAGTACTTAGGAAACAGTCTACTCCACTAAACACATCCTCATTAAATTCTTTGAAAAGGCCAGACACTACATCAACAGAATTTGGTGTTAAACATAAAACACCTTCAGAAAGACTTAAATTACACTCAATAGCCAGTGTTTGCAACATTGAGTCACAAGAAAATGATTCTAGTGCAAAACCCAACACACAGTCCAGTCGATTTCCTAACTTCGGGTTCATGTCTGATAAACTTAAATCCATATCGTCGTTCTTTAAAAGTGCGTCCGGTCGTTTCAATACACATATAAACGAAGCGCCGCCTGTACAAAAGGATGCAGATCTTTTAATAAGCAGCACAGAAAAAGAATCCTTTTGCAGTAATTTAAGTGCGGGGAACAGTTTTCTTTCACATTCTGAAAATAATACTTCCAGTGTGTTTTCAGAGAAATGCAGTGATTCGATTAAGAAAGGTGACGAAACGACTTTTGAAAGTGTGATGTTGTATGATGATAGTGATATAATCAATAGCAGTAATTTAAGTTCGAATGCAGTGAACAGTAGTGCTACAAGTGTGTTTTCAGAGAAAGGCAGTGATTTAATTGAGAAGGGTGACGAAACATTTGATTGTGTGATTCTGGATGATGATATTGATATGGACTGGTCACCGGAAACGCAGGAGGATGTCGTTGCTGATGTAAGTATGATTATTGTGATGAATTATTTCAATTGTTTATTTATATACAGACACTTTAAAAGTGATAATTTACAAATACATATCACGCATCTTTAGTTTATTTATATTTTATATTTAAAGTTTTTTGCATAAATGTTTTAGATCAGAACTGTTAGGGATAAGATATCCGCACATAATCAAACATCTTTCCAAGACATTGATCGAGGAAATTCGCCGAAAACTGTAGAAGAAGCTTCCGGTGTAGATAACAAGAGGAATTTGTATATAATCGTTGATACGAATGTATTTATCAATACATTAAATGTTCTACCTAATATATTAAAAATAGAATATGAAGGTGAGTATTGTACGGCCCTAGAATAATTAGAGTTTTTGTTTGTTATATCTTAAAAATGAAATTCATTGTTTAATTGTGGAGGTATTTACTCTGTGGTATATCTTGAATATAATGAAGAAGGAGACATGGTGACTTTGTTTAAGATAAGATGAATAAATTTCATTAGGAAAATAGACACGACGAATTTGTTTTATCACTTTTTTAAATAAGGGGGTTAAATAAAGTGATAAAACAAATTCATCGTGTCTAATTTCCTAATAAAATTTATTTTTCTTATCTTTGAAAATTAAGCCATCCATATTAATTAAGACGAATTAATTTAAGTGTCCTAAAAGATTATGTATAAATTCTAATTTCTAGATATTATTCATCCGAACAATGTATGTAACAAAATCAAGTTAAATTTTTTTAGATGGAACGTTTCCCATAGTGTATGTACCATGGATGGTAATCCAGGAGCTGGATTATTTTAAGGACGGCTATAACGTGACCGAAAAGCACGTCGGCTCGACTGTTCTGAAAAATAAATCCATGAAGGCGATCCGTTTCATAAACGAAAATTTGATTTCGAAGAAACCAAATTTTGTTTGTAGGTATTAAATGTAAACATTCCCAAGATCTGAACCCAATTAATAGAATTTTTACTTTCACATGAACTATATTTAAATTTTGTACTTTTTTCTTATCCTACAGGTCAGCCTGCGCTTGATGCAACGGAACATCAATTGAAGATTCTCAATCCGGACGATTCTATTCTAAACTGTTGTTTTCAAGTCGGTAAACATAGTAGAGTGGTGAGATTAAAAAAAAATTCTCTTTTTTGAAAATGTTGAAAATATTTTAATACTAGTTAATAAAATAAAAATAATAACACTTTAACTTTGTTATATAGAAAAGATGGACTATTTTATGTCATTCTAATTATTTTAACAATTAAAGATATTACCTTTATTGATTAACCATTATTCTAAGTAAAAATTCTAGATTAATTTTATTATTATTATTTGTTAGATGCTACTATCAGGCGACGTGAATCTATGCAACAAGGCGATGATCAACAGTTTCGAGGTGTTGAGGCCGGGCGATGCAGTGGAAACGTTGTCAAGTTTGAAGAAATTAAAACATAAAGTCGACCTTATTGAGAAGATCTCGGAATATATGTCGAGATTGTGTTCGTTCATCATCTACTCAGAGTGGAAACAGACGGGCGATAAACAGGAGGCGGCGCGATTCAAGCAGATGCCATGGAGTTTTCCCGATTGTATCAGGTACATGAAAGAAAACTACGCGAAGGTCTTCAAGCCGTACCTACAGAAACAAACTCGGAAAATCATCGATGACATTTATAACGTCGTGATACTAAATCAAGGTATTGTTGATGATACATTTAAAGATTAAAAATTATACAACGGTTAATTTTAATTGCAGATTTAGCGGATGAAGGTCGATTTATAGAGCTGGTGTTATCGCTTCTCATATTCTTAAAGACGGGATTGAGTAAGTACGAACCCAGCATTGAAGCAACGATAGGCGACATAAAGAAATTGAAGCAAACGCAATAACGCTTGAGCGAGGTACAAAAATATGTATTTTTATATTTTGATATATGAAAGAAATTTATAAGATACTGCAAAATGTGAGTCATTTTTGTTTCGTTAATTTAAGGATTCAGTGAAATTATATATGTCAAAATGGGTATTAATAATTTAGGCATGCTCAAATTTATGTAATTCATTTATAAATTACTGTAAATCTTACAAATCTCTACTTCTCTTTATAATTTGTAAAGTGTAGACACCCAACCGAGTGATTGTTTTAATCAATAATGATTTAGCGAGATTCGCTAGTAAACTTAGTGATGATTTTTGTAAAATATTTAATTACAGCAGGTTGAACAATAAAATCATGTATGGTGTTGAACAACAAAAAGGGATATAATTAAAATATCAGCAAAAGAAACAAATTAAAGTAAATTATGTTTTTAGATAAATACTGCTTACAATATCGACAGTCAACATTCATTAATGTTTAAAGCACCTTTTAAAATCTATACATATAAAAGGGAAAAAAGCAGATTCAGTTACTCTCTTAGCTATGCGGATGTAAGAGGAACTGAGTTAGTCTTTAACTATTACAAAATCATAAAAGTTTGAATGAGGAAACCCCAAAAACTGCTCAGAAATTTGCATTTAAAAGCATTCATGTTGCAAAGAATTATTATATTATTATTGCATTCATTAAATTTTCACTATGCAAAATTTTCACACATGTATCCTACTGACTACGCCAAAAACTTTTTCATTAATAAGTTTAATCAAATGATCCCTATTTATTTCGATAATTCCTTTTTGTGATTAACACCACGTATGATTCAAAGATTTTTTAATCATTCAAATTTGCTCTATATAAATGTGTTTTGTCAACAGAGTCACCCTTATATTAGAAAAAAATAACAATTGCAATAAATATAAGCAAAATGAGCTTAGATAATTGCTCCAGATTTTTGTAACTGGCAAGATTCATTATGCATTACTTATTGAAAGTAGTTTTGTTTTTTTCCCGCAATTTTCAATAATAGAAGATCATACAAACTTTGCAAAGAGTTGTTAATTTTTAATTCCACAACATTATGTTAATGATAATAAACATTATTTTAATTAATTCAATATCTTACT
Organism: Ontholestes murinus; assembly: GCA_963969525.1. Taxonomy (NCBI): domain Eukaryota; kingdom Metazoa; phylum Arthropoda; class Insecta; order Coleoptera; family Staphylinidae; genus Ontholestes; species Ontholestes murinus. The sequence continues at coordinate 72,539,066 of OZ018391.1, forward strand.
TATGTACGTACGTTTATACAGGTGAAAGTGTATATTCAATGTTTTTTTTTAAATTTATCTGTTTGACAAATTATATTTATAATGGTGACTCAAATTAGTTTGAACGTGCTGTAAAGGTTATGTATTTATTATATCTATGGTTTAATAATTTAATTTTCAGCGTTATCTTGATGTTTTGTATATATTGTTGATATTAAAGTTTAATTTAAAAACTATTCATTTACAGAATGTTGACACCTAAAACCACCATTATACAGGGTGTATCAATACAGCGGTTAAACGTTGAGAAGACATAGATGATGGAAAATCGTCATCATGTTTTTTTTCTGTGCTCAACATCTTTGTAACTTAATAACTGTAGGGGAAATGAAGCTTCACAGCGAGCTCAGCAGCAACAAACGCTTGTGCGCATGCTCCTTCATTTGCTGTTTCAGTTTACGTAGCGCCATCTATCTATTAAATTTTTTTATCTGATACACCCTATATATTATATTTACTTTTTTTCACATAGATATCTTCATTATTAAAATAAGAGTATCATTCTTTAATATGAAAATAAGTTTATTTACAACATACCTATATAATTAGTTTTTGTACACATTTAAAAACGGTTTCTCGGGACTGACTTGAAGCCAGTTATCCTCTGAGTACTTCGTGTCTTTTTGTTCGATCACGTGGAAAGTGTAGGCATGCCTGGATTTTGACGATTTATTAGGATCGCTGCAGTGCACCACTTGGCCGTCAATCAACACACATGACCCTGAAATCATTGAAATGGTATAATGTATATGCATATAAGTAACTACTCATTTACAGAAAAAGAAATAGGTTTGAATTTAAAATATTAAATTTAGTTATTTTTCATTAAAATGGGTACTACATTTTATTTTTATATGATTAGTTGAAACCATACGATGAGATATATTCATTATTAATGTTTGGCAATGGAAAGTTGTGTAACCAACAATGTACTCGATTTGGTTTAAAGTATTTTTAGTAGTTATTTTATATGGACGCCAATGTGTACATTATCTTGTTACGTTAAACCACTCTACTGCGAAATTAATTGAAAAGGTGTCGTTCTTATTTTATTTGTGTTAAAATCAAACCTTTTTTAACGGGAACAGGACAGAAACTGTTCTTCTGGTAGAAAGGTGCAGGTTTATCGTAGATTAGAAATTCGTCAGACGTCTTGTCCGGATTCCTGATGTACCTCCTGTGCACTCCGCTCTTATGCGAGCCCCTTATGAACTTAAGGCAACCATTTTCCAATGTGGCGTCTTCGAGGGCAATCCAGAAGCCAAGAACTTTGAGCGGGGTCGTGTGCAAATACGATGCGTCCTGATGGGGTGTCACTGGAAAATTTATCTTGAAATAATCTATTGTTTTTATTAATTCAATTGTACAAGTTATTTAGGTACTCAATATAATACCAATAAGCTGCCATCTATTGTCTGAGTGTTGAACTAATAACAATTCTTATTTACTTACGCGAAATATCTACGATCGTGATTATTTTTACCCGTCCTACATAACTATTTTTTCAAATTTAAATTCAATTATTTTATTTATTATAATTTTGAAACTGTTTTTTTACGGAGTTTTCTTAACTCCTTTTTTATTTATATTTTTACAGTTTTAACTTTATTCGTTTCAAATAAAAGTTTTCATTAATTTTTAATTATTTAGTTTTGTTACCAATTGGCAGTTGAAAAAAATTACAATTCCCCCAAATTATAATTTAAATTCAACAATAATTTTTAATTCTTTGCGTTCTTCAAACTAGCATGACTTGTAATGTCAATTTTTATTTCAAGTAATTTCAATAGATTTCTGTTAAGACATGCAATTGTTTCTGCTGCTTTCGCGTTACTTGAGAAACTGTATTTATCATTGTTTCAAACTAGAATAAACTGAATATTATTTTAATATAGCCTTATAAAAACTTAGAATAGTCTAAATCATTATTTATTCTAGCGTACTCTTGACCTACCACAATAGTCGGTACAATGACCTATCGTACTCCTGACCTATCCCAATAAACTGCGCATTAACCTAGGTCAAGAGTACGCTCGCTTAAGCGTGCTTGAATGCTGAAATACATTTTTATCACTTCTAACGCTTTTCTTTTGTACAAAAATTGCTACAAAAATGCTGGGAAAGTATTACTAACAGGCCGTATAAAAAGACTACGCTGTTTTTCGTCACAAGCCGGTTCTTATACATTATCTCGAGCAACAACACTCACCCAATGGTCTCGAATAAACATATGCTTAAAAAGTAACATTCCAGCTCACATTTTTGTCAAGATAGTTCTCTAATTTGTTGCTCGTGTACAAAGTTATATTCATTTGAAAATAAGTGAAATATCTGAAGAAATACGGTATGTGGTGTTTTTTTACTATAAAAAAGGCAAAACCGCTGCAAGAACATGCCAAAAAATTTGTGAAGGGTACGGCGAAAATGCTTTTAGTGAATGGAAGACCCAGGAGTGGATTGTTAGATTCCGTTCCGGAATGCACCTCGCTCTGGCCGGCCATTAACTGAAAAAGTTGATGAAATTTTGCAACTGGTGGAGCAAGACCGACACACAAGCTGTCGCGAAATAGCGGAGGAACTAAACATGAACCATATGACAGTTTGGAATCATTTGAAGAGAGCAGGCTAGAAAAAGAAGCTCGATGTTTGGATACCACATGAATTAACGGAGAGAAATTTAATTGACCGAATTACCATCAGTGATATGTTGTTGAAACGAAACGAAATCGACCTTTTATGAAACGAATGATTACTGGCGATGAAAAATGGGTGAAATACGAAAACATCCAACGCAAGAGATTAAATTCAAAGCCTGAATTGACGACAAAAAAGCTTCTTTTGTGTGTTTCGTGGAACTGGAAGGGAATTGTCTATTATGAGCTGTTGCAACCTAGGGAAACTATCAATTCGGTCCTGTACTGTGCACAACTCGACCGTTTGAACGAAGCAATCAAAGAAAAGAGACCAGAATTGGCCAACAGAAAGGGAATTGTCTTTCATCATTACAATGCACGGCAACACGAATCTTTGATGACTCGGAACAAATTGATGGAACTTGGTTGGGAAGTTTTGATTCATCCACCGTACTGCTCGGACCTTTCACCGTCTGGCTATCATCTGTTTCGATCTCTGCAAAACTTCTTTGATGGTAAAAAATTGGCCGACAGAAGCGCCGCTGAAAATCACTTGGCCAAGTTTTTCGCCGATAAACCACAAGAGTTCTACACCAATGGAATTATAAGATTACCAGATAAATGCCAAAAGGAAAAAGATAATAGTGGTCAATATGTACTTGATTGAAATTGATTTTCAATTAAAAAAAAAAATGTTTGTTCAAATATGTACGAAGAAACCGCGGAGACTTTTTATACGACTCAATATTTTTTGTTACGTCTCCATTGCGCTTGTGTTTAGTGTCTCGGTATGGGCACCCGGAGAAAAAACCGTAAATTGCATTGAAACCGTACATATGATGACCAGCAAAAATGTATACATACCTACTTTTACCATAATCCGAACCTACTATGATATAACATCGAATCGTAACTGTTACATTACAAGAAGGAACTTTTCTTTTACTAAGATGTTGAGATGCCCGTATTCCGTAAATTTACAATGGGCACTCATTTCTAATGTTGAGGATGGTTAAATTTTTGTATTAAAAATTAGTTTAGTATTAAAACTTACCAATTTTCAGCTAGATAAATTAAGTAAATTTAAACGCAATACAAAAACGAGAAATTGTTTATCGGTTCAACTTGCATTAAGGTTTTGTTTTTCTGGCCTACTAATTATTTATTACAATTTTAAGCAATGTTACGACATCTAGGGAGTGTTAATAGAATAATTGTTTAGAAAATTTTGAGGTTAATTGTTGTATTTCTAATCTGATTTCTTAATTTAGTAAGTATTTGCTTTCTTGTAAACCCATTCCTGAGATTTAATTGATTAATTTACGGCAGGCGTACGTTTGTGTAATGAAACTGTAAACATTTACATCTATAAAAATAGTCGTGCGTACCTTCGCCGCCCACGCCCGGATTTTTGAAGATGTACATGCTCTGCACCACGACGGGCTCCTGGTAACCCAGCTGGTAACAAATCTCCTTGATCCTCTCGTCGAACGTATACTTCCTAAACACCGGATTCAGGTCGTGCAGCGCGTGTCCAATTTTATTCAACGAAATCGCCGGATCCACCAGGAGTTCACCCTTTTTGTCCAAAGCGCCCTCCTCGAAGAAGTAACTGATCTTATCGGCGCTCTCCAGAAAGTACGTGTCTTTATTCTAAAAATTATTTTATAAAACTAATTTAAAAAAAATCAGTATATTATTATTAATATACCTGTTTTGTGTCGGAATTCACCGTGCTGAAAACTACCCTGTTCTCCTGCTCGGGCATGTTCTTCACGAGTACGCCGCCCTCCGCCGTCAGGGTGTCGACCTCGTCGGGGGCGAGAAAGTCGTCGATGACGCAGAACCCGTCGGCGTCGAACTGGAAAAAGGCGAGGGATAATTATTATTATGATGATTTTGGCAACGCCACGGGCGAAATACTTCTCCGATGAGACTTTTCGGCAACGCTATTTTCGGCCAAAACAGAAAACCCACGCGAAAATAGCAATAGCCAGAAATTGCGCAAGCCGAGCGCACGTAATCGCCGCTTTCAAGTTCGCGTCCTCGATATTCTAGAATGAACGGTGTGTTTTCTAAAAACATAATAACGAAAACAAACGTAAATAATTGGAAAATGTGTTGCCGGAAAAAAAAAAGTATTTTTATTTTGCGTGTATAAAGTAGCCAGGAAAAATCAAAACATTTTTATGTTTTGTGTATTTTATATATGTACTATATATTTTGTTTTGGACTATAAATTTAAAAAAAACATTGAAAAACAAACAAATGAAATATCAATTCGTAATCAAATCAAATTAAATGATAATAAACAAAAACCAAATGCAATTAAATAAAATATTTGATGTCAATAGAAAAAAAAACAAATAAACAAAATGACAAATATAAAGTGACAAAAGAGACTTGTTAAAAAAATGTATTATTGAAACATTAAAAAACTGCAAAAAAAAATAAGATAGACAAATGATGGCGAACTATAATAAGAAAAAAATATGAACTAAGTAAACATATAAGTAAAGGCAATCATAAACGCGAAGCAAATAAATGTTACTAATCAGAATTAGGCTTCAATCAAAAACTATAAATAATAAAAAGGCTCACAAGGAATTACACAAAATATTAACTTTTTAAAAATGCCCATTGTCAAAAAAACTAACGAATTAAATTAAAATACTATATAATTAAAAATATAATTACCATTATCAACTGATAATTATTATTATATATTATTTTAGAAAATGATTAAAAAATACATCTTTTGATTTGAATTGATGCTATCAAAAACTAAACTCATTCTTAATTAAATAACAATATGCATTCCACTTACCTGTATTTTAAGGTCAAGCATGGCGAAGTTTTTGTTTGGAAAGTTGTGAATGAATAACCGGCACCAACGCACAGATTACTTTAAATAAACCTGAAACGCGGGCGTCCAGAAATGGGAGAAAAGCCGCGCGTGCGCCCCGCACTGATTACACTTGAGAGCATAGGTCGTCACATTAGGCGATAACTTCTTTTGTTAGGTGGACACTATCTTATCTAACACATTTACTTCGTGGAAAGTATACAATTTTAAACCAACACTTTAATATAATTACAATGATCTGTAAATGCTATTAAAATTTTAAGGATACTGAAGAATGATGAAATCACACTATCTAATATAGAAGATTGTAGGAGCTATATCAAGGATTGTAGAAGAATCGAGTGAATTAAAAAAGTGAAATTTGTAGATTGTTTAGTTTAATTATCGGAAATAGTTAAACATTCTTCACTATAAAACAAATAAATATTTGATGGTATGGGCATATGAATGAGTTGTAATTGAAACACAAAATGAATAAATATTAATGTAATTATATGTTTAAATATAATAATACAATCGTATATTCGTTATAAATAATATTTCCTTATATACTCAACATATACATAACTATACAATCAACAAATTTATATATATATTATATCATTAGGTTACCATTATCTTAAAATGAATATAAAAATAGAGTGACATGAAGTATTAATCAATCATCTGACACGTACGATCCTTCGGTTAAAAGAAAAAGAAAAGAGATTAAAATCAAATGGAAATGCGTCCCCACTGCGGTATTGCTGGCAAATAACTTCGTATTGTCGGTTCGGGGCCGGCTAGTTACCGTTCACCTGCCACACGATTATGAGGATGATCACAGTTAGGACGGCCGCCGCAATCAGCATCAAGTAGACCTTCTTCCTGCGGATCTTGTTCTTGTAGGAGCTGGCCTCGCGCAGCTGTCTGGCCCCCTGCGACACGTACTGCTCCGTGTGCTCCACGCTCGCCTCGATGCTGTCCACTATCTCGCCCTGCTCGTGCACCATCGCTCCGAGCTCTTTGAATATTTGATTGACATCGTTTATATCACTCTGTTGGAATTAATTTACATAATTACAATTCATTTTTTACATATAAATCACTAAACAAAATCTATCATTGATGATTATCACAATATGACACACAAATTCAGTTATTATGATCATAACTAATTGACAAGAAGTATAAAAAAAACTAGTATTACAACATAAATATTCTTACTAGCATACCTTATATTTTTTTAAATACGGCTTGAATGATTAGTTCATTTAAGAGCATTCTTGTCCTTAATAATTTTTGATACTTCGCACACATTTTAAAGAAAACAGTGATTTAACTTAATTTTACAAAACAAATTAAGCAAACATAACCAAAAAATTATCACACCCTTAATTTAATTTAATAAGCATAATCTGAACTGTGATCTTGACTATTTTCAATTGGTAAACACAAATGATATTAAAAGATTCAATTGTAGAACCGATATAGTAAAGAAAATGACCATAATTATTATTAGACAAGCACACAATGATTTAATGACAATTATGTATATTGAGTTGCCTAACTTCGATTGAATTTATTATTATTAAAGATAAAGTTTGGTTGCATAATTATTATTCGTAACAATTTAAAAAAAATATACACTCGTTACCTCTAATTGCCGGATGGATTGTTCTTGTTCTTCTAAAGCCCTTAAGTCCGCTTCTTCCTGTAATGCTTGCTGCTGTTGCTGTTGCCTGGACAGGGCACTATCTTGCAGCTCAATTAATTGTTGGTCCTTTTTACCTCCTAAAAAATTATAAAACTTCATAAATTTTGAAAATAAAAATCTTCCACTACTTTAATTACTCCCTTCATCATCACAGTATTTTTTTGTGAATGTTTTTAACCCATAATTAATGTAAGTTTATAGTTTTATCATTTAATTTACAACTTTCAATTGTTTTGAAAATATAATAAGATTTTACTAAACAATACAGAATATTGATATGAAATTATTTAAACCTTGGCAACAACAAATGAGTTCATATTTACAGCACTCTCCTTATCAGCAAATTCACACTTAACCAGCTGATATACTTGACATGCTCTTGATAAAACAAATATTTAATAGGTTATTTATCAAAATAATAAATAATAAAATTTTAAAAAGTTAAATAAATGTCCATATAAGGTGGATGGACCACCACTATTCTATCCTTTAATTATTCATTTAAATATATTGCGCTTAATTATAAAATTACTTACGTATTGCATAAATATTATATTCTACACCAATTTGTCTTTTCAATTTTACAACAATTTTATTTATAGAGCATACTCCTAACTTACCTAAATAAATAATACATTAACCAGTGTATTGTTTGACCTACCTCAATAAATTATTAATTAACGTAGAATACATTTAATTTAATATGAATTACGATTAATTAATTTCTTACTTAAACATTTTTCTATTAATTAAGAGCTTTAATCATCAATTTAAATCACATGTTATTAATCGAGCATAATCCCATTCTACCCCAATTACCACACATTTTCAATTTTTCCTAAAAAAAAAACAATTGAATACTTGCTTAAAAACAAATAAAAATATTCCTAAAAATATTTTATTTTAAAAATCATCACTTTGTTTTATTTTATTTATTTTTCTGGTAATCATTTTTTTAAACTAATAATAATTGCACTTATTATAAAATAAACATGTGCAATGGTTTTACTTTCGTCTTTTTCATGGCCAACTATTTTATTAATAAAATAAAATTTAAAATTACTGCAAATTTTTAGAAATGACTATATCAAATGTATTGCATTAAAGAGAAAAAAAATCTATCTAATGACGCGCTAGCCTAGTATGGTTTCCATTAAAAAAATGTAAGTTTGCGTCATATCTCGAAAATTAATAGTGATAAAAATTTTCTGAATATATTTTATTCATCTGTATAAAATTAGCTGCAACTTTGTCTTTTATAGTTTTTTTTCTATATGTCCTAATAACCAAGATATATAGATTTGAAAAAAAATACACTTTTTTACCCTTGACTTTTTTGAAAACCTTGAAAGTATAATTTTATTTGTCTCTAAAAACTACACTTCTTTTCCCAAGAGAAAATAACCGACAGTTTATGAAAATTTTGTTTTAATGAAACATACTAAAGTGTTTCATTGAAACTAACTTGATTACAAGTAGATTTACATTAGATTCAGTTTACTTTTCTTTTTTTATTTATAAAACAAAAAGTTATTTATAATTTACCCACAATTACAATGAAATATAGTAATAGTGCTGATAAAATCATTAAATTTTTTTGTTTTAGGGAACTCAAACAGTTTTAGTGGTGAAAGTACCAAATTATCCCACCCTCCAACCTTTTTGCTTTTTTTAAATCTATACACTGTTGTTTTCTAGTAATAAAAAAACTAACCTGCAAATGGATCCCCGAATGCTTGCGCTCTAGCCTTGTTAACCTGCTCCTTCTCCTTCTGAGCGGCACTTCTCTGTGCCGCCTGAAATAAGTTAAGGGTGGACGTGAACTCGTCCTGTAGCCTCTCCCTCTGCATTTTCCTTTGCCTCTGTTCGGACTGGGAAAAACTAGGCGGCACATCGCGCAACTCCTTGATATAACCATTTGTATCCTTGGCCAACTGTCGCGTGTAATGGTGTATGTTATATCTGAAGCAAACTCAAAACCCATATACCTACCCATTTAAACATAACATCTACGACAGTCTAATCAAGAGCTCTTACATACTTACAATTGTTTCCTAAGCTCGGGCGAATCCTGATTGGTACCTATTTGATTCACCATCCGTTGCATCGAAGAAACTACAACACCCCGGCATTAGTACACCTTGTGCAATTATTCAAAGCCTATTTACCATTCTGTGATATCTTCTGGATGCTGGTTTCGATCGTGACGGCCAACTTCTGGAAGTCTTGCTCCCTGTTTTGGTTGCCATTTTGATAAGAGTTGTTGAAACTGTCCATTGTTTTAGCCGGAGGTGATCGAGAAATCGGCCTTTCGTTCTTCTGAGTTTTGAGGGGGGCGGTCTGCGGCGCTCAACTGCGCATTAATGAAATTAATTTGTGAAGGTCTAGCCGTTAATTCGCCAATTAATTTCGTTTATCCGATCGATTATTTTCATTTGACGTCGCGCGGTGACACTGGCTTTCACAAACGTCAAAACACAGTGCGGTCATCTGATCGTGTGCGTTTTGTTGTCTCGATTTAATTATACGTCGAATGAGGATTTATTGTACAGAGTGACTGTAATTGATTGATTTTTTTTATTATGTTGGTATCAATATCAATTAAATAAAACGTTGATTGAAATATTTCAATCAACGATAAAAGTCTTGTTTTTTATGTTGGATATAAATATATTATACAGTTTGGGGGTAATTTTGTGATAAAAAAACGGGCAGTGGTGCCACCTCCAAAATTTATTCGACTTTTATTAGTATTACAAACTTTACCTTTAAACAGGTGATTTTTCACCTTCCTGTTACAATTGTATGTGCTAAAAATATAATTCAAATTGTGGTTTAGAGTAACAATATATGTATGTAAATTAATACTTTATTAACATATATTTACAGGTTATTTTATGAGATCCTAATATAAGTAAATAACAGCTTTGTACTTTATATCATAAGTTATATAATTAACGAGGAAATTATTTAATAAATTGGTTAATTCATAATAATATTTCTTAATAAATAATAACACTAATCACACTGGCGTAAGATTAAATTTAAGTGCATCATACACAAAAGGCATTTTAATATTTATATTTAAAACATTTATAACTAGTAGAGACTATATATATTTGCTCATAAAAAAATAAGTAAAATGTATAAAACATCTTATGGTTGCTTTTTACAGTGTACAAATGCAATACTAAATATTATTTAATGGTTAACTTGGTTTAATTTATCAGTATTTTCACTCGTACATCAAAAATAATAATTACATGTTCAAAGGTGCTTAAATTTTTGTGCTTTAAGGAGGTAATGATGGCAGAAGGAATAAAAATATGGTAATTCTAAATAATACATATTTTCTAAATAACAATTCAAACTAATAAAAAATTAAATTACCGGTTTTTAATTAATCATTTTAAAATTAAAAATTTTCGATTACACAATATGTTGATAAATAAACAGACTTATCACTTATGTATTCAAACGTTATAAATATTTGTTAGAAACAATACTATTTAGTAATTAATTAAAACCTTACATAACTGAATTCCACAACCAAAGAATAATTAAATATATTAATACAGTTATAAAGCTTGTATTTCCATGGGTGTAATTAAAGACCTCTTTGGCAAACCTAAAAATAAAAATAAATAATATTTTTTATATTTATTTTTATAATTTTTAATAATTCATATCAAAGTAATGCGTTAAAATTCATTAATCATTTGATGTATTTAATACTTACATTCTGGGCACCTTTTGAGCAATCGATTACTATTTCGCCCTATAAAAATTAAATAAGTTACAATATTATATACACAAAAGCTTTTTTTTAAATTGGTCAATGAACCATGACAGCGTGGAATAATATGGAAATTTATAATCACATTTTTTAAATATAAATATTTAGGCTCTAATTTCTCTGCCATGCTTCATTATTTTTTAATTCAACCTAGTTTTACCAAAATCCAAAACAAACAAAATCCTGCGTCATCTTCATTCTTCTGTTTGGTTTAATTATTTAAAAGAAATTATATAATTATTATAATGAAATTGTTTACAACAAATAATTAATTAATTGAAGTAAATTTTTATAATATCAATTTTTATTAATTATGAAATAATAGCATGCATGAATTATTTGACTTTAATTTGCCTGAACTACATAATTTTGTATTTATCCATCTTCACAGTTTCCTCTTGAAGTGTTTTAAGTTGATTGCAATATTGTTTCTTGAAGGTTCTTCTGATCTTCTGTCTTCTTGTAATTGCTTTGAAGTTTTTTTATTACATTGATAATTTGGAATACACTTTTGTATTGATTATTATTATACAAACAAAGCAAACAAAAAAAAAATCAATTATTCAAACTGTAAAAGATCAATTTAAATAAGGAAGAATTTATAGCATACGTACACATAATCGTAGTAATCCTCGTTCCGCATTTTTGAAACATAGGCCACGTCCTGCTCAGCGGTGTCATTCACTGGAAACTGACGAAAACTATTGGGGAAATCAGAATACAACGATAGAAGGTACGGTGTTGTCAAGGCCACCTCCGCTATACTGATCATTTTTGTCTGGGGAAAGCTGTTTTCCTCGTTAAAATAATCCGAGGTACAAATCCTACGTTTCTTAAATGGAAGGTGGGCCGTTTTATCCCTCTCCGTCTCCAATTTAGTACATTTTCTCTTATCTTCGAATGTATTCCTTTGTTTTCCTATTGACAGCATTTCCTCTTTGTAATCAAATTGATTGCACAAATTAATTTGATCACCTTCTTCAAGTTTAAACACATTTATTTGTTTGACATCATCCGTTATTTCATCCTTAAAATTACATTTATACCAATCTCTGTTATGAAGTGTTTTATTTGTTTTTTCTTCTGCATCTTTATCCTTTACATCCAACAAAACATTCTTTTCTATATAACTTTTCGATTTACAATCTTTATTTTGATTAATATCTTCGTTCGAATCAGAACACACACTAATACAATTTTCCATTTTATTCACTGAATTACAAACCTCCTTACTGGATTGTACAGATTCCAATTTACTATTTATCTCAATTTTATCTTCATTAACAATTTTTTCTTCGTGACTTTTTGTATCGTTATCGTCATGATTTGTTTTGCAAGTGTTTTGTTTTTTATCATTTATTCCTGTGTTTAACCCAACTTTTTCAACGTTTTCATCAGTGCAAATGTGGACTTTGTCCATATTACCGACTATATGTTTTGCTTCCTGGTCTAACATAAGTATTTATTTAATGTTTAGCATAACCAATTCCTAAATTATATGACTATTTAATTCCATTTCAGGGTAGACAATTTATTGTTCTTTTATATTTATTCTTCATAAATAACTATTATATTAGACTGCTGTAAGGCTATCTAGAGCCCGTCTAAATTATATTATACTCGTCTGTTTCTACCAGGCTTACAACACTCAGATCACATATGATTTACCCTTATTTTAATTGATAATAAATATCTTCAATTGCTCAATTATTAATCAACAAGTTTTACGCCACAAATTAAAATTTGGAATGTTTTGAGCAAAATATTGTAATCACTCGTGTGTTGGTTAACTTTTCAACCATAGACAAAATATGATATGATTGGCACATGTTGACTCTAATGACATTAAAACACAACTTTGAAACGTAAAATTATAATTGTTTAATCAAAATATACTGTAGAGTAAGTAGTTAATATAAAAACACAAATTATTAATTTTTTAATTTATTATAAAAAAATAAAAGCTATAAATTTATTTTTATAAAGAAAAAAACTATTTTGTAAAAATACTAATTGCTTACTTTAGTTACATTATTTCTATTTTGCATATTTGTTTGTAAATAAACTTGTTCTCTGGGATATTAAATTCTAATTTTTAAAATAAGAAAATAAAGAAAGAATAAAATAAGCATTCTATGGTTTGCATAAATAAATTGCCTGCATGCAAAAGTTTAATTATTGTTTCCTTATCAATATTAGTCATGAACTGGTTACAATCTATTTGCTCTATAAACTTGCTTTCTAGGATATTAAATTCTAATTTTTCAAATAAGAAAATCAAATAATAATGTTCAAATTAGCACTCTACAGTTTGCGTAAATAAATTAGATGTGTGTAAAAGATAATTAATTTTTCTTACAATGTATTTTGGATCTCATCAGTGTAGCGCAGTTGAAAACAGGACAACGGGATTTTAGAATTTTAAGTTTCCATTCATTACATTACTTACATGTATGTTGGGTTGCTATTACGTAGAAACTAGTTGATCTTCAATATCTATATTTAAGCCTTATTTATTGCTATCATATTCTAATAATATTAATGGTGAGTTAAGTGAAGATTAAAATTAATAAATAATCACTTCCTTTAATCCTTAAATTATTATAAAATTATAATCTCTTTTATAAACTGTGTCTAAAGTGATTACAACGTAATATTAGCAATTATATTCTAATAAATTAATGAGAATGATGTCTAATATTATATTTACGTCTCTTTTTTAGATTTAATAGATATTGTGATTGTTTATAAAACAATTTGTAGTAATTATATTCTATGGTTATAAGTTTCTTATTTGACAACTGATTTTGACGGTTGTTCCATATTAGCTAGATTTAAACAACATTAATACCTTAAAAGACGTTAATTAACCATCAGGTACGTCTCCCATAATATTATAACTTAACACTTTGCCCAATCAATACGCGGATAATCGTTTTCGTCGAGTTCACCTAACCTAACTGGTGTGATGTAACTTTCAGATGGCCATTGGATTTGGCCGGTTGTTTAAACGTTACTCGCTAGTAATTTTGCTTCCTACTTTTGTAGCGAGCTCTATATACGGAGACTACTCGCACACGCAAGAATACAAGCGCACCCTCGCCGATAAAACGAAAGCATGAGTATTATACCAAAAGGAATCGCCTGGGGATTGTTCCCCGTCACCGGCTACCTGATTGGATGGTACCTGGACATGAAGGAGACGGAGAGGATGACCCTTTTCAGGGACAAAAGTGCTCTTTACGGGAGGCAGCTAAAGGAAGGAGAGTTACCGTCTTGGTAGTGTCTTTTTAATTAATTTTATTTAGTAGTATAAAGTGTGTAAATAAATCTTCGGAAAATGTATGTACAATTTTAATATTCCTAAAACTAAATTTAAAAAAAGGTTCCTTATAATAAATCCTACCATTATTCAATAGAAATTAATCACAGTAGTACATTTTAAATGTACAACTCTTATTAATAATAGTAATTAATTAGATAGTCTACTTTTATATCATAATGTGTCTTAAAGCAAATACAAGTAAAATAATTTATTTGCATAGTTTAATAGTTAGTGTTGCTAATTTCAACTTTGTTTATGTTTTTAATATTATCTTATTTATCGAATTTCGTTTTATTTACTTTAAAATTGAGGATGAAAAAAAAACATAATGTTAATTTCTTTTTTGGCATTAAGTGTATGTTTTAAAAATAAAAATTATTTCATTGTCATGTTCCCACAATTAAAAATATTTACCTTGTATGAACAGTAACAATTTAATATGTTTTTTAATATGAAGAGTTAATGTTATTAATTACCTTTGAGAAATTAAATTTAGGTAGACTCTCTAGTAATTACCATCCATCTGATTTTACAAAATAACTGTAAATTATAACTAAAACAAAAAATATTGCATATTTTAAGAACTTGATGTAATTAAAGAAAAGTGTGCTTAATCTGCTCAACATTCTCCTCCCCATTCATGATCCTCAACAAATCAAACGCCTGCCTTTTACTCTCCTCCGTCCAGTTGATCGGTTTACAGTCCTCCAAGTCGTTCCAGCCTTTGTCGATGTCCTCGTACGTGTGCGCCGACACTGAATCCGACGACGAACCGACGGAACTCAACTTCTTGACCGACGGCTTCCTGGAGAACACGCTGCTCAACAGGAACTTCTTCTTCGTCTTTTCCATGCCGCTCTTCTCCGAGTTCGTCTCGGACGCCTTGTCCGAGGAGTCCGACTGGTGGATGGTGTCGAGTTTCGCGAATTCGTGTTGCGCCCTGCGCGATTCCCTCTTGAAATTGTGGATCTCTTTCAGCGGGCTGTGCGACTTAAAGCGCACCCTCCGCTCGGACAGTGTTCGCGTGAACTTATTGGGCTTCGCTATTTCCTGAACGTTGAGTTTGCAACTGGTGACGGGTAGAATGCTGCTGTCCCCGCATTCCGGTGAATAGGAGACGTCTATGTTGTCCAGGATTTCTTTTTTCGTCGTTAAACTACCTATAGAATTAATAAATTTGTTAAAATTCGTTTTCTTGCATATTTATTGAACTTGTTAGTAACTAATTTTGGTACCTCAAATATATTATATTTTAATATATCAAACTAACTAAAAAAAATCTACAAAAAATAATACTTTTGCTGGTTATGGATTTTTATTCAACTTGCTGTTTGAAATATTGACAACGTTTTGTTGTTTTTACAGAAGAAATTAAACCTAATGGATAAATAAATAACCCATTGAAAGAAAACATGCACTAAAATTGCTAATTTCTTTCCTAATGTATGAATACTATTTTTGGTAGTTAAAAAAAATAACACAAATAAAACACAATTTTCACTTTGTTTTGTATAACTAATATCTGTTATACAAAACAAAGTGAAAATTGTGTTCAATTTGGGATTAAATGTGTATAACAAAGTAAAAGCCCCCATTTTAATTAATGAAAAAAAAACAGCTTACAAATCTTGTAAGTATATTTTTCATTCATTACATTTAAAATTTTGCTATCAGTGTAAGATACTTTTTTAATCTAATCTTACAGAAAAAAAAATATTTTTTCTTAATTTATCTACAATTTAAACAACCTTATCATATGAGATGTTAATATTCTGTGAAACAAACCAAGTGTTTTTAATATCTAATCAAGATTTTTCAAATATGTTTCACCACGGGTTAAGTGAGCAATAAATTAAATATATTAATATTAGCTTCATTGTATGATTAAACTGATTAAATAAGTATTATTATAGATCAAATATAATTTACAAATAAAACCTAATAATTAAAATAATTTACCTTTACTACTTCCAATTGTCGAAGTACGTGCTTCACGAGCCCGTTTCAGGTAAAGTTCGGCCTTCATCATTTTCTCCCTGGCCATCCTCTCACTCAAGGCGACCCTTTTCTCTCTCCTATCCAGAGCCAGCGAACGCTCCTTCAGTTTATCCTCGTTTTTCTTCAAACCGGCCTCTCTATTCCTTAAACTTTCCAACTTCGATTGATACACACTCTCCCAATTCTGATCCTTTGGAGGAGCCACCCTCGTCTCTGGATCTTTTACAAAAATCGAATCCTTTTGTATGCAGATTTTAGTCAACACAGCCGGATGACAGAGGATGGCGTCCACAGTTGGTTCGATGCCCGGTTCAGGTTCCAACAGGAATTTAATCAGACTTTTGAGCTCGTTCGAGTAATAATTGGGGAAAATATCCTTGAGGTAAATCATTTGTTTCAATACATTCGTTAAAGTGTTGAGATTGTTTGCCCTTTTACTTTCGTTGAGTGTAAAGTTGAGAATTTTGATGTTGAAGTCAGAATCGATGAAAATTTGGTGTAAATTAAAAACTGTTGCACTGGATATTTTATGGATACACGAGAGCTTATACAGGGAGTTCCATATAAAATCCTCATCAAGGTATTCCCCATCTTTTTTGCACTTGTGTATTAGGTCGAGTAAAGATCCGTGTTTACAAAATTCGGTTACTAGATAAATAGTATTAGTTTCTTCGTGGTGGATGAAATCGTGCACTGGCAATAAGGCAGGGTGTACATTTTCCTTCCTCTTGTTCACTTTCTCGATAACACAGTTAGCGTCCAATCCGCACGACGCGTAATTCACGGCCTTCCATACGTACACCGAGGAGGACTTCTTGTGCTTAACTTTGTAACAAGTGCTCTGCAGATTCGTCCCCAGGATACCGAGGACTTCGTAATCGTCGAGGGAGTTCATTGCGAGCACGTTAAAGCGTGTAATGATGTTTGTCGTCAAACATGGGGCCGTTTTTGAGCAAACAATAGCACAGCAGGTAGCATATTTAAATTGGAAATTCCAGGCGACAGGTACCCTAGCATTGTTGCCACGTGCCTACCCGACAACTTTGAGTTTTTTCGAGAATTGTGGATAATTGATTTCGGGGTATTTACCTGTGGGTTCGCAACGTATTGTTGGGGAATAATTTCGTGTCCGGATAATGAAGTTAACGGCCGATTGTGTCCACGATAAGCGTGACCCGAGTTTTATTACGGTGTTGTAAAGTAATTTCGGTACATCTGGTAGCGTGGCCGGATTCTGATTTGCCGGTTTGTTTACGCGTAACGGTGCTTTTGTTTATTTCTCGTTTTAATTGTTTTCAACAAATTGTTAAGTCGCTTTTGATAAATCTTCGTTAGCCAGTTAAGAAGATGAAGGACGAAGGTAATTATAAAATGTTATTAACTTAAATCATTAAATTTAGAAACCCTTAGGCGCGAGATTTTTCTGAATCAAATGTATTCATTTCATTTCAGGCTGTGGTTTTGGTGATTATTTTTATAAGAATTGACGTGTAAAAAATTTAAAACACTAATTATAATTAAAGTAAAAATACACATGTAGGGAGGGTGTGTGGCCTCTAACCCACCCCTCAATCGCTAAAGCATAAGCAAAGGTTTTGTTAAAAATAATTCTATTAATGAGAAAACGTTTCCTTTTTTATTCCGGAATATTTCTCTACCAAACACATTTTTTTCTGTTAAACATATATTCAAATAATTGGAGGGTGGGATAAAAGAAACCCACCCACTCTACAAATACATTAATATTTAAGTTAGAACACATTTTTTAGTTTACAAAAAACTTCAACACTAATCTGTTGTCGTTTACAGGAAACTAAACGTCTGACAGTGATTAAAATAAATATGTATATGTAGGGTGGGTGGGTGGCCACTATCCCACCCTCCAATCACTAAAACATACGTGAGGGTTTTATTGAATTAATTTTTATTAATAAGAAAACGTTTTCCTTTTTTATTCCATAATAATTAATTTTTTAACATATTTTTTTACTTGTAAAACAGTCGTTTATATAAGAATAATTGGAGGGTGTGATAGTTTTATTTTTACATATTTCTCATTATGTTTTTGTGGATAATATCTTAAGATTAATGATTTATTCACAATTCGATATGGCGCGTTCATCACCTTCGTCAATTATTCGGGGCCACTTAAAATCGTCCTTGAATTGGGTCAGTTTAATTCCCAATCATATTATAGATAACAGCCGTGCACAAAACGTAAAATTCGACCGTGATTTTAATCGAGGTTCGCAGCACGTGAACGCGAATGTAATCCCAAGAATCGCGTGCGCGAATTTCGTTAAAATGCAAGAAAAACAATAGCGTTATCAACGAAGATAAGCGTTGCATTAATGTGTAAGGTGGAAATTGTCAGTGCAACATGTTCCTGTTCAACGTGAACACCCTATTGTTGCCCATAAAGGCCCATTACTTCTTGTGGAATAGCGGTGAGTGGAGTGGAATGAGTTTAAAGTACGGTGATGGTACTGGATGTTCGATTTTTTCAGGTACTGCACCAGTGACACCGTTTTTATCAGTTTATACTAAATATCTTGGTTTTTCAAGTTTCATCACTGGCGTTATTTTCACGGTGCTGCCCATCACTGGGATACTGGGGAAGCCCTTGGTGGGCTGGATAGCGGACAAGTTTAAATGCCAGAAGCGATTGTTTTCGTCGTCGATCATTTTGACCGGAGTTACGTTCATCGCAATTTTGTACGTCCCGAAAATTGAACAAGAAACTGCGTGTTATTACGAGCGCTTCGAGGATTATCTGATAAGTGGTAATTACACCGTAACGTCTGGATATCACGACGATGGGTTTAATTCAACAAGTTGCAAGGTCAGTGTCTAGATTATTTAATAAATTATATATGATTATGATCTAAATCTCTTTTTTTGTAAACACATTGCTAATTATTACAAAAAAAACAGTTATTTCCGCTACTTTTTTTTTAAAATTTTTACGATGTTTAAAAAGTTTGTGATGAATCTGGCTTAAGTTTCATTATTTAAATTATGAGCTAATATTAACCATTTAATAACGTGCTAAATATCCTCACAGTTGATTAATTAAATATCATTTACTAACGTTTTTAATATTTACATAAATTTACATTATGTGCAAGTCATTTATTTATTTTTGAAAACATTCGTGGAATTATAATAAATATACTGAATTATATCTTGAATAGTTATGCCAAATACTTTTGTTATCTACATAACATTCGAACGGTATTTAAAAGAACAAACCATTTTTTTCAAATAGCAATTTTCTTTATGAAATAGATTAAACAATTAAACAAAAATAAAAAAATACGTTTTTGCTTATAAATTATTAGCATGTCTAAGTCTTGATTTAATTTTTCAAGATAATAATTTCGAAACTAGTAGAGAAATTCTGATCATTAAAACGTTAAAATGTGCATAAATTAATATTATTTAAGAAACGTAAAGACAGCTTTTGTTAAAACCAGTAGAAAGTGTTGAAAATGTGGAATATTTTAATTTTTAACAAAAATCAGTTCGAAATCAATTATCTTTAATTACAATTAATAATTTTAGCATATAAAATAATCACATTACTTATTTTCATCTATGTTTTAAACCAAGCCAAAATCCTATACCATTTCTGGAGAACCTAAAAAGATAAAATTAGTTTTAACCGAATTTAGAACTATAAAATTGCAAGACCTTGGATTAATACCGAAAGGAAGGTATATAAATGGTTGAATACTGTTTTTTTGCCCTCAGAAAATCCTTTTTCTCTGTTCGTCAAATTGGAATACCAATACCATCTATTTCAATATGTACGTCCTTTTCTTCCGATGCTTTTCCTTCGATTTTATACATTTACAATCCACCATTAACTCAGCTGGCTATTTTCTAAACGTTTCTTCAATAATTGTTAATCGTGTTAAAAATTGCAGTTGTTAACAATCTGAAATATTCATATGTATAATTTGTGTAATTTCTTCATTAATTAATTTAATTTGCCTCGGTGCCATCGTAACTTTTTCCAATTAATTAGCGTATTCTTGACCTATCTTAATAAATTATTTATGGCCTTAGCGTACTCTTGACCTAGGCTAATAAATTGTTCATTGCCCTAGCGTACCCTTGACCTATCCCAAGCTATTATTCATTACCCTGACGTACTCTTGACCTATCCCAATCAATTAGTCATTGACCTATCCTAATAGATTATTTAGTATCCCAGCGTACTCTTGACCTATCCTAATAAATTATATATTGTCCTAGCGTATTTTCGGCCCAAATAAATACTTTTGACTTATTTATTTTTATTAAAAAGATTTCTTCAATTTCTGATATTTTTTGTTACTGCTGATGAATATAAAATACATATATGGTGTAAAATAAGAAGATGTAAACGCCGGTGGTGGCGCATCGGTTACGGCCCCGAACTGACGTGCAGCAACGTTGATTCGGGTCAGTAGTCGGATGGGTGACCGGTGCCATTCACCATTGGGATACAATTTACACACACACAAATACACAAATGACACATGGCGGAAGGACCACGTGGTCGATAGCCTAACACTACTACTACTACTAAGAAGATGTTTAATGTTTTAGTAATTTATCAAGATTATCTTCATGGAAAATTACGTTTTTATTTTTAGGAAATGTGTGTATATCACACAAGCCGCTACCAATACTTTCGGGACAAGAATTCGAAATCAGAAGAAACCGTATCATTTACTGCGATGTTAAAACCGACTGTTTTGAATAAAGATTTGAACTGCATTGAAGCTAACCGAGCGTGGAGCAATGGAAACATTACCAATAACGATACTTACCTAATCTGTGGTGCAGACTGTGACGTCAAGCATTTTGTTGGATCTAGAAACTCTGTCAGCAGCGTATATGCGGATTACCATTTTTGGATCTTCTTGATATTGATGATGCTCGCCTGGTTGGGCCAGGCGATCGTCGTCAGTGTTTCCGATACGATCTGCTTCGAATTGCTTGGTTTGTATTAATTTTATAATAATCATTACTTAAGATTAGTAATAATAATAGTGATTAACTCGTTCATCCTGAATAATCTGCGTTCTGTAGGTGATAAGCCAAATAGATTTGGAAGACAAAGATGTTACGGATCATTGGGGTGGGGAATATTTTCAGTTTTTGCTGGAATGATTTTGGATACTGGCAGTGGAAAGGAGAAGAATTACACTGCCGCATTTTACCTCTCAGCCGGGATACTACTGCTGGATTTTTTTGCTTCTCTAAGCTTAAAGGTAACTGTATCCAACTTAATTAATATTACAAAATAACTCATATGTATATAAATTAATGGATTGATTGCGGATGAATATTTTACAGGTTGTTCTTCTCATTTTAGTATGAACAAAAATTTACTTCCAGCCACATAATCCGGGACGTAGCTCAATTACTAAAGAACTCCAAAATCGTAATATTTTTCTTCGTCTGCGTTTTCATGGGCGCGTGCACCGGCCTGATTTGGAACTTCTTGTTTTGGTTGGTGGAGGAAATTAGCGACGACCAGGATTGGGTCAAAACTCTGGAAGGTGTTATGATGGCGATCCAGTGCCTCGGCGGGGAATTACCCTTATTTTTCATATCCGGTAGGATACTGAAGAAACTGGGGCACATCAACACGATCTCGTTAATATTATTTACGTTAGGAGTTAGGTTCGTTTTGTATTCGGTAATAAAGAACTCTTGGTATCTTTTACCCGTCGAGTTGATGAACGGTATTACTTTCGGATTGTTTTACGCGTGTATGACGTCGTATGCTAGTATAGTGGCGCCACCTGGAACTGGAACTACTGTACAGGTATAAGAAAAATAAGATAATTTTGTGTTGTATTGAAATAAAATCCACTTTTAGGGAACAGTCGGTGCGTTGTTTGAAGTTGGTGTGGCCTTGGGGAGTTTTATCGGTGGTTTACTATTCGAACAGTACGGAGGTTCGCAAACATTCAGAATGTACGGATTTGCTGCATTTACCGCTGGAGTACTCCATGTCGTGGCGCAGTATTTTTGCAGAGATAAGACGCCGAAATCCGTAAATACGCCATTATAGTAATTACCTCGCTTTATTTATAAAATATTTTATTGTTATGTTATTTTGTACTAGAAAATAAACTATTTATTTTATTCTGGTCATTTTAGTCCAAGACATAATATTTTATCACTCTCACATGATTAATTAACTATGTCAATCAATTGTCATAAAAATAGCTCCATATGAAATGGACACAAATACGCCAGCAATAGCCAAAATATTGCTTGTGTGGCAAAAATACTCCAGTGAAAGAAAATTCCATTATTTGAAGCAGAAGAAGGGATCAGAGTGGAAGAACACATAGTGAACTCTGCCCGCAAGTCCTGTGGCCTAAATTTTAGTAATTATTAATGTATAATGTAGAATTTTTAATATAAACAGGATATTGTAAAGTGAAATATAAATATAAATAAATTGCTTATCAAGACAAAATTAACTATTACCAAGAAAGATAAGCCATCTTGATGGGTTTAATTTTACATACACCAACAATTTATCACTTCTGAATACGAGAAAAAGGTCACTTACCTTTCACATCATTGAGAAATAATACAATTTTAATAAATATCATGTTAAAATTTTTAATCATCTGCTTATTTCCCACTTTGAAAATAGCAAATAACAGAGAATATAAAGTTCTTTTCACACATGCAGTCGTTATTTTAATTCTATATATTCTGAGTCCTTGAAGGTTATTTTTTACATATCCTTATCTCTCATTAAAAAACAGCTCTCTAAAATAAATACTTGTTAAAAAGTTTGCACTATACTCTTCTAATTTTCATCTTTAATTTTAATTTCAATTTCCTTGAATTGTAATTATAATTTTCACGGAAATCAGGATTAAGGTTTTCAATCAGCAAAATCATCGTTACAAACTTTATTACTGTATCCTACCCAGTGCTAAAAAAACGCTTATGTCTTTCGTGTAAATACTTATCACATTGAGCTCTTTATCACATCTGTGTGTCGGCATGGAATGCTCTAATAAGTACGTAAATTAACTCTAAACTACTAAATTCGATAAATAGGAATGCACGGCGACACGGGTGTTCCTCAAGTATCCACGTAACTCAACTCTTGCTGGTCATCTGAAATTTCTAGCACCTCGTGCGGGGCCGCGTATCTGCCTAAAGGAAACAACAAATCACAGTCATGTATTTATTAAAATTTAAAAAAAAAGATTTATAAATAACCTTGTATAATAAATTATTTATATAATTGGATATAATAAATTATTTGTATAATGCGAAGGTCTCAGTCTTCTATAAATTAAGATGAGGAAATATTTTGGCACTAAGTTAAATTTACTTAATTCTAAATAAGTAGTTTTTTAGTATAATTGCAAATATTTAAGATTTAGCAAACACACTAAATTTATTATTGCAATTATACATTGTAAATAGGCGTAAAAAAATTAAAAACTAAAAATGGCAATTTGTGTGCATGATGGGTGGCAAGGTAGTAATTATTAAACACAATATACCATTAAATGAAAAATTAATAGTTATATAAAGTAGACAGATTTTTCATTGAATAGTACCATCTGGTAGATATCACAAAAAATAAAAATAAACATTTTTGTTTCGACCAAAAGAAATTGAATAAGATAACATTTTAGATTATACTCGGTCCAAAAATGACCTTTCTTCATATTATTTATATTTTTGTGCAAGTGAATAAATAATGATAAAGTCTGTCCATTATTAACAATATTCTGCAACAGTCTGAAAATGTAATTCACGGCGTGTATTTGGTTGCCTATCATTTACAGTTCAATATAAACACAAAATTTAATCAATTTATTATTTATAACATAATGTATTGAAGTCATTTACGTTGTAGAAAATTAACTAAATTTTAAGCTATTATTTAAGAGTAAATAAGTACTGATTTCTATTTTTTCTTTAAATAAACTAATTGTGGAAATCTTCTCTTGGTTCTTCTACAAGCTTTGTAACTTCGAAGAACTAACAGATGCTCTTATTTCTTCATTGACAGGTTTAGTTTAATTATTTCTAGTTTATTTTTTACATTAATACTACCTCCCCAAGCCAACCACACTCACAAACCTATCTTGGCATTAATATTCACTTTGCAGCTTTCGAATAAAACCAAATGACTAGTAACAATTATTTAAGAAAGCAATGACTGCATAGATTATAAAAAAGCGGTTCCCTGAAGTCTTTTTCGTCTTCGTTATAAACAACAGTTAAAATTTGTACATTCAACGTAAATTAAAACATTTCATTTACATCAACGAGAGATTCTTTAAATGTCTTTGGTACAGTCGCGTTTGTTCGTTTCATTAAATATTCTCATCGGTCGTCTTACCTTTGTCCCATTTGCGGTGGAGGTGGTGCGCCAGCGCGTGCAGCAAACACGCCACTAGAGAGGCTATTCCGAAATACCTGAAGGTCAGAGAGCCGCCGTACTTGTGGAAGAGTAATCCACCCAGGAAACTTCCTAGGGATATTCCAATTTCAAATAAGGCACCTGCCGAACCCTGAAATTATGAAATATAATTTAATTGATTGACACTGAAGGTGTTTTCTTTATAAATAAATACAATTTAGTAAAAGCTTTAATGAAGAGCTCTCATGTAATTGGAAAACTAATTATAATTGGGAAATAAGTGCTTTATTTACAATAAAAATTATTATTTATTCACTATTAAACCGACTAATTACTGAAACTGTTCATCTAATTATCTTTATATATATTTCAGAGAGGGCGCTGTAATCAACGTCGAATTCATAAGCCAAGTTTAGTATAAAATGTTGGAAAACCCTTATAATTTTTGATACATATATATTAATTAATTACCTGTACTGTTGTTCCCGTACCAGGTGGAGCGACGATACTAGCGTAAGAAGCCATACAGGCGTAGAACAATCCGAAAGTAACGCCGTTCAAAAATTCTACCGGTAGAATGTACCAAGGATTCGAGATAATGGAATAAAGTATGTTTCTAATCCCCACTGTTAAAAGTATAAGCGTCATCGTGTGCACGTGTCCTATCCTCTTCAAAATCCAGCCAGAGACGAAAAACAACGGCAGCTCCCCGCCCAAACACTGAATGGTCATGACAGACCCCTCTAGCGTCTTTATCCAACTCTTCTCCTTGCTCAACTCCTCTATCAGCCAGAAGAGGAAATTCCATATTACACCGGTGCTCACGCCCATGAAAACGCACCACACACTGAATATAATCGTCCTAGCATCCGCCAGCAAGTAAACAACATCTCTGAAGATGTTTCCGGACGTGTGCATTTGTTTATACTGTAAAATTTTACAACACTCAATACGAGTATGCTTTAATTTTAAGTTTTACCTTTAAATTTAAAGAGATGACAAAATCTGCTAACAGTATCGCCGCACTAAGATAGAAAACAGCCACGTAGTTCTTCTCACCGTCATTTCCAGAATCTAATATTAGACCGGCAATAATAGACAATAATCCCCATCCCAAAGATCCGAAACACCTTTGCTGACCGTATTTATTAGGTTCGCTTCCTGAAAAATAATTAATAAAGATGATAGAAATTTTAATGGAAAAATTATGATGAAAAATATTTAAAATAATCCAATATTCCATGAAAAACAATGTATGTTTGAATGTAAATTATAACAATTACCTAATAACTCAAAACACACAGCATCGGATATACTGACGACGACTGCTTGCGAGAACCAAGCGATCATCATCAAAATAAGGAACGTCCAGAAGATGTAGTCGAGGTGCACGTTCTCGGATCTGGTCGGCAGTAAGTCGTTGACGAAGGGCGAATCGCAGCTCACCGAACAATTGGTCGTGATCTTATCCTCCAGCTTCGGACAGTAGGGAATTTTTCTGGTACCGTCCGGTAACGTCACTCCCGTCACTTTAAAGTAAGTGCAGTTGGACTCGAAAGTATCGGTCAGGTTTAAAGGCACGTGCGCTGTAAATCGCAGTGTGTTGTCATTTATCGCTGCTCCCCATTTGTCTTTTTTCACGTGCAGGAATTTGTCATTTGTTAAATAACAGTTAACCTAAATAAAATTAAAACAAATAAATATAGTTGGAAAAAGAAAACTACATGCACGCAACATGCAGGAGCTAAAATATGTTTCTGAACAATACGGAGAAAAGTGTGAGTTTTCAATAGGGTTGTTTGAAATAACCTGAACAATATGGAGAAAAGGGTGAGTGTTGAATAGGGTTGTTTGAAATAATCGATTGTTTAATTAGTACATGCCAATAGTTAATTTATTCCTAATCTATATAAGTATATTAAATATTTGTAATCGCTTAAATCTCGAAAATAATTGATTAGTCGATCATATTCATGATTCAATCTGCTTAATTATTTAAAACAATCAATTAACTATTATTTTAATTCTCACACCATTAGAGTATTGTGTAAAAGTGTTTTTAATATTTGATTAAAAGTATATACATAAATAATTTTATTATTTAACAATTAGCTTACTTTGCATTTAGCCACAGAATTTGGTGCATGACTTATCTTCTGCGAGAGAATTTTTCCGTCGATGGCCTGCTCACTGGAACAGGTGTCCAGCACCGATTGCCCGTAATCGCAAGTGAAGTGCATGGTGGTCTCCTTTTCCAGCCTGGGAACGTAGAGGATGCCCAGGAACGCGATCATCGTGGTGATGATCAGGGTTAGAAAAATCTTCTTCTGACACTTGAAACGGTCGGCGATGGCGCCGAACGCGGGTTTGGCCAGCATTCCCGTGATCGGCAGCACCGTGAACATGATACCGGTGACGACGCTCGAGAATCCTAGGTGTTTCGAGTATATCGATAGGAATGGAGTTACTGGGGCAGTTCCTGTACCAAAAACATAGTTAATACACTTTTATTATGGTACTTAACAGGTATAATAATTCATAATTTATTAGAATCATTTTTTTAAAGTTATTTTTAATCTATTCATTATTTTAAAAGATATGCAAAAACTATTGAATATCAAAATTTGTTTTTTTTCAAATTTAACACAAGATATAATTATAAACAATTGAAAATTAATGTTTGAGCGTTGATTGAAATATTGTACAATGTTTCAATCAACAGTTTGAGTTTAAAAAAGCAAACTATTATTCTAGTCATAGCAATGTTTGCAACTGTTACTAAGTGGTAATTCATGATACATTTCTCCTAAAATAAACTACTACAAAAATTTTTGACAGAATCGTCAATTGTTTATATCATAGTCCACTTTATTGTTCATATAAATAGATAATTTCTGACATAATTATGGTAAAATTTTTACGAAGTAGAAAAAGTGACATCTAATAATAAATGTTGATCTCATTATGTAGTTGCAATGACACAAATTATTCATTCTATTTAAATAAACAGATATGATAACAAACTCTTCAGGTTAAAGGCTTGTACTTTGTTATAATAGACATTATTATTTTTTTTAGAAATTAGTTATTTATTATATAAAATGTAAAACAAAGCCTTCAGCATTAGTGTTTATTTAAAGTGCATTAAATTTTTTAAATCATAGTTTTATTATTACAAGTAAATATATCACAATAGTTTTTTTATAGTACGTTAAGTAACTGTATAGGATTTTTTTTAAATTAAGATAACAAATGTTTACAATTATTTAAACAACTTAACCTCAACACATATTTTTTTGTCAACATTAAACTACAAGTACATACCTGCATTCCAGAGGAAATAGTGTGCTTTCATGAGCCATAACGACGACTTGGACGACGTGTTCTTCATCCTAACCTAAAAACCCGACGACGTCGGGAGACCGTCCAGGAGGAAACGATCGGGGGTCCCTATATGTGCGTCTCAGATTTCAGAACGTGAACTATACTCGTAACTTCCGTGCTAAAGTCGATCCAGTGTTGATGTGACGTTGCTTTTATTGATAATCATGTTCGAGGTGGGATCGTTCATACTTGTGATAACACTTACATATCGAATATCACACTATTTGCAATGCATATTTTATCGATACTAGGAATTCTTTTGCAATAAATAGCTTATGAACTTGGAAAATCCGGTAAATAATTTTTAAGGTTAACTTACTTCCACGAAAAATGACATAACCAGCTTGTCTTTGGCTAGAAAAGGGTTAATTATATATACTTTGGACACATCATTATCTAAATTACGTTCTCATTTTATTCTAATTATTTATTTGTAGCCTTCAGCTCATTAAATACAAATAAAAAGTTGTCCAATATATTAATGGGTGATTCTCGCATTTATAAATTTCTAATTTACGGGTCCCATTAACAAATTAGATGGATTTGTAATGGTTGATTTATTTCATATCATTAAATCAAAATGTTATGAACATCATTAAAAATTATAGAGGGGTCGTCTAATGACAGGCAATGCGAATTTTAAAATTTATCTGTAATCAAAATGCTATTAATAATAATAATGCTGAGTCAATAAATATTAATCATTACATTTTTAATTAGCAGTTAAAGCCACTAAAATATATTTCATATCTATATATTTTTACTTTCCCTATATACGAAGTATATATAGGGGAAGTATTGTGATCGTGATTTTTTTTTGAAAAATTTTTTTTGCGGAAATATCCGTTTTGAGGTCCCCTGAGTGCATTACACTAATTTCTGGAAATTTTTTTTTTGTGTCTGTGTGTGTGTCTGTCTGTCTGTCTGTCTGTCTGTCTGTCTGTCTGTCTGTCTGTCTGACGGTGGGCGCTGTATCTCAAAAACGAATTATCGGTTTGAGATGAAACTTCAAACTTAAGGTTTTATCGTTAAAAACTGGAACTGAAAAGCTTTTGGTGAACATTCATAGACCGGAAGTGGATGTTTACTCGAGGCGTTTTTTTGTTTTTTCGTGATATTTTTCTAAATATAAAAAAAATTAAAAAACGGTTCAAGCAAAAGTTAAAGGGAATAAAAAACTGAACAAGTTTTATAAAAACATATTTTTCATAAAATTCTTAACTTTCGAGAAAAAAAATGAAAATTTAAAATTTTGACATTTTTTGTCAATTGCTAATAAACTATTAGAGTTACGTGAAACTTTTATTACAAATAATTGTAGAGATTTCAAAAGTGAACAAATCATTAAGAATAGCCTTTTTGTGTAAACCTCATAGTTTTCGAGTAAAATATAGGGAAAGTACTATGATGGCCACATCACCATTTTTTCTTAAATTATCATTTCTCCTAATTTTCAAGCACTAAAAGAAGGTAATCAACTTCAATAATGATTTAAGCTGCTTGTTAAATACTGGAAGTATGTTTGGGTGCACATTTTTAAAAGTGTACAGGTAGAAAATTTAAAATTTATGAAAAATTTGGACCGTGTATACTATAATTTTATTTATGCAACCCAACTAACACACAAGCACCAAATATAATAATCACAAGTTATGTATAAATTTTTTAAATTTTATTAACCATTCAACTTCTTTACAAATTGTAAAGGAAGTGATCATATTTTATTATAATTTTATTACATAGTTTTATCGTTGATTGAAATATTTCAATCGACAGTTTTATATTTTTCTACTACCGATCTTTATTAATACATTCTATAGTTTAAGTTAAGCAACCCAACTTTCACAAAAGCGTTTGCCTGTATAGTAAAATTGTTTATTTGTGGTTAAGTTTATAGCAAGTAGTTCTTGTAAGTCGTTAAAACTCTGTAAGAGTAATGTCAGGGATTGATATATCGTTGGAATTCGGGTAAGTGAATATTCCTACGTAACAACGACAATCTTGAAAGTTTGCATTATTTACAGAGGCGGAGCAGAATTGCTTTTCGGAAATGAAAAGAAGCATGCAGTAACTTTACCCGCAAAAAGTGACGATTGTAAGTATGTGTTTCTTAATAAAGAACATTTCCTTTAATAAACTTAAATGTTATAAATATTGATATGCATTAATATATATATTTTTTGATTTTAAAAGAATTACAATACTTGTGTAAATTTTTTTAGGGACTTTAGGTAATTTGTTGATATGGATGAAGGATAATTTACTCAAAGAACGGCCTGAATTATTCCTGCAAGATGACTCAATGTAAGTAAAAATTGTTTTGCATTAATTAAATTTTACCCGTGTATTTTTTAGTCGACCAGGAATTTTGGTGTTGGTCAATGATGCTGATTGGGAGTTAATGGTAAGGGTTCAGGTTATATTGCCTCCAAAGGTTTCAAATAGTTTTTGCTGTACTATTGCAAATTCACTTCTTAGGTGCGTTATTTTATCATAATAATGTAACTTTTTCTAGGATACCGTTAAGTATGTTCTACAACCAAAGGATAAAGTTGTGTTTATATCAACATTACATGGTGGTTAATGCATAGTTTTTGATTTAAAATATATATTTTTAATACAATGTTTCTCTTTACATTTTACTTGAATCCATTCTAAAATGATACGAGACAAATCAATACTGTCTTTAAATACTCACATTGAAGTTAATATTGACCAAACTAATAACAGCAATAAGAGAACTTAAATTAATAGTGGTTTTATTGCTGTTATTAATTTGGTTTAGCCTCTTTTTACCTATAATTTGAAAAATCAATCGATAATTATTGTGGCGCCATCTGACGTACGTCAGCGTAATATAAATTCGTATTGTAGGAAATAATTTTTTGTCTCGATTTTTTTTTAAAGGTTGTTGAGTCACTATTTCGAGTAATTGTGGTGATTCAAATTTTATCATTTATTTACAAATATCATCATTAAATAACATGTCCGGCCGCGCCGCTACCGGGCCGCGACCTTGAAATCCTCGATTAAATACAATATCTTTTAAAATGCACCAAACGAAACAATTTCCAAGCCGATGATGCCGAAGAGTCGTCCGGAAACACACTTATCGGGCAATCGTCCCAATGTCGACTGGTTTTCGAAATGGAATAGAGACGCGTGGAAACAATGGAATAAAAAATTATTTGCTATTTCACTAAAAAATATATATGTATATATAAAAAAAGTAATTAGGGGGTGAAAGGGGGTACGAAGGGGTGGGCAGATGGGATAGAGGGTGTCCCGCGATGTTCCACGATTATGTCATGGTGCCGAAGACTGGATTGTGCCTACAGATGCTCGGGCCGTACTCCTCGTAAGCCGCTTTCGTGTGACACACTTGATAAAATTCGGGCTGTAACAGTCACAAAAAATTGTATATTAATACGAATTTTTATTAACTATAAAGTTTATATCATAGATAAATTAAATTAAGATATTTAATTCCTACGTTAATCAGCTGGAATATCAAAAACAAAAAAAGACTTACTGTTGATGCCAACATACTACCACCGAACCATACAGCATACCGCTGCATGTGATGAGAAATAACTTGAACATCAATTGGTTTTGGCTGAAAAAAAGAATTATATTTAATCTTGTGATCTTAATATTTAAGTATAACAGTATCACACAAAATTGATATCTTCAAAACTCAAATGTGTGAGCGCAGTAGGACATATATTATTAGCTATGTAATTAATCTACTGTTCTCCTTCATGACATTTTACAAAGCGCCATCTACTGTTTAAAAAACATACTTTACACCAAATATTCCCAGCAAGCAATACACATCTAAATATGATAATAAAACCTTGAAGTATTCAAAACTTACTTTAATACGTCCACATCCTAGATTTTCACTAAGCTTCAATCTAGCGTCCACGGTTCTCTTGATATCACGTTGTAGTCTCCTTCCGAAATCCCTGAACATGGTGGACCCACCGGAGAGTACAATGTTGTTATACAATGGCCGCCTGACGTCAATGGGGCAGTTTTGGATAACATCGTCGACGATCTCCGACAATGGAGTGGTGAAGTCCGGGTTGGAAAACTCGGGATGGAAGAAAATCTCCGGCCCGAGGAACCTCTCGTATCCGACGTCGACGGTGAACGGCTGCTTGGTGACGGAATTAACGCCGTCGTACTTCTTCATCCACTTGGAAGGATCGCTGTCGTATTTCGCGAACTCTTTCGCGATGTCGGGGCAAATGTAGCAGTGCCTCTCTTTGATCGCCTTTGCCGTCTCCAGCGACTGCTCGGGGGGAATCCCGATCTCGCGTTCCCTCAACAGCGACTGGATAAAATACGTAATGTTCCTGCCGGCGATCGGGATGTGCTTGATGCAGCTTCCGATTACGTAGCCCTCGGCCACTGGGATCACGTGGGTGACGCCGTCTCCGCTGTCCACCACGATACCAGTGAGGGTGCGGTCTTCAATCGACCTGGACGCCCAACTAGCGGCCAGGGCGAGGACGGCTTGAACGGCTATGTACAGGCCGGGAACGTTAAACGATTCAAACATAATTTCCGCGGTGTATTCCCTGTTTTCGGGGGTGTTTAGCGGCGGCTCGGTGAGGAGGAAATAGTGATCCTCTGGTTCTGCCCTCAGGTAACGGAAGATACACTGCTCCAAGAATCTTTCCATTAAATCCCAATCTTCGACTAGACCATGACGTACTGGATACTGAAAAATATATTTTCTTATTATCAATATTTTTCCATCCATAAAATCATAAGCTTGTAAGAAAGTAAAAAATAAGAAATTATGATTGGTTAAGTTAAATGGCCTGAAAGTACTTATAAGACAATTAATATAAATGTAGTTTTTTTTGTTGGATGCTTGAAGCCATAACTTTGTGATACACGAAGAATCAGGAACTTTACTGTAAGTTTGATAATAACCTTGTAATGTTTGAAATTATAGTCGCTGAATAAATCTGGTGTGTAATATTACAAATTTACAGTTTTATTTTTTCATCTGATAAAGTTCCTTATAAATTGTTTTTTTAATAATTATGATGCATTTAAAAAAAAATGAAGAATAAAGATTAAATAAAGAAGGAGACATGATTATTTTCTTTTACCACTTTATTTTAATTTACATGTGACTATAGTTTCGACTAACAACTACACATCAAATGTACACTTTATGTTTGATAATGACTAGCTGTTAATTGAAACTATTATTATATTCAAAATGTATCACAAAGTAAATACTTCCACAATTACCAGAGATATCTCGGGCATCACGTAACTACGTTCAAAAGGGGAAGGGGTTAATAAAGATTAAAAGAAAAAAATAAAGTGTTTGGTTAAAAGAGCCAAGGCTATTAAGCAATTATTACAGTAACAATAATAACCTCTAATCAACTTCTCAACTTTGCAATTAGTTTTAAAAATTGGTCTGTACTAATCAAAACTGGCTCTAATTAACTTTTTGTTATCTCTTTATGGTGTAACTATATCTTCCGTAAAAAAAATAATTTAGCTATATTAATCACTATTTAAATTTTGTTTGTATACTAAATTACACACAATATAAATATATACACAATAATTGTGTTAATCATTCAAATAATAATAATGTTAAATAGTTAAAATAAGATAAAAGCCTACTCATAGATAACAACATATGTTCTTATTGGACTGTAGTAATTGGATGAATCAAAAAAATGCATACTTTAACTGAATACCCTGACGCCTCGAAGGCCTCATCCCCGATGAAAAAGTCCAGGTCCTCGACACCCTTGCACAGCCTCAGCCTGGCCTGGTCGCCCACCTTGGCGGTCTCCTTGATCGCAATGGTGGAGGGTATGATAAACTGCGGCTCCTTGTTGGCGGCATAACCCAATTTCGTGTACCTGAAGCCGACCAGAACGTTGTGTAAACAAGGAAATGTTGTCGCTAGGAAGTGTGGTTATGTGCGGCACGTACCCAGTTCCCACGTCTATCACGCAAGCCGGCAGTCTGGCGGCCATCTCGTCCTGGTTCGGTAGCGCCCTTTACGGAATACTCGGTGGTAATTTGGAGCCGGAAACTTGCAATTTACGCGAAAAACCACACCTTGAATTCGGCCAGTGACAGCTCCCGTCTTATCACATATAAACACCACCCTCTGTGAGCACGGCTGCCAACCGGCGCCGTGATTCATACATGTTACGCCCTGAAATTAATTGGAATATATTCAATTATTTTTATTAAACATTAGTTAATACGGTTCTTTAATGGTAGGTATTTTTTTAAAAACTGATTAGCTTTAATTGATAAATTGAGGAAATTCGTTGATGTATAGGCAACTGAATATACACACATTGTTGTTTAGTTTT
This sequence comes from Ontholestes murinus, assembly GCA_963969525.1. Classification (NCBI taxonomy): domain Eukaryota; kingdom Metazoa; phylum Arthropoda; class Insecta; order Coleoptera; family Staphylinidae; genus Ontholestes; species Ontholestes murinus. Next base: position 72,573,584 of record OZ018391.1, read on the forward strand.
ATTCATAGACATTTTATTAATAGAGATGTGCCCTCTTTAATTGGGAAGACTAACTATATTTTGATTTTTTGTTAAAAAAAACTTTGTCGCTTTATCTAGTTTTAAGATTTAACGATAATAATATATATCCTGAAGTTAAATATATCGATAAACTGAAAAACAGCTGTTTAAAAAAATGTCGGCCTTATAATTACTAATTTTGCAGAGAACCAATTACAGGCATTTATTTTAGCGAGACTTTTTGAATTTTGTCTCTCTTATTAAAAAAACAAACTATAGTAACCTACTAGGTTATCATAAGAAAGAAGAAAGCTGAAGAAAGAAGAATGAACATGCTCAAGAAGCCAATTTTGTTGGTAGCAATTGACAGAGAAAAAAATGATTTATTTTAATGGTAACACTGTAAGGATATAATAAAGGTTAATATATGCGGATTGTTTTATTTCCATAAAATCGGTACTTCAGCTGCCATCTGTCATGATGATGTTGTCATCTGTCATATGTTATACGTCATCTGTCATATGTTATATGTCATCTGTCATCTGTCATCTGTCGTCTGTCATCTGTCATCTGTCATCTGTCGTTTACCATCTCTTATCTGTTATGTGTCGTTTACCATCTGTCCTCATCTAATGTTGGATCGTGGCTTTGAGTGAACTAACTGTTTTATGAATTAATTTTTTTGTCATACGTTAATTTAATATTTAATTATTGAAGTAGGACAGGAATACGCTAAATCAATGTAACTCGTTTTTGTACAAATTATAAGGAAACATAAGGAGTTATCTGAATTGTATAAAACAAATAAAATTCTAGAGAATAATAATATGAGCAACTTAAAATGTTTCTGTGGTTTCCACAAAATGCAAGGAAAGTACTACACCATTTTTATTTAAAAACCAATATTCGCAATTCTATTATTATAACATTTTTTTGAATTGTAGTTAATATATTTTAATGATAAATCAAAATACTTTGATTTATTCTCAACACTTTCAATAAAATCGTTTGAGGTTTATTGATTTGAAGGAAAATAAAACGTCTAATAATCGTCGAACATTAATGAACAAGTTCGTGGGGGGAACTGTATGATTTCGCAATGCATCACATCAAACGGGGCTTGTAATTACAAGCGTCGCGGCGTCGCCAGATTAGTTCGGTATTAGTTTGCGTATATCGGAATAGTATCGATTGTAATCGTGGAAAAGAAAAAGGTGGTCCCGGGATTTCGCCGCCCCAATTGCAAACAGAGTTTCCAGTCGGGAAATTGTAATTAGCTAACCGAAGTAATTGGTCGTTTCCTTTCCCCAGGTTCAATTCAATTACGCCGGCAGTCGGCACTATTTTACGTCCGCGCCGCGTCGGCCGGGGGGCGGCGGACGCGCGCGCGAATTTTAAATTCGAATTCGATTAAATGCAAATGGCCGCGCGGAGGGTAAGTTTAACGCGTCCCGTTGACAGCGCTTTTCAATACAATGTATATATTATTTTTACGGCATCCTGTTTGCAATAAAAATCGCAGACACGCCCGTAAAACGGCCGAATAAACTCATGAAATTAAACTATTTTATGCATACCGTATATCTTCTACTTTATGCACAAATCGCCAATCGGTAAAGTGCTGCAAGACTCGAGGGTGTCGGTGTTAATGGCCCACGATAACATCAGCACCTATGGATTTATCGTAGGTGGCCGTGTAAATGGGGGGCGCCTGCTGCGGTTAATTGGGGGTGGGTCCCCGCGCCGGAGTGAGTTTTGTGCGGAAACCGCGGCGGGGATTTACGTCGAGGATTTAACTTTTAGTGGGGGGTGGGGGCGTCCTCCCTTAACCGCGTCCGCCCGGCGCACTCAAATTTAAGGACCTCGGGGTCGGTTTTATACACATACACAACGTCGCTACAAAAAACCTGCAGCGCTAATTTAATTACATTCACTTGTCAAATGCTAAACATAACAAATTAGATGAGAAAAAGTGATTTATGTAAGAGTAATCTCCGTCTTTTAATTTGTCTTTTAATGTGTAGTATAAATTTCTTGTTCAAATAATTATTCTGTTTGATACTACTTGAGACCTTAGACCAGTGTACAAGAAGACAAAATAATCGTAGACTGCGAAAGCGCATAGAACCTTTAATCTGAATATCACCGGATAAGCGTGAATGAGAAGAACCAACATAAGACAGCCGTCGTCACTGCCTTCAGATTATACCGGTATAAACGAATGCCTTTCGGACTCCGGAAAGCGCCCGCAACATTCCAGAGAATGATGGACCGAGTGAAGACCGGATCTGAGCCAACCAGACTACTCATATACTTCAACGACTTGATATTGCTCTCCAACTTAGTAGAAGAACACTTCCAAGATTTGGAAAAGCTATTCCGTAACCTAATAATGTTCCAACAACAAATTTTTTAGCCAAATTTTCAAATCCTTGACAAAGTTGACAAGGAAAAATGTCTGCTGGGGACCAATGCAGCAGGTAGCTTTTGAAACGATGAAGCAAACCCTGGTTGTCACCCCGATAATTATAGATAGGCGATCAAAGTGCTCCGTTTGTACTAATGGTCGACGCTAGCTCATACGCTCTTGTCATAGCTTTGAGAAACCTAACGGAAGATCTATCGAATACAAGGACAGCCTCGCCATCATCCTTACAAACGATCAGCAACTTAAATGGCTAATGACATTGAGGACACACAGAATATGCCGCGCAAGATGAACACTTTAACTACAGCCCTATAACATTACCATTTAATACATGTCCGGAAAAGCCAACTACATCGCCGATTTTCTCCCCAGATCCCCAACACACTTGAGGTTGAGGATTGAGGACAAAGAATAGTCAAAACGTTTGAGCGTAATAACATCTCACAATACAGCGTAAAGAAGTCCTAAAAAAATAACACGATAATCATACAGCTGGACACTATGGATGGAACGGACAGAAAATCATTCGGACTATGGCTATGTATAAGAAAAGACATTACCGAATTTGGGAAACACTGCCAAGAATGTTAAAAATACAAAGCAGAAAATTACAAGCCGCCTGGATTCCTACAAACACTAAGAGTATTAAATAGTTCAATATATCTTTTCCTTTTAGAGAACCTTCTTACTTCAATGTGAACTAAAAGTCTAACATTGTCTACATTTTGTTTTTCACAAGAAAGCTCGAAGAGGCGTTCGCATTTGGCATTAGCTTTAATAGTATAGATATACTTTATTACTGAATACAGTACTTTAATGATTGTTGAGTTATGTGAAGATGTACTGTACTATAAATGAAAGATTGAGTCTTCTTTCTTCACAAAATTTATTAATCGCGTTTAATAAATTTTGTGAAGAAAGGAGACTCAATCTTTCATTTATAGTACTGAATAGAGTACTTCATTTGAGATGTTTTTAGCTACCAAGTTTTCCCCATTAATAACACGATGTACAAGAATCATTTCTAGATTTTCATATTTCAACAATTTTAAACAGCCATTTTTCTTGTCCATCATCTGCAGCACAAGATGTTATTTTTTCATTGGTATATTAATAACATCTAAGTAGTTTTATAGCTTATTATTGGCACTGAGAATTTTCTTGTTTTCAGCTTTTCAACAAGTTGTTTTTTTTAATATCTTCACTCATTTCGTCTATTCATCTGCTAACAGTATTGTTATTTAGTGGCACAGCTTTTACATCTTTGTCATATTTCTTAAGAACCATTTCAAGAATTGAAAATGATTGAGAAATGATATTGACGGTTTTATTAAATTCTCTCCTATGATATTTATAAGATTTAGTAATAAATAAAGAAATTTGATAACTAGACTGAAGAATACGATCAGTAAATAGAGAAATCTAGCATTGCATTTAAATGGCCCGAAGCTAAAGGGTTAAACTCGTGTCGAGTCCATGTTCGAATTGCCCCCCTTAATAATTAAATTGCTCCGCCTTAGAACATTTATACTTTAAATGTAAATGGTATAAGCCTGAAACATTACAGTTTTTTTAAATCTTAATGAATCGCAAGGTAGATATGCAACCAAATTAGCACAACGCTATTGAAATTGCATATAACCGATATACCTATAAAAAATTTCATTAGTAGAGGGGAAGTATTGTTTTCGTGCATGAAAATTTCTGTGGGTGCCGTGTCTCAAAAACGAATGATTCTTAAGTTTAAAGTTTCATCATTATAAACTGGAAGTGAAAAGCTTTTGGTAAGTATTCATAAACTGGAAGGATGTTTACTCTAGGCGTTTTTTTTGATTTTTTGTGTTTGTCTACATTTTACAACTTCTAACTAAAACCCTCGATTATGTTTTACTGATTGGAGTGTGGGATAGAGGCCACCCACCCACCCTACATATACATGGGAACTGTAATTTTTTAGATTTTTAGTGTATGTAAAAATATCGCATGAAATCGTGTGATGGATAAATAAATAGCAATCAATGTTTTTTTATGTGCCTAGTGATGGACGCATAAATAATAGATTGTGATATTTTGGTGGATGCGCCGGGGGAAAGTTGTATTTCACGTTGTCGAGTTAATAATCCCCTCGGAGTCAATTTAAGTTCTCCCGGATAAAAGGCTGCAGGTTATGTAATAAGTCCCCGTATTATTGCGGGTGTAAAATTCCAAAACACCCCCCGCACATAACGTCCTATCGTAAAACCGGCATCTACCCCGAATACATTTAGGTGGATCTCATTTTATTTCATATATATATATATATATAGTGAAAGAGAAAGTGGTAAATTTATATCAGTCATCAATTCATTTGCGCCTATAATAATAAAGATATATAATTTGTACCTTGTGAAGGTATTTATAATTTGTGGTACATCTGGAATATGATAAAATTAAACTGGATAACTGGTAAAACAAAATATTAATTTTGATTTTATCACTTGTAACATTATTTTTAATAAGTGTCTGTGGACTTTTAGGTTGTAAATGTAGGATATATACGTTTTCGATTCAAATTAGTTCTTGTGTAATGACGCTTTGAATTTTATTCCCAAATGAAATAAGGGTATCGACCGTTGGAAATTAGTTCCGAAAACCGCTCCGGTTCGAATGTAATTTGTATAATACCGCCGATTTTGCACGTTCGATTGAGCTTCGCGTCATTGTAACGAGTATCGACACCATCTGCAAATTCATAGGGGGGCGTTAGGGGGGGAGGGTGAGGTAGGCGTTGCGGGGGTGCCGATGGTATTTAATTTAATCCTAATATGCGGCCAGGCTTAATGGGAAATTATATAATTCCAACGTAGTGCAGTTATGTTTACACCGTATCGGCGGCGGGCGATATTTGATTCTGACGATCGTCGAGCGTGAAGGGGGGGGCCGGCGTTCGGAGGCGGCGGCGGCGGCAAACAATGAAACAATCTGCGCTGGTAATCTGCCGTACTTAGGGAATTACCGCTGCCACGGAAACTATAGTTTACAAGTTAAACATGAACGGCGGCGTTACGGTTATGCCCCCGACGTGCGAATAAAGCGAAAAGTAGATAACAATTACGGCCCCCACGATCCGACGGCCCTAATGCCGGGAAAGTACTGCTCACATGATGATTACGACGGTGGGGGGATTAAAAATCCGCCCGCCGGTCGGAAGCTTTAATGTTATGATAACGAGGGATCCGGACTTACGGGGGAACAGGGGGGTGGCTGAGAGGACTCCTGGCCGCCCGCCAGGTGTTGCGGAATACTGCAAAGGAGGCTGCGACTGCATGGCCGGCGGAACACTGCCAGCTCTCGCCGGAGGGGCCGACGGTGGTAATAAGGGAGACTACTGCAGTGCACCCCCCAGACAGATTCAATCGAATTTTTCGTTTCAAGTGCAACACATTCAACAGTACAATCAACTCATGATTTATTTATTCAAGAGCTTGAAAATTTATCGCACATTCCTTTAATAAACTGCAATCGTATAATAAATCTCTGTACGAAGTAAATTATTAGGATCATGAGAAAATCCTCATTTTTTTTTTAAAAACTCCAACAGTGGTGTAGTTTTTAATAATTAAATAACTAAGAGATTATAAGTTAAAGTAGGGTGGGCGGGTGTCCTCAATCTTACCCTCCAATCAATAAAACTTCAGGGTTAGATTTATTGTAATTTTTCTTGATTTTAAGAAGATTTGAACATTTAACCAAGAGTGAAACATTTATTTAAAATTTATATTTTAATTTATTCTAAGGTTAGTATGTTTATTCCATAAAAATTCTCTCGTTTATGTTATAATAATTGGAGGGTGGTATAGTGGGCACCCACCCACCCTACTAATATATTAAAATTAAAGCCAAAACTCTGACTTTAAATTTATTAACACCATCAACTCTAAAACTGCTATTGTTTCTTAATAATTAAATAACTAATAAGCTATTAGTTAAGGTATATATGTAGGGTGGGTGGGTGGATTCTATCCTACCCTCCAATCAGTAAAACAATCGCGCTAGATTTATTATTAATTTCCTTTTGTTTAAGACGATTAAAAGATGTATAGTTTTAAGCAGAGTAAAACTTTCATTTATATTTTTAGTAGTAGTAATAGTAATAGTGTTAGGCTATCGACCACGTGGTTTTTATGCCATGTGTTATTTGTGTGTGTGTAAATGAGGTTTAAAGTAGGATTATATTTTTATTTGTTCTAAAGTTTTAAAATTTAAAACCCTGGAAACTTGGAACCCTGGAATATTCTTAATTTTTTTTTTTTTAGTTTAGCATTGAAAATGTACCGAATGTACATTTGCGATCAATAAATTTTGTGAAGAAAGGAGACGCAATCTTTCATTTATAGTACTTAAAAAATTTCTCGAAAAAATTATAGAAAAATCTCAAGAAAATGTTTCGAGAGAAATTAATGAAAATTTCTGTAATCAGAAAAGAAGAAAATTCTTCCAACATAGAAAAACATTTCTAAAAAAATCAAAAGCCACAAAAAGCTATATATGAAGAATTGCAATTGAAACATTTAAAAAATCTGAAAAAAAATTGAAAAAAAATTCTGAAATTCTTGAAAAAAAAGTTGCTTAATAATTCTTAATGTCTGGAAGAAGAATTAGTGAAAAATTTGATAATAAAAAAAACCATTGTCACCTAGAATAAATTCTCAAAAATCTTAAAAGCTTTCAGGAAATAATAAATGAAGAAAATTTGTTAAAACATACTAAAACCTAAAAAAAGTATTGTATAATATTTTAAAAGTCTTGAAGAAATAATAATTGAAGAAAAGTGGTTGAATTCTATGAATTCTAAATATCTAGAAGTAAAATTGTTAGAAAATTGTGGAAAGTTCTTGCAATCCCGGAAAGGAATTGTTCGAAAATTGGTAGAAAAATAAAAAAAAAATTCTTAAAATCTCAAAAAAAATCGATGAAAAATTTAATAAACATCAAAGGAGAATTTTGTAACTTAAAAACAAAAAACATCTTAAAAGTTTTAGATGTCTTAAAGAAATATTAAACGAAGAATGGAAATTTTCTAAATATCTAGAAAAAATTTCTTATATTTGAGAAATTAAAACGATGGAAGAGCACGATTAATTAACTTCTCACTTAACCCGTGGTGAAACATTTTTCTGTTAATAAAAGGGTTAATTAAGCTCTTGGTTATATTTCACTATTTTTATATTTCTTTTATTGATGGAAAAGCAGTTTTAAGAAAAATCTAAAAAATTTGAAAGAAAGTTGTAGAAAACTAAAATAATCCCAAAGTTTCGGCCAATTAAACACGTACATAAATATCTGCAAATACTTGAAAAGTGAAATTCTAAAACGCTCGAAAAAAATGGTTAAATAACAAACAAAAGTTAGTGAAAAATTCTAAAAATATAGCGGAAAAATTGCTAGAAAATTCTAAAAAACTATAAGAAACTTTGGAAAATTCTAGAAAGTTTGAAGAAAAGTTGCTAAAAAAATCTAAAAATATTTCTTAAAGGAGAAACCCAGAAAAATCTAGATGAAAAGTTGCTAGAAAATTCTATAAGAAACTTGAAGGAAGCTAAATAATTTGGAAAATTCTAAAAAATTTGAAGAAGAGTTGCTATAAAATTTAAAAATCTTTTTGACTGGAAGAATTTAAAAACTTTTAAAAATAGTAAGAATTATTGAAAATTTCTAGGAAAGAGGCTTCTGGAAACCTAGAATGAAAAATTGTTGGAAAATTTTAGAACTCTCGAAAAATTCTAAAAAATTAGTCAAAAATGTATAAATTCTATAATAAAAAAAATCTGGAAAGTTTAGAAAAGAAATTGTTTAAAAAAATCTATAATCAGTTTTTAAATTGTTTTAGAAGCGTTGAAAAAATAATAAATTTAAATAAATTCTAGAAAAAAAATTGTAGTTCTAGTAATCTAAGAAAGTAATTCAATTTGGAAAATTCTAGAAAATTTGAAGAAGAGTTGCTAAAAAATTCTAAGAAGTTTTCTTAAAGGAAGAATTTAAAAACTCTTTCGAAAAGAGTAAGAATTATTGAAAATTTCTAGAAAGAAGGCTTCTGAAAATCTACAAAGAAAAATTATTGAAAAATTTTAGAACTTTCAAAAAATCTCTAAACAATTGGTGAAAAATTTATAAAATCTATAATCGAAAACAAAATTTGGAAAGTTTGAAAGAGAAATTATTTATAAAATTCTATAATCAATTTTTAAATTTTTTTAGAAGCATTGAAAATATAATTAATTAAAAAAATCTAGAAAAAAACATGTTAGAAAATTGTAGTTCTAGTAATCTAAGAGAGTAATTTTTGTAAATTGTAATAATAATAATAATAATAATAATAATAAATTTATTTTCCCAACAGAAAAGAATTCCAATTACAGGGAAATGTTACAATTAAATATAATGTAGAATGAATTTTAAAGAAATAAGAAATATTCTCGAAAATGAAACAAATCTCGAAGAGATATTGTTAGGGAGTTTTAAAACAGCGACAGAAGCCTCTGGGAAGGTAGAAAGTATATCTGGTTGTGATATTGAAGGAAAATTCTATCTATCTTTCATAAAAAACTATTGACACCTAGAAAATAATTCTTTAAAATCTTAGAAGCTTTTAGGAAATAATAAATAAAGAAAAGTTGTTAAAACATAATCTAGTTAAAAATTTCTTAGAAAATTGCAGAGAAAGTTCTTGCTTTCTGGGAAATTATATTTTGCAAAATTTTACGATGAAAAAATAATAAATGAAGAATGAACAATTCTAAATATCCAGAAAAATTCTAAAAATCTGAAAGATACTTGAAAAAAAATAAATAATTTTAAAAATTCTACAACACGTACAGAAATAACTACAAATTTTGGAAAAGTGAAATTCTAAAACGATCGAAAACATGGTAAAATGATAAAAAAGTTTCTGAAAAAATCTAAAAGAAAAATTGAAGAAAAGTTGCTAGAAAATGCTAAAAATATATAAGAAACTTGAAGAAAGCTAAACAATTTGGAAAATTCTAGAAAATTTGAAGAAGAGTTGCTAAAAAAATCTAAAAATCTTAAAAGAAGAATTTAAAAATTCTTGAAAGAAGTAAAAAAAATTATTAAAAATCTATAAGAAGCTGAAAGTCTCGAAAAAAATTCGAGAACTCTCGAAAAAATCTCTAAAAATATTGGTGGAAAATTTATAAAATCTATAATCAAAAAAATTGTTTTAAGAACCAGAATAGTGGTGACTGTTACTATGTGAAATTTCATTTTAAAATATACATCCTACATTTAAAAAAATTGTTGTAACCTAGGAGAAATCTTGAAAGTTTGGAAGAGAAATTGATAAAAAATTCAATACAAATCAATTTTTTAAAATTTTTAGATGCATTGAAAAAATAATAAATTTAAAGAAAACTTTAGAAAATTGTAGTTATAGTAATCTAAAAAAGTATTTTTTTTTTCAAATTATAAATGAAATATTCTCGAAAAAGAAATCTCGAAGAAATATTACTAGAAAGTTTTAAAACACCCACAGAAGCCTCTGGAAAGGTAGAAAGTATATCTGGATGAGATATTGAAGGCAAATTCTATAATGATAAAAACCTTAGAAGTTTTGAGGAAATAATAAATGAACCAAGTTAAAAATCTAGTTAAAACATTCTGAGAAAATTGCAGATAAAGTTCTTGCTATCTGGAAAATATTTTTTTGTAAAATTTTATGAAGAAAAAATCTCAAAAAAGAAAAGTTGCTGGAAAAATCTAAAAAAATGGAAAAAAGTTGTGGAAAGTAAAACATAATATCAAAAATTTTAAAACACTGGAAATTCATGAAACGTACAATTATTGGAAACTTCTAGAATTCTCTAAAGAATAATAAAAAAATCGCAAAAATGTTGGGAAAAGAAAATTGTCCCTAGAAAAAAAAAATCGCCCTAGATTTATTATTAATTTCTTTGGTTTAAAAAAAATTAAAACATTCATATTTTTCACTAGAGTAAAACTTTCGTTTATATTATAATCTTTACTAAGGTTGGTATGTTCCTTTCAGCAAAAAATCTGGTTACTACTATAATACTTAGAGTGTAGGGTATTGGGCACCACTCACTTTACATATTTATGTAAAATTTAAACTAAAATTCTGATTATAAATATCGCGAAACCATCAACTCCAACAGTGCTGTTGTTTCTTAATAAATAAATTACTAGCAGGGTATTACTTAAAGTATATATGTAGGGTGGGTGGGTGGCCTCTATCCTACCTTCCAACTAGTAAAACATTCACGTTTGAATTATTATTAATTTTCTTGATTTTATGAAGGTTCCGACATTTATATATTTTTACCAGAGTAAAACTTTAATTTAAAATTTATATTTTTGTTTATAATTAGGTCATTATGTATTTATTATATGTTATATATAATAGTAGCCACCCACCCACCCTACATATATATTGAAATTAAAGCCAAAACTCTGATTTTAAATCTATCAACACTATAAACTACAAAACTGCTGTTGTTTCTTAATAATTAAATGACTAACATGCTATTAGTTAAAATATATATGTAGGGTGGGTGGGTGGCCACTTCACACCCTCCAATTAATCTAACACAAATAAGAGTTTTTATCTATAAGAAATACATAATAACCTTAGTAACATATAATTAAGAATACAATTTTCAATTCAAAGTGTTACTGTGGTAAAAATATAAATGTTCTAATCTTCTTAAAATCAACAAAAATGTAATTATAAATTGAGCACGAATGTTTTGCGGGTTGGAGAGTAGGATAGAGGCCACCCACCCACCCTACATCTATAATTTAACTTATAGCATGTTAGTTGACACTTGAAAAAGAAGATTAAAATTTGCATAAACCAGTTTTTATTTTTGAAAATTTCAGATAGAACATTGATATTAATTAGTTTTAATTTTCTTTGAAGGAAGGGTGTTTATGAAATTGCAGGTTGGTGTGGTGAATGCTAGGGGGAAATTGTCTTGCTACTTGGCTATTCATATTTAAAATTTACTTAAAACTGTAAATTTACCGAAAAAAGAATTCTTAATTCTTATCCATGTTTCTTTTAATATTTATTACATGATAAAATTCTGAAAAAAAAAACTCCTCTTGACAATATCTTAACGTTAAAGAATCTCCCATTGTAATATTCCGCGTATTTTAATATCATCCCCCAATAAGAAAGAAAACGTAGCTGTAGGTAAATGCAAAACGACAGATTAGGAAGAAGAAGGAGGAGGACACCGATATTTCAGACGTTAAAACGTGGGGTGGGGAGGGGTGTGCAGAATAATGAGGGCGTTTGTATGTAGATCTCGTGCGTCTGTATCCCGGCAGCAAACCGCACCGCCGCCCGCCGCCGCCGCCGTCGCCACTACCGCACGGCACGGAGGAAGGAGGCCAAGCCGACATTCTAATTTAACCGCGACGGAAAAAAAGAATCAGTTATGTAACAACGGGAAGGAGGGGGAGCGGCGGCGGCGGCGAAACGAAATGGGAAGTAGAAAGGGGATTCAGATAAACGGATCGCTCGAATACTACTTTCAGGGCAATTCCGGATTTCCAACGGTGGCGACATCTCTTCTACATGCATGTAATCACGTGAGGGGGGATTGGATGCGATCCGATTTTAATTTCGACCCGAATAAATATTCATGCGGGTATAAAAATAAAGTAATATAAGGGTGGGAGAAAATAAAAGGGGGAAGATTACGAAAGCAATTTAGATTTGTCTCTCTTAACAGGGAATTGATCATTTGATAATAATATATTGTGAATAATAATGATCTAAATAGTAAGTTAAAGAAAACTGATCAATTCCTTGTTCCTCTGTGTAAAATATCTTCATCCTTGTCGTCTATGTTAGATGGAAGGATTCTTATTCTTTGATAAAACTTTTTTAGTTGTACTGAAATGCTCCTTTATATTTCTACCTTCTATATTCTCTTCAGGAAATAAGTAAATAATTGCTACTACCTTAGTAAGCTCATCCTATTCATGCTAAACAAAATGTCATCATGAATAAATTCCTATTTAGGTTATTAAACAAAAACGTTTATTTTGTTGATATCACACTTTATTTTTAAGTAACTTAAAGTTTGAAAAAGATCATTTAATGATCGAAACTCGAGTCACTTAAAAATAATGTGTGATATCAACAAAGTAAACGTTTTTATTTTCCAAGATGTAATCCGAAGTTAACGCCCCAACCATTAATCAATTCATTTAGGTTATGTTAGGTTAGGATTTGTAGTAAAAAAATTGATAACACTAATCTATCCTTTGATTACTTATCCTAACCTAACACAAAAACTCTTTTTAAAAAACATCATGATTTTATTTATTATTATTATTTTTTTTTTGGTGTTGCACTGTAAAAATCTAATGATTATGAAAATTTAAAGATATTTATGCAGTTAGGGTTTCGTAAGAAACTCGCGGATTGGCTACATTATAAGAATAATTATTATATTTATTATTATTAATCCATTATGCCTCCTAAAATAATAACCTAACATATTTTAATAAAACCTAACCTTACTTAATCAACTCTTGTCAGTAGTTTGTTGAATTTGATTCTCGTTTATCATATCAAGTGGTGAAATATTTTTAAACAGCCATTTTGTAGACATTTGTTTATTTTTGAATTCACTATTTAATAATAAACTTTTGTCATTGTAATAGACTTGTAGGAATTCGTTTTTGATAAGGGTTGATTAAGTGAGGTTAGGTTTAATAAAATATGTTAGGTTATTATGTTAGAAAAGATCATATAATATATTTTAACAAAACCTAACCTCACTTAACACTTGTTAGATTTGTAGATTTTTGTTTATTTTTGAATTCTTTATTTAAAGAAAAAAAAGTTTGTTTTCTCATTGCAATAAACTTGTAGAAATTCGTTTTTTGTGTAGCGAAAAATAAATGATCTCTCCTAACATAATAACTTAACATATTTTAACAAAATTTAACCTCACTTAATTAACACTTGTTAGATTTGTAGATTTTCGTTTATTTCTGAATTCTTTATTTAATAATAAACTTTTGTCATTGTAATAATAAACCTGTAGAAATTCGTTTTTTTGTGTAACGAAAATGGTTCAATAAGAATTAACAACTTTGATAAAATCTAAGCCTTAAATAACTATATTAGCAAATTATCATTGTTTTTGTCTTCCATAATAAAATGTCAATTGTTTTTTTTCCAGAAAGTTTTCCATTGTTTTTAATCGTTTCAGCATAAAATAAAATTTGATTCTTTTCTTATGAGTGTTTTACTTTTAATTGAAAACGATTTTTTTAAGAAATAACCTCTATTTTAAATAAATTTTCAATTGGTTTTTTGTTATTAAATAAGAATAGTTTATATGTAAATTTGAAATTATGTTTTGTAACTGTTTTTTAAATTAAATTAAATTATCAATTGTTTTTGTTAAATTTTTTACTGTTTTGAAATGTTGTTTTTAGACCCTTTTTTTCAACTGTTTCTTTAAAACAAATTCTGAGTGTTTTTTTTTTCTGAAAAACTGTTAAACAATTATTCGCCGGTTTTTAACCAAATTTTCAATTGAACATGTTTGGAAAAAAGTAAAATTCTAGTTTTTTTTAATTTAAGTAACATTGTCAATTGTTTCCTATTTATAAAATTGGAATGGTCGATTTAAAAACACCTTTAGAAAAGTTTTTAACTGCTTTTTAGAAATAATAAATTGTTTTCTTTATGTTATAGATTTTGCGGTTTTGAAATGTTTGTTTTTGCTGATTTTCAATTGTTTTTGGTAATTTTCTTAAACTGATTTTAAATAAATTCTCACTGTGTTTTGTAAAATTGATTTCACTAGTGTTTTTAAACCAAATTATCGATTGTTTTCTAACTGTTGAAAAATTTAAACTTTTTGGAAATTGAAAGTGTTTGTATGTGAATTAAAAATTATTTTGTAGAAAGTTTTCAACTGTTTCTTTATAGAAATAATCAATTGTTTTTGTTAAAAAATTTCTGCAGAACTTCAATTGTAATTTTTTTACTGCATAAAAAATCTTACTGATTTTTCTTGTAAAATTTTAATTGGTAAAATAAGACTTCATCAATTTTTGAGCCAAATTCAATTGTTTTATAACTTTTTTTTAATAAACTAAACATTTTTGTTTTTATTAAGAATATTCTTATATTTTAAGAAAATTTCTAAATTGTTTTTTATTTGACTGTATTTTTAACCAAATTTTCAACTTAACGGTTAAAAAATCATTTTTGAAAAAAAAATTCTACTTTGTTAAAGTAACATTTTCAATTGTTTTTTACTTTACTATTTTTTAATCACATTTTTAATTTAACGGTTATAAAAAACATGTTTGAAAAAAATTCTACTTTTTATTTTAAGAATGTAAGTAACATTTTCAATTGTTTTCTATTTATAAAATTTGAATTGTTATTTTAAAAACACTTTTAAAAAATTTTTCAATTGTTTTTTCAGAAATAATTAATTGTTTTTTTGTTGGTTTAAAATGCTTGTTTTGCGGATTTTCAATTGTTTTTTGGTAATTTTTTAACTGATTTTAAAATAAATTTTCGCTTTTTTTTGGAAAATTGAAATCTTGTTTGTAAAAATGAAACTGATTTGATTTTTTAAGATTGTAATTTGTAATATTGGAATTGTTTATATATAATTTTGAAAGTATTTTTTTACAAGGTTTTCAACTGTATTTTTTAAATAATCAATTGTTTTTATCAAAATTTTTAGATTTTTCTGTAGAATTTCAATTGTAATATTTTTCAACTGTGTAAAAAAATCTTACTGATTTCTCTAAGGAAATTTGAAGCATTAAGGAAAAACAAACCAAACCAAAATTTAAATTGTTTTAATTTTGATTTAGTTTCTTACATATAGGTAGTAAGAAACTAAATCTTTTTAAGAAATTTCTAATATTTTAAGAAATTTTTCAATAGTTCTTTATATAAATTAGAATTTATTTTTATAAGGTTTTAGAAATAACCAATTGTTTTTTTTTTGTTAAAATGTGTACTAGTTCTTAAAGTGATTTTCCTAAAGAATTGTTTTTGGTACATTTCTGGCTGTTAAAAAAAATTGATGATTTTTCTTGAAAATTTTGTGCTTCTATTACCAACGGTTTTTAACAGTTTCGTAAAAAGTAAAAAAAAAGTTTATTTTTCAGGAAATTTTCTCTAATTTAAGTAAATTTTCAATGGTTTTTCTTTCTCTAAATTTGAAATTGTTTGTATGTAAATGGAAATTACTTTTTACAAAGTTTTCATCTGTTTTCTTGGAAAATTTAAATTATTTTTTTGTTATAATTTTTAATGACTTTTTAAGAAATTTCTTATATTTTAAGAAAGCGTTTTTTTTTCGTGGGTACCCACCCACCCTATCTATGTCCAGGAACTTTCATCATTATTACACTTTTTAATTATTGGAACAACAGAAGTGTAAATGTTAATGATTTTTTAGTAAATTTAAAACGAATTTATTTTAAATATACATAAATTCATAGGGTGGTCGTCTGTATAAATAAACTATACTTTAATAAACATGATTGTGGCTTATAAATATTTATATATATTATAGGTCTGAACCAACAATAGCATTAATATTTACATTTCCCCTCCGCGTAAAGTTTACTTTTTTTTATCGCCGCTCGCAAAGAACTGACGAAATTGATGACCTCTGAAGCAAGAACGGTTTGTACCGTGCATTAACATTAATGTAACGTAATAAATTGTCATGTTCTCTCTCCCCCTCAAGTCGAAAGTTTCGCTTCTAATAAAAAGGTAAAAAATGCTTGTTTCACTTCATTCCTCTCGTGAAAAATGCACAGCGAAAGATACTTTCGGCAAAGTTTCCTCGGTCGCAAGTTGGCGGGGCTCTCCCATTCCTGAAAACCGCCCTCCCGACCCACCGCGAGCAGCCTGTTTTGCAATGGAAATTCATAAATTCATCCCCCTTTTGTCTCCGACCCCCGCCCCTCATTTGCAATTGAAATGGCGCCGGATCAGCCCGATATCGGCCTGTTTATTAATTGTCCTTCCTTATTCCGCCCCCCCCCCCCCCTGGGTCGTGATTATGGGGATTTTCGGGGAAGATTTCTAGTCATTAGTGGAGAAAGTTTTCCTCTGCTTGTTTTTTAAGTGTCACATTATATTAAATCGAATTAAAATCAGTAATAATTAAACAATATAAAACATTCCATAAAGTGATTCTTATTTTCAAGTTAAACGTGTCATTATACGAGGGATAGTAGGAAAGTAACATGTTCAGTTGTATTTCATCTGTCTGTGCAAAGTTACGTCCCGCTGGTATTGCCTGTAGTGTAGTTAATTCTGTGATTAGATTTCTCAACGAAAGAAATGTGTGTCCTTGCGATATTCAATAGATAATGAAAGGGTGTGTATGAGAAAAACGTCTGCACTTAGGAAGAGAGAACACCCATGATGAAAGCGTTCGGGATGGCCATCAGTCATTACAGACGAACTTCCAACCATCCATCTGATAGTCCAGACTTAGCTGCTTCAGATTACTATCTGTTTACAAAACTCAAAGACTTATTAGCTGGAAATAAATTTGAAAGAGATGAAGAACTGAAATTATCTGTGATTAAGCATAGAAGGTATATTAAACTGGGATACAAAAACTCTTCATTTACGATAAATGCTTCAATTTGCGAGGTGACTATATAGAGAAGTAGTTTAAGGTATACCCTTTACAAATTAATCGTTAATATTTAGTTCTTATTACTTTCAGAATGGCCCTTGTACTTTGAATATGAGAATTTATATATTTACATATTAATTATGTAAGAAGTTTTGGTACTAATTTTTTTATAATCTAATTATGATTGTCTTTCAAAGCAGGTTATCCAAATAAAATAGTTGCGGCAACGTAATCCGGAAAATATTTAATAAGTATTAAGATTGGAAAGTTTTGAGGGCGACGTGGGCTGCCCGTTCGACCGCTTGACAACTTTTAATAACGATATTGTCTGCAGCGGATAGCCGGAGCAGAGAAGGAAGGGAATGAAAAAAAGGGCCAACACTTGTCCGGCGATTACGACGCCTTATAACTTCTAAATGAAGAAACGGGGGGGGGGAAATTCGTCGTTGGCCGCCCCGAGGAGCGCCGTGGGCGTCGTTACGTAGTATCTGGCACGTCCTTCAAAACTAATAAAGGAAAACTCGGCAAACGCGGAAAAACTTATGTGTATGTTTCTTTGTGACTGTGTGTGTGTATGTGTTAGGTAAGTGTCGACGACGGACCGCTGCGGAAATCATCGGGAAAACTTTTTAATAAAAATCCCCACAGCGACTTTCTGGACGTTGTGGTTACCACATACATATATATTACGTCTTGAAATATAAATTGTTATTACCATAAAAATTCTTATAATTCAATATGTTGATTTATCTATCTGAATTTAAACACTAATTCGTTAATTAAAAATTAAATAATCAATAGTTTTTAATTACTAAAATCCGCTTATGATTTATATAATTAAACTGACGCGCCGAAAGAATATTTTAATTAGGTTGGTGTTAATTACATTGTTTGTGTACGTACGTACGATGACATTTTAGAGCTGACTGTCAATTTCAGGCTGATGGATTAGTGTGTGTGTGTGTCTGCACGCGCTTTTTTCGCTGTGCGCCATGAAAATTAAATAAACTGTAATCATTTGCACTTCATTTCGTAAAATGTTCACGGATTTTCGGGCGGTAATTAATTATTTCCAGAGTAAAAATTGCCCGCCGGAATGAAATACAGTCGTGCCATCTGGTAATGATTAAAAAAAAAATTGTTACGTTTGTACGCGTAATCGAGGTTTTATGTTTATAAACGCCTGTTGACATTTACAGATTGATTGTTAATTGAAAATGCTCAAATGCTAATTATAGAGATAATAATTATATTTATTGTGTATCAATTATTATTATTATCTTAATTTTAATTCACAACAAATAAGGTGTAACGAGTTCTGCAAAGTAAATCAATTAAAAATTAAAGACAACATACGCAATACGTCCAAATTGGACATACACATAATTCTATACTGCCTATAAAATCCTCCCAACTGTATAGGTTTCAGAATATAATTTTTACAATCGCATTGATGATAAACCATCCACAATATACTGCTTGCGCAGTACTTTAAATTTTTTGATAACACCACATGCAAAGAAGACTATATTTCCCAAATAAGAAGAGTGGTAGATCCTGGTTCGATATTAGTAATAGGTAATTCATTTGTAGATGTGATTGGACCTTTAAAACAGTTCTACAAAACTGTAGTTACAGTGGAAATGCTTGAAAGACATAACTCTGTTGATCAGAATGTTATTATTAACTTAAAGCAAGTTTGGAATAATGTTATAACTGCCTGTGATAGTGCACATGATTAATTCCTATTTCATAAGTATCTTATTGCTGTAAATCATCTAGAAAATACTGCTCGCGCAGTACTTCTTACATGCAGGCATACATCACTGCGCAAGCAGTATTTTTTAGATAATTTAAGTCAATATATATTCTTAACCACAAACATCCACAACTGCGCAAACAGTATTTTGTTGATGTACATGATTTACATAATCATTGGTTAACTTTCACCTCTAGATTTCAAATCAGCCAACATCTAGGTCATTTAAGTTCTATCAACCCTCTTTTATATACACTACAGTCTCTTCTACAGATGTCGGTGATGGTTATATGTATCTTTGAAGGCTTATATTTTTTAGTTTAATATTTCTTGACGTCAAATTTTCTTTTATTAATTCTATACAATCCACTTAACGGAATGATGAATATTATTTTTACAATCGCATCAAAATACTGCTTGCGCAGTGGTTAATTTCTAGTCCACAAGAACCTTTGATGTAAAACAAAAATATTCAAAACGATTCGTAATTAACTTCATTGGATACAACGAGGTGCTAAGGAATTAATATAGACAATAAAATCAGTCTTTCGTTTTGTAATTCTCATCTTTGTTAAAAAAAAGAAATTTAATAAGTTTTCTAATAATATTTGCCTGAAATATGCAAGCCCTTTATTTAATTTATTAAACACCATCGTTTTCTTGCTTGTGTATTGTAGTGAAATCCTAAAATTTAAAAAAACGGTGAACCGTTCGGTAGGCGAGCTCCCACATCGCTCGCCTGTTGAACGGTTCAACGTTTTTTTTCTATTTAAGCCTCTAAATTTCGCTACAATATACAAACCAATATAAAAATTTGTTGATTTCCAACAATTATGATGAACTAATTTATAAAAGTTAATTGTCATAACAGACAAGTCTATATTTCAAGACAACTCTTAGTTATTGCGCGATCGTGCTCGTGGCTTAGGATTGGCTGGCTATCTCAGTGAAAGGGGTTTTACTTGAACCACTTCGGACTCCCTTTTGTATTTTGGATCCTTCAAACAATAAAAAAGTCTCTGGTTATTATTGTATTTTAATCGTCTTTTTAAAATCTACTCTATCAATAGGTACCCGTTTTTGACTGCAGGTGGTGTTGCTAAGGGAAATTTTCATTTTTATACTACGAACCGTAATTAAATGTCAAATTGATTAATAGGTTACTTCTTATTTAGCATCGAATATGAAATAATCAAGAAATATTTAAAAAATGTGTTTGAATAAATCTTTAAAAATTGCAAATTTGTGTTTATTAATATTTTACAACTTTTAATCAAAACCCTCGCTTATGATTTACTGATTGAAGGGTGGGATAGAGGCCACCCACCCACCCTACATATACATGAAAACTTTAAATACAAATTGTTGATGACTTTGCTGCTTACAGAACAATAAAACCTTCTATGTAATAAAAAAATAAGGCATAATCCAAATTTAAGTTTAAATATAAATGACCTAATCTTATTTAAGCTTAAATTAAAGCCTTTCCACTTAGCGCGTATATAATTTTAATTTAACACACTCAAAATGATTACTTTGTCAATTTTCTTCTATTCAAATTTTATAATTAAAGTTATTGCAAACCGCGAGGCGATCAGTAATTAAAGTTAATATGTATATGTAGGGTGGGTGGGTGGCCTCTATCACACCCTCCATTCAGTAAAACATTATCAAAATTTATTTTAAATATTTGTATGAAT
Source organism: Ontholestes murinus (assembly GCA_963969525.1). NCBI lineage: Eukaryota > Metazoa > Arthropoda > Insecta > Coleoptera > Staphylinidae > Ontholestes > Ontholestes murinus. Next base: position 72,594,146 of record OZ018391.1, read on the forward strand.
ATAAAATCAATTCAATCAATTCAAAAATGCAATTATTTTGTATTTGTTAACATTTTACAACTTCTAACTAAAACCCTCGATTATGTTTTACTGATTGGAGATTGGGATAGAGGCCACCCACCCACTCTACATATACATATTAATTTTAATTATTAATCGTTGATGATTTTGTTGCTTAAAACAATAAAACCCTTTACGCAATAAAAAATAAAACAAAATCAAAATTTAAGTTTGAATATAAATGACTTTCTATAGCTAATCTTGTCAAATTTAGATTTAGAGTCTGCCATGTATCAAATTTGTACTAACTTACACACTCAAAAATTTTATCTTTTTAATTTCGTTTTTATTCAAAAAATTTGATAATATATTTCATTGGATACAGCAAGACGATAAGGAATTGAAGTCTTACTAAGACTACAAAACAAATTAATTTGAAACAACTACTTTTCTGGCTAATACTATGACAGACAGACTGAAGTTTATATGTATATGTAGGGTGGGTAAGTGGCCTGTATCCCACCCTCCAATCAGTTAAACACATAACATCGCTTTATTAAATAAGCCCTGAAATATAAGTAGATTTACAATTTATTTGTTTTTTCTTTTAATTATTATTATTAATTTTCCAGTTTATTAAAAACATCAATTCTGAGTGTATCTAGCAATTGGTGTAATTTTTAAAATACGTTAAACTACGAGTTGTAATTTTCGCTTCTTGAATGTTTAGGTTAATTACGCATAAGGATGTTTTAAAGAAACCCTCGCGAATATTTTAAGGATTGAAAGGTGGAATAGAGGCCACCCACCCACCATACATAAACAAGATTAATTTAGTTACTGATTGTCGTTAAATTTTCAGCAAAATAATTCATTAAGAAATTGGTGTGTCTATAAGAATCCATCGACACTGTTTTAGTTTAAGATTAAATATTTATGTAGGGTGGGTGGGTGGCCACTATCCCACCCTCCAATCACTAAAACATAAGCGAAATTATGCACAATTGATAATTAATTATATAAATTAGTGTCACAATATAATTTAGAATTTTCGTTTACAGCATTGTCCTTAAATTTATAGCTAAAATATTTATATTATCCATCAATTTTCTTAAAAATATATCAACTCTGGATATATTTACCAATTTTGAGTGTTTTTTTATATTTGGTATAATTTTTAGAAATTTTTAAATTGTGTCACAATTTTCGTTTTTAATAACTTTGCCTATATATATTTATACCTAATATATTCATATTAATTTTTTATTTTATCACAACTATATTAATTCTAAGTACACTTAGAGATTTAAAAGCGATTTGCCTGATTCGTGTTATTATTACAACCTTTCAAACAGCGAGTTGCAATTTTTGTTTCTTATTGCTTTCAATTTTATGGGTTCCCATTGTATTTATAGCTAAAGAACTTAAATTATTTATCAATTTTATTCTAAATATAATAATACGTCGCTCACTTGTGTATGTGTTTTATAAATTTTAATTCCAGTGAATCACAAATGTCTTATGATTTCTCCAAAGCTGATCTGAAATATCTTTAATTAATTGGAATGCTGTCATGATGCTAAATAATCCTAATGAAGCTTGCAGTGCTTTTTATGAATTGCTTACCAAAGTAATATCTAAATGTTCCTGTTCGAACAACTAATTATAATTATAAATAATAAATTTCTTCTTTGATTTGGTATACCTTTCTATCTAGAAAGTTAATAAAGAGTAAAAATCGTGCCATTAGAAATAAAAACGTTTAGTTGATTAAGGCGTAAAACTCAAAATTCTTATTAAAGTTGATCATAAATATTATATTAATCAAATAGAACAAAATATATTACGTGAACGAAAACAATGTTTTCTTATGTTAACATAAAAAGGTCAACTATACAAATTAACGGAGATATGCATTTGGATGGAATTAAACTTACTGAATCCTAAGGAACTAGATAATTCTAAACGTTTAGATATGGTGCGAACAAAGAGATTATGTAGGAATTGTTTAAAGGAAGAACAGTGAACGTTTGTTAATTTAATTACCTTATTATTAAACCATTTGAGATAATTAAATACACCACAGAGAGAAACATATCAAAAAACAAGATAATGCCTGATGAAGCCACTGTGGGGTGAAACATGTTGCAGTGTTCAAAAATAAATTTAAAACCTTCTCAAATGTTTTGTTTTATTTTAATTATTTCCTTTCTTTTGTCTCTTAGTTGTGCACATTTCTTTAACTCTTTAGGCTAGTGAGTGACCAACTTCAGATGTTCTGTTAATTGTATAAAATATTGTATATATATAATTTTTTCTTTGTTCGAGCCTTTCCACCTTCTGCATCAACGCTTCTTCATATAGGTAAGCATTGCATTGATTTGTAGGAGGACTTCTTACTGGAGGATTGGAATGGTTATCAGAATTTTATTCAGTCAAAAGTTTGACTCTTTCGATGAAGTCTTTCGTGCTGTCTGTAAGTGAGTAGACACCTTTGACGCTTAAGGCCAACAAGTCTTAGATGGCTATGACTTTGAAATTGAGTACTAATTCTTCAGGGTTAATAATTAAGGCGAAGTGGATTTCTCCGATTTATTCTTATAGTTTTATAGTTGATACGTCTTTCTTAGATCTTTGATGCGGTTTTCAATGGATATAGAGAATAACTTCTGGGTTGTTAGACCAAGATTTTCTTACAGAATTTCTACCTACTGGACAACTCCTCAAAGATTGCTTTTGGTCCAGGACCATAGGTCTTTTCTGGTCACACTGCTAACAATATAATTTATTCTTTAGACTTGAAATAGACTATTGTTAATTTTATTATCTTTTGCGAAGGATTTGTATTTTCCAAAATAATATTAATTTATATTTATGCTTTTGTCTTTAAAATTCTTTCTTGTAATTTATATTTTCTTATGTCAAAAATGCCGTTTAATTTTTCCGAGTCATTTCATACAGGTGAAACTCTTGATGTGGTTGAATGGTGATATCTGACATGTTATTCATGAGTTTAGATTTTGAATGCCAACTTCACCGTCGCTTTTTGTTTAACTCTTGTTATTTTGTCTTTTGTTATTTTGAGCCGTGTCCTATTTGTCTCTTATTTTTGATTTATTACCCTTTATCTTCAGCCCTTTGTCTATTTTCTGTTTTCTCTATTTTATCTTGTTTGAAGTCTTATATCTTTTTGTCTTCTCCTTATTTTGTCTTAATGTCTTCCATCTTTTATTTTCTACCTTCTGCCTTTTATCTCGATTGATACTGCTTTTTGTCTCTTATATGTTTTGTTAAGTTTATTACTTTTTAGTCATTTGTCGGTTATTTAAAGTTCTGTTTTATCTATTATGTCTTCTTTCTTCTATCATCTTTTTAGTTTTTTGTTTTCATCTAAAGTTGTGTCACTTTTGTCACTTTCACCTGTTTCGTATCTCCTATCTTTCGTATTTTGACACAAATAACTACCATCTGTCTTTTGCCTTATTATTATATTATCTTGTCCTTTGCATTTTGTCTTTATTTATTTTTGGTATATTGCCCATTTTTTCAGTATTTTTTCTATTGTTTACCTCTTGTTTTCTCTATTCTGTTCTGTTTTTAGTGTACTGTCTATTATTTAAAGTCATTTCCTTTCTTTTGTTTTTTTATCGCCTGTCTTTTGTCTTGTGACTTCTAATTTTTGTTACCTACATTTTGTCGCTTCTTTATTTTTAGTTTATTAGTTCTATGTTGTTGTTGCTGTTTTATTCTTTCTACATCTTTCTTTAAAAAATACATTTAAAAACAGATACATTACAAAAATCATACATAAAATTTTGGATGAAAGAAGCACGGGTGGAGTCAAACCCACTCAAACCCATTCTCGTACCGTCTTGTTAAGAAGCTGGAATCATCATTTTCACCTGGAATTGATTGTATTTTGTTTTATATTAGTTATTTATCCATTTTTCTACAGGAAATGTCATGTGACAATTTTATCGCTTGCCTTCTGTTTTGGGTTTTATATCTTTTGTTCTCTTATCTTTTCTCTATCTCTTTTCCACCTTCTGCCATTGTCCGTTATGTGTTATTTTTTCATTTAGATTATTATCTTTTATCTTTTGCCCTTCTTCTTTTAATTTCTGTTTTCTCGTCTTCTGTCTTTTGTCTTCATTTTGCCCGTCTTTTTTTTTCGAGAAGAAATATTGCTAGACAAGGTTTACAAATGTTGTATACTTATTGTAAACGTTTAAAACGAAAATTCGATTTTCGTTTGTTTTCAGTTTTTTGATCATTACTCTTAAACGAAAGATGGAATTTTTAAAATTCTTGCACTGATGGTTCACAAATGTCGCATACTTATTGTAAACGTAGAAAATGAAAATTCGATTTTCATTTGTTTTTCGTTTATTCATTACTCTTAAAAAAAATGATCGAATTTTAAAAATTATTTCATTGATGTTTCACAAAGGTTGTATATTTATTGTAAACGTTAAAAACGAAATTTTGTTTTTCATTTGTTTTTCGTTTTTTGATCATTACTCTTAAACGAAATAACGAATTTTAAAAATTCTTGCACTGATGGTTTACAAATGTCGCATACTTATTGTAAACTTAGAAAACTAAAATTCAATTTTCATTTGTTTTCTGTTTTTTGATCATTATTCTTTAAAAATTCTTGCACTGATTTGTTCACAAATTTCGCATTCTTATTGCAAACGTTGATTTTCATTTGTTTTTCCTTTATTGGTTGTAACTCTTGAACGAAAGATCGAATTTTAAAAATTCTTTCACTGATGGTTCACTAATATCGCATACTTATTGTAAATGTTGAAAATGAAATTTCGATTTTCATTTATTTTTCGTTTTTTGGCCATAACTCTTAAAGGAAGGATCGAATTTTAAAAATTCTTGTATTGATGATTCTCTAATGTCGCATTCTTATTGTAAACGTTGAAAATAAAAATTCGATTTTTATTTGTTTTCGTTTTTTGACCATTACTCTTTAACGAATGGTCGAATTTTAAAAATACTTGCACTGATGATCCACAAATGTCGCATACTTATTGTAAACGTTGAAAATGAAAATTCGATTTTCATTTGTTTTTCCTTTATGTAACTCTTGAACGAAAGATCGGATTTTAAAAATTCTTTGACTGATAGTTCACAAATGTCATATACTTATTGCAAACATTGAAAACGAAAACGATTTTCATTTCTTTTTCGTTTTTTTTTTTTAACATGAAATTTAAACGAAAGGTAGAATTTTAAAAATTCTTGCACCCAGGGTTTACAAATGTTGTATACTTATTGTAGGAGTTAAAAACGAAAACTGGATTTTCATTTGTTTTTCCTTTATTGGTTACAACATTGGAAAGAAAGATCGGATTTTAAATATTCTATCACTTCTATCACAATCGATTTTTATTTGTTTTTCTTTTTTTTAATCATTACTCCTAAATTCCAAAAGCCTTGAAATTGCAGAAATCTACAACAGATATTGCTTGAAAATTTGAAAATTTGAGTGGAAAAAATATCCTTAATATTCTGATAAGATAAAACAAGAAAGGCAAAAATTGATAAGATTTTCTTTTTGAAACGTTGCTGGAAAATTCTTGAAATATGGAAATTTGCAGAAACCTACAACAACATTGAATTAATTGCATTAATTTGTAAGAATTAATTGTAGAAAATTCTAAGAAGATAAAAGTAGAATAGCAAGAAAATTTTAGAAGTAGAGAAAAAAAAAACTGCAACCAAAATTACTTGAAAATTCTATAATTTTTCTAAATTGCGAGAGTTCTGAAAACAATTTTTCGTTTTGATTTCCAAAATACAAGAAACTTTATCTAGAGTTATAAAATTTTCTAGCAATTTTTGTTCCAGATTTTTAGAATATTTTAAAATTCAAAAATATTATTTAGAAGTTTTTGAATCTTCCAGTAATGAAACATTGCTAAACAATTCGATTAAAGAGAAAACACAAGAAAATTAAAAAATCTCAGGAGTCTAGAAGAAAAATTACTGGAACCCTTCTTAAAATCTAGAAAATATAATGATCGCAATTTGGAAAAACAACATTTTGCAAGTCCTGTGAGCCAACTTTTTGTGATTACTTTATATAGTTATAATATGGTTCTATGTATAATTTTAACAGGACATTGTAAAGTTTGAATAAATAAATAAATAAATAAACAAAAATTACAAGAATATTTTAAGTTGCCTTGACTATTTTTAAAATTGGAAAATTGCAGAAACCTAAGAAACTTTGCTTATTTTAGAATTGTCAAAGAAATTTCTCAATTGGAAAACTACAAAAAATATAATAAAATGAAATATATATAAAAAATAGGAATCAGGAAGAAAAATTTACTTGAAAATTCCAGAATACTTAAAAATGTCTAAATCTAGAAAATTACACAAAAAAATACAATAAAAATTTCATAAACATTTTACAAGTCTCGAAGAAATCTCTTACAGTTTTCGAAATTTGGTAAATCGCAATAACTAATAACAAAAACTGATTGAAAAAACCATTCCTAGATAATGATGTAAACATCGAAACTAGTAGGAATAAATCGTAAATAATTGTGAAATCAACCAAGTGCCTTTCTGTAAACAGCTCTTAATATTAAAAATGTTTCATCACATGATAAACGGGAATTAAATTCAACAAATAGAAAAAACCTCTTAATTTGAAAATTACCTAAAAAATCTACAATTCTTGAAGAAATTTCAAACAATTTTTTAGGAAATAATCCTTAAAATTCTTATAAGATAAAACTAGAAATGAAAAAAAAATCTAGGAGCCCTGAAAAAAAGTTCCTGGAATATTTAAAAAGTATTAAAGAAAATTTTCCTAATGTGAAAAATTTCTGCATGAAAAATTTGCCTGAAATTTCTAAAATGCTCTAAGCAATTTGGAAGATAAATTCTAATAAAATGAAATAGGCAATAAAATTTGTTGTAAGTTACGGTAATTTTTCAGATTTAGCCAATTTTCTACAGAAATAATGAAGAAAAATCGCTAAACAGAAAAATGCTAAAATTTTCTTGAATTTCTTGGAAGTTTCAGGATTTTTTTCTTTTAAATAGTGACAGTTTTCTTAATTGAAATAAAACAACACAGTTAGGAGGGTTTCACATTTATTGTTGAACACTGCAACATGTTTCACCACGCAGATGAATAATGATATGGTTTTCTTAATAATTGTACAATTTTGAATTAATTTTTGGACTTTGCAATTTTATAGATTATATTTTTTTTAATAGGTCTTAAAATAATCTTCTCGATTTCTAGAATTTTCTTGCATTTCTTATTTGATTTTATTAGAATTTGTAGGAATTTTTGCTTGTAAAAGATTTTATTCAAGTTTCAAGAAATTTCAGTTCGAGATTTATGTAATTTTCCGAATTTTAAAAGTTTTTGAATCTACTTATAATTTTTTTTTTCAAAATACGAGTGTTTTCTTTATGAATTCTATATTTTTGAAATTTTCTATCAATTTTGAAGAAAATGCTCTAAATTTAAAAAATTGCAATAAAAATGCTTAAAAAAATATAGAATTCATCAAGAAAACACTCGTATTTTGAGAAAAAAATTAAGAAATTATCCAGAATCCGAATATTGTCTTCAAAGGTTCTTTTTTATATAATTAAGTGTTTATATATTTATATAAATGGTTAGAACATTTCTTTAAGTGGACATGTAAAGCAAAACAAATAAATAAATAAATAATCGAAATTCTCAGCAATTTTTTAACCAAATTTCGAGATTTGAACGGCTCTGTGTTTATTAAAGTTTGCATGAATGAATGTTACTTTTTTTATTTGGGGTGGGTAAGATTACAGCTGTGCATTGTCAACTTAACTGCAAGGGCTTAATTTGTTGTCCTATTTCGGGCTACGAACTCTTGTGTGATTAGGGCTTTTACAAGGATTCTAGGTAAGAGAAAAGACTGGATCTTTTCGACGATGTTGAACCATTAATTGTTTCTTGATAGAATTTTGGAAATTGGGATGTAACCTTATCAGCTGATGGTGATGGTCTTTGGTGACTGGCTTAACCATTTGTTTACTGATATGATTCTTGTTGTACCAGCTTGAAGTTCTTGTTAACACATCGGCCTTCCCGTAAACTGACAAAATTTGTATTTTTACATGTGTATACTTTTTTTGTGCCATTTTTTGTTAATATTCTATAAAAGCATGTATGATAAAGACAATTATAATAATAATAATAACTCTTTATTACCTGCCATGACATAGCAGGTAATTCCTATGGTAATTCTGTCATCCTAATGGGTTTAACCTATGATACTTAGGCTATAGTCAATGATATCTATTCCTTGACGATCGTCTCATTCGTCGTTGCTCCTGACTGTTCTTGTTATACTTACTATTCTTTTCTTTAACGTAATAATTCTATTTGGTCACTCCATAGTTTTTGAGTACATTGCATTAAACCTATTGGGTATTTTATTGTAAATCATAAATCTTTATGTAAAAATAGCAACAAATATACAAAACAAGGCGTTATAATTGATAAAATTTAAGAAATTAAAGTTTTTTTTTTCTAAAATCTTTAAAATAAAGCAAAGAAAATACGTCCTGATTTCTAATTAGTTGCAGATAAAAGGAAAACCCTTTTCCGTGCAATTTAAATAGTGCGATTCAACGTAAATGTAATCCGAGGCGCCGAGTGAAAATTTCCCTTTATATTTAAAAGAAACATCACTTCCAGGGGAAAGGATGTGAAAGGGAATAATTTTATATTTAATTAACGGCGGTCCCCGAATTCGCTTTCAACCCCCTCCACGTCGGCCCAAAATTTATCGCCGCCTCCCAATTTGAACGTTTCGCTTCCTGTCGCCCGACGACTTAAACGCGACGTTTTCTCCTCACACCATGTTTTTCATTTTTACCGTTCACAATTTTCACAATTTATTCCTCCTCGGCAGCTGTTCGTGCCCGGCCTCTTTACCCCCCTCCCCCCCCCTCACACCTCGCGATCCGGGCGCGTGAAAATTTATACATGTGTAAAAGAAGAAGGAAATTGATTTATTTTCCAGCGCGTGTCACTTAGTCTAAATCCAATTTCGATGTAAAGTTTATTCGTATCGAATTTAATAAAAAAAAAAATGGAAAACTTCCATCTGATACAATTTTTTTTTTCATATCCGTCCCCGTCGTCATTAATCGTCGCCCGTTTAACTCTTAAACAATGAAATTTAATATTCCAGGTGAAAAAGTTCTCCCCCTCATTTCGGCCTCATTAATTCGCAAAAGTGGAAAACTTTCCGTTTTCCCGTATTACTTATTAAAAACCTGTTAATAATGGTCTTAATTTCGCGTTGTGTCGCGATCGATACGCTTTGAAATTGATACGTTTCACGTACCTACTTTTCCAGGAATTCGATAACCAAACGCGTAAATAAATAGATTATATGCGGAATTGTTTGCTTATTTGCGATACGAATCACAACGGGATTAATTAATGTCCGACCCCGGCGCATTCACCAGAATTAATCAAAGCCGACTGTTTATGGTTTCCGTGTTGGAGGGTACGCGCGCCCTTAATTATTTACGTTGTTTGATTAAATGTAATCAACTACTGTTTAAATAAATCTGTACATAACTCATTTCTTAGTAGTTTAAACTATAATATGGTTTTAATTATTTAACGGCGGTTGATTAAAACCTCCGAAACCGATGTTAGAATAATCGCTGTTTACTTAACACAAAATGTACCACTATATAAGCGTGTTATGGCTTGGTAGTGAACATAAATTCGAAGCCATAAAAGCGCACGATATTACTGCTACAATAGCGTCCGTCGTAATTGCAGCTCGCGAACGCCGCCGGAATGGAACGTGAAAAATTACTTAAGTGAAAATTCCCGGCATTTTCATACGAAATATAAATTAACCGGCGCGCAGATAAGAATCATCGGCACGATTCGAAATGAAAAACCAATTTTGTGAAATGTGCGGTTGAATAGTTTCGGCGTCGGCTGTTCACGTGTGCTCATTCATGCCGGCAATAATTAAATTCCGGTTCGAGTTCGGTCCTGAAATATTGTTCGCGGCGAGTGATTCGTTATCGCTTTCGGAATTAACTCGAACTCTCCTCGACCCACTCGCCCGGCCCGAAAACTACGAAAACTATTCGGGAAGTTTTACAAGTGAAATCAAGACCCTGTGATTAACTATTTACGATTTCTCGGATTGATCGCGGACTTCTTCATACAATTCTATATAGAGAATTCATTATCGCCTGCAAATTAAGTGACCTTAATTCGACTTACATTTTCTGTAAACCTATAAATAGAAACATGTATGTAATATATAATATGAGTGTGTGGAACTGTAAACAGTAAAAAGTCGTTTGTGTAGATCATGAATAATAGTGGGCCTCATTAAGACCCTTGCGGAACACCATGGATGGAAAATAAAGCCAGAGATATTATTTGTTTTCTATTAATTAGATACGATAAGATAAGTTGTTGATAATATAATTTCCCTCATTCATTTTGTTCAGTATTCCCGCAAATTTCTTCACTTCTTACAAACATTTATATTTAAAAGTGTAAATTAAATATTGATTTACAGGTGCAGTATTATATTAAGATTTCATTCATTTTTCAGTATCAACAAATTTTTGCTGGTTTCATGAATTTTCCAGATTTCGAGATTTATCTTCAAGATTTTTGGAATTTTTCACAAATATGTATTTCTGGAATTTTCTTGCATTTTCCATTTTATTAAAATGTTTAATAATTTCCTCATTTACTAAGAATTCCTTTTAAAGTATTTTTAGTAGTTCTTTTTGCAGAAATTGTCATCACTTTTTGCTTATTTTATCAGAATTTTTGTTTGATGTTATAGAAAATTTTTAACTCCAATTTTATTTACATATTTTATCTTATTAGAATTTACAAGAATTATTCTTCTTTTAGCTTCTTCCTAAGTTCTTCAATTTTAAAGCAACTTTTCTTCTTGGTTTCTGGATTTTTTTTTTTAGATTTCGAGAATTTTCTTCAGGAAATTTCTTTCTTCTTGAGTTGTTCTATCCCATCTGAATTTTCAGGAATTCCGTTTACTAACTGTAAGAGTTTTCTTCGAGAGTTTTAGAATTTTCGGGCCAGATTTTGCTGGTTTCATGAATTTTCCAGATTTCGAGATTTTTCTTCAAGATTTTTGGAATTCTCCAGAAATATGTATTTTTTTGAATTCTCTTGCCTTTTCCATTTTATCGAAATGTTTAATAATTTCCACATTTACTAAGAATTCCTTTTAAAGTGTTTTTAGCAGTTCTTTTTTAAGAAATTGTCATCACTTTTTGCTTATTTTATCAGAATTTTTGTTTGATGTTATAGAAAATTTTGAACTCCAATGTTTCTTATTACATATTTTATCTTATTAGAATTTACAAGGATTATTCTTCTTCTAGCTTCTTCGTAAGTTCTTTAATTTTAAAGAAACTTTTCTTCTTGGTTTCTGAATTTTTTTCGATTTCGAGAATTTTCTTCAGAAAATTTCTTTTTTCTTGAGTTGTTCTATCCTATCTGAATTTTCAGGAATTTCGTTTACTAACTGTAAGAGTTTTCTTCGAGAGTAGTAGAATTTTCGAACAAATTTTTGCTGGTTCCATAAATTTTCCAGATTTCTAGATTTTTTTTTCAAGATTTTTGGAATTCTCCAGAAATATATATTTTTTTGTAATTTTCTTGCATTTTCCATTTTATCGAAATGTTTAATAATTTCCTCATTTACTAAGAATTCCTTTTAAAGTATTTTTAGTAGTTCTTTTTGCAGAAATTGTCATCATTTTTTGCTTATTTTATTAGAATTTTTGTTTGATGTTATAGAAAATTTTTAACTTAATTTTTTTTTACATATTTTATCTTATTAGAATTTACAAGGATTATTCTTCTAGCTTTTTCGTAGTTTCTTCAATTTTAAAGCAACTTTTCTTCTTGGTTTCTGGATTTTTTTTTTAGATTTCGAGAATTTTGTTCAGGAAATTTCTTTCTTCTTGACTTCCTATCTGAATTTTCAAGAATTACGTTTTTAAACTGTAAGAGTTTCCTTCAAGAGTTCTACAATTTTCGAACAAATTTTTGCTGGTTTCATGAATTTTCCAGATTTCGAGATTTATCTTCAAGATTTTTGGAATTTTTCACAAATATGTATTTCTGAAATTTGGGTAAGTTTATTTGGAGATATTTAAAAATTTCAAGCAATTTTTCAGATTTGAAAAATTTTCTTCAAAAGTTCTGTAATTTTCACGCATCTAGATTTTTGGAACATTTCATATATTTTTTTAAATGTTTACTATTTCCCCATAATTTATCAATAATTTTTGCTTCGTTTTGAAATTTCTTAACTCGTAGAATTTTCCTTTTCCTTTTTTTCTAATTGGAATTTTGACAAATTTTTTTTGCAAATTTTGATAAATTCTATAATTTTCAAACATTTCATCTTCTTTTGAGTTTTCGGAATTTATTAGATTACCTTTTTTATTACTTTTGAACTTTTCAAGCAATTTTTTGCATTTCTTATTTTAATTCTTATTTGAATTTCGAGGAATTTATCTTCTTTCCGAATTGCGAGAGATTTCTACATTTCGAGCTTATTCTTCTTCTCAATTGTTCTCGTTTTATTAATTCGAAATTTTCAGGCATTTTTTCCATTTCCTGGAGTTTTTCTCTTCTTTTCTTTCTATTGTCCGATTTTTAGAATTTTCGAATTTCGACTTCTGCAATTGACTTGTAAATATTCATTTGGACTCCAAGAGTTTTTTTTAAATCAAAATATTTAGTAATTTTTCTTCTAAATATCGAGAGGTTTCTTCAAGAATTTTAGAATGTAAAAAAATCAAGGTTTTTATGGAAATTTTCATTCTAGAATCTTAGAATGCCTGCATTTTATTTTTTTTAACTTATCTATCTAGATTTCTTTCAAGGGTTTTGCAATTTTTTGGCTATTTATTTTTTTCGACTCCTAGAATTTTTAATTTTCAATATTTTATTTCCAAATTGAGTTTCTTCAAAATTTTTAAAATTATTAATTATAATTAGAAATTTTCAGAATTCCAGAATTTTCTTTAAGAGTTGTGGATTTTCCAATTTTTTTCTTCTATCCTAACTATTTTAAAATTTATTTTTTCAATAGTTTTTCTGGAGAGTTTCAAAATTTTCAAGCACTTTTTATTGCTTTCTTCAGATTTCGAAAATTCTAGAATTTATTTGCATTTCTTGTTTTTTATTATGGGAATTTTCCTCAAGAAATTATTTTCCAAATTGCGAGAGTTTTTTTAAATAATTCTAGAATTTTCAAGCAATTTTTGTTTTAGGATCCTGGAGCCAAAACTCGAGAATTACTTTCAAGATTCCTCCTAAAATTTTCCTGCACTTTATGTATTTTTATAATCGGAATTTTTGGTAATTATATCAAGAGTTTTTAAATGTTTCTTCGAAATAATTTTCAACAGTTCTAGAATTTTCAAGCAAATTTACTTTCATGTTTCATTTTATTAGATTTTCTAGTACTTTTTCTTTTAAAATGCAAAGTCGTTTCGAGAGTTTTTTAGAATTGTTTACATTCTTTCCTTGGTTTTCTATGTAATCGGAATTTTCTTAACTCCTAAAATTTTATTGCATATATTTATCTTAAGAGAAATTTCAAGATTTTTTCATACAATTTGCGATGAATGGCTTAGAGAATTCTAGAATTTTTAAGCAAATTTTCTGCAATTTTCTAGAATTAGAATTATTATTATTATTATTATTATAAGAAAAAATTCTTCAAGAATTAAACTTTTTCAGCTATTTCTTTTTCTTGACTCCTAGCATTTTTTTCCATCTCTAGTTGTGTCTTATCGAAATATACAAGAAATTTCCAAATTTCTAGAAATTTCTTCAAGAATTTCTTCTAATAATTTTTTACTAGAGATTAGCTTTTTCGTATTTTTTCAGAAATAGTATTTTTCTTCTAAATCACGAGATTTTTTTTAGAAAATTACAGAATTTTTAAGTCATTTATGTATCTTGAATTTTCTGGCATTTTCAATATTTCTTTTCCAAATTGTTAGAGTTTTCTTTAAGAATTATATAATTTTAAAGCAATTTTTCAGTTTTCAAGAATTATCTGCAAAAATTTGCTAAACTTCTAAAATTCTCTTGCATTTCTTGTTTTTAGTAAATTATTCCCCAAATTATGAAAGTCTTTTTTCAAGAGTTTCAGAATTTTCAAGTAATTTAAATCTAGAATTTTCCAGATTTTGAAAATATTCTTCAAAAGTTCCAGAATTTTCTTCTATACGTTTTTCGACAGTTCAATTCAAGTAATTTTCCTTCAGGACTTTCTGTTATTTTCTAGTTGTTCATTGTTTTCAAAAGTGCTGTAATTTTTCAGAATTTTGTTTTCTCGACTTCTTTTTCTTGTTTTATTTACTCAGAATTTTGGAATTTTTCTAAAAACATTAAAGAATTTTTGTTCCAGTTTTCTGTAATTTCCTAAATTTCGAAAAGAAAATTCTAAAGTTTTGGAGTTTTGTAGCAATATGTAATTTAGATTCCTACACTTTTTTCTCTGCATATTCTTCAAAATATCATGAATTTTCCTTGAGTGTTTTCAATCAATTTTATTTCAAATTTCTTTTCAGATGTCGAAACTTTTCTTTGGGGGTTTTATTATTTTTAGTAATTTTTTTTCAATACTCCTAGAATTTTATAGTATTTTTTGTGTTATCTTATCGAAATTTTTAGGGACTTTTTTCAAATTGCGAGAGATTCTTCGAGAAAAATTTCAAGCAATTTTGTTGTACCATTCTAGAATTTTCCAGAATTTAAAAATTTTAGAACTCCTAGAATTTGATCCCTTATTTTATCTTATTAGAATTTTCAGGAATGATTCCTCCAAATTATGAGAGGTGGTTTAGAAAATTTTAGAATTTTAAAGCAAATTTTCGTTGCAGGTTTATCTTATTAGAATTTTCAAGAATTTTTCCTCCAAATTATGAGAGATGGTTTAGAAAATTCTAGAATTTTAAAGTAAATTTTTGTTGCAGTTTACAGTAATTTTCCAGATTTTCTTCATTAGTCCTTGAACTTTCCGGCAATTTATCTTCTTGATTCCTAGAATTTTCCTTAATTTCTTATTTTATCCTGTGGGAATTTTCAGGAATCAAGCAATTATTTTTGTAGATTTCTGCATTTCTCCAGGTTCAGATAATTTTCTTTAAGAGTTTTGGATTTTTTTAAATTCCTTATTTTATCTCGTAGTAATTTTCTTGTAAATTGCGAGAGATTTCTTTGAGAATTCTTGAATCTTTAAGCAGTTTTGTTGTAGATTTCTTTACTTTTTTAAATTTAGTCAATTTTCTTGAAGAGTTCTCGATTTATCTTCTTCTTAACTGATAGAATTTTCTTGCATTTCTTGGAATTTTCAGAATTTTTTCTTCCAAATTGCGACAGTTTTCTTAAAAAATTCTAAAATTTTCAATCAATTGTCGTGATTTGTGCAATTTTCTATATTATGTGAATTGTCTTCAATAGTTCTGTAATTTTTTCTAGTAATTTATCTTCTCGATTACTTATTTTACTTTATCAGAATTTGTAAGAATTTTTTCTTGTGATACATTGTATTTAAGAGTTTTAAGCATTTTTTCTTAAATTAAAACAAAAATCATTAAACCTTTTTGAGTCTATCTATAATTAATCTTCGCAATTTTTTTAATTTTGACATGTTTCAGTGTTTTATAAACGAATTCTATAATTTTTAAGTATTTTTGTTACAGTTATCCATATTTAAATCTTTTTCTTCAAAATTCCTCAAATTTTCTAGCAGTTTCTCTTCTAGAATTTCTTAAGAAAACTGTCGCAAATTGTAAAAAAACTTTCTGAAAAGGAAATTCTAGCAAGATTAACTCTAGAAGAAATTATTGGCTAAATATGAAAAATTGCATTGCAAAACCTACAAAAAAATGACTTCAAGATGTTAGAATTCTCAAAGAAATTTGTCGCAATTTAGAACAAATTTATCACAAGATAAGACAGGGAATGCTAGAACATTCCAAAATTCTTAAAGAAAATTATCAAAGCTTGAAAAATTACTTCTACAACAACAACAATCTACAACAATAATTGATTGGGAAACTAGAGGAAAAAATTCTCGAAAAAAATCTCTCATTATTCGATAGAAAAATTTCTGAAAATTTCGACAGGATGAAACAAAATAATGAGGGAAATTATAGGGATCGAGAAGGCAAATTGCTGGAAAAGTCGACAACTCTTAAAGAAAATTCTACAAATCTGGAAAATTGCAGTAACTTACAACGAAAATTTGATTTAAAATGTTTAAATTTTCTAAACCATCTCAATTGAAGAAGAAAAATTCTAGGAGTTCTGAAATTATCAAATTCTGGAAAATTGCAGTGGCCTATAATGAAAATGGTTGGAAATTTTTGAATTCTCGTAGAAATCTCTTGCAATTTGAAAAAAAAAACGATGATAATTTTGATAAGATACAAGAGAAATTACTCAAAATTCTAACATTCTTGAGGAAAATTTTCGAAATCTAAACCAGAGTTTAAAAACACTCAATGCAATTTTGAAGAATGGGCGGAAAAAATCTAAGAGTCTAGAGTAAAAAATTGCTGCAAAATCCCAAAAAAATATTTACAGATTTTTTTCTTGACTCCTAGAATGTTCTTGTATTTCTTGTTTATCTAATAGGAATTTTGAGGAAATTTTCTTTTAAATAATGGTATTTTTCTTAAAGATGCTTAATTTTTGTTCCAAGTTTTTGCAAGAGAATTACGAGAATTTTCCTCTAAATTTCTGCAATTTTGTAACAAATTTTTTCTCTAGACTCTTAGATTTTGTCTTGGTATTCTTCAAAAATGCGTTGAGTGTTTTCAAGCAATTTTGTTCCATATTCAACTCAGATTTCGAAAATTTTCTTCAAAGGTTTTAGAATTTTTAGTAATTTTTCTCCTCTAGTTCTAGAATTCTGTTGTATTTCATGTTTGATCTTTCAAGAAATTTTAGGGAGTTTTTCCAAATTGAAATCTCTTTTCTTCGAGGAAGATTTTTTCCAGAATTTGATTTTTTAAAATTCATAGAATTTGAAAAGCATTTTTTCACTTATTAGAATTTTCAAGACTTTTTCTTTCAAATTGCGAGAGATATTTCAGGAAATTCTAGATTTTTTAAGCAAATTTACTGTAATTTTCCAGATGTTAGAAATTTCCTTCAGGAGTTCTCCAATTTTCTTTTAATTTTTCTTCTCAATTCCTAGAATTTTATTTCATATTTCATTTTATTAGGATGTTCAGGAACTTTTCTTCTAAATTGCTTAGAGAGTTTTTAGAATGTTCAAGCAAATTTTTGCTGCAGTTTTTGCAATTTTGAAAATTTTTTACTCCTAAAAATTTTGTAACTTTCCAGATACTTTTTTTCTTGACTCCTAAAATTTACTTGCTCTTCATAGTTTATCTTATTGGATTTTTTAGGAATTTATCTTTAAAATTTCTCCTAAAATTTTTTATATCATTGAAATTCTCAGGTATTTTCCTTCCAGGTTTTTGAACTTTTCCAGATTTTGAGAATTTACTTCTGTTCTGGAATGACCAGTAATTTTTGTTTAGACTGTAAGAATTTGTAGAATTTTCAAGCAAATTTTGTTGCAGATTTCTAGAATTTCAGAATTCTTCATGCTATTTGTTTTTCGTCTCTTAAATTTCTATTTCCAAAGAAACTTTATACTTTTCCATACTTTTCTTCAAGAGTTCTAAAATTTTCAAGCAATTTTTATTGAATGTTTCTCGGATTTTTCACATTTCACAAAGAGATTTTTTTTTTAAATTTTGGAATAATTGCATTTCTTGATTTATATTATCGAAATTTCTGTAGATTTTTTCATATCTCAAGAATTCTGTCATTTTCAAGACTCGTAGATTTTTGTTGGTTTTTTAATTTTATCTTTAATTAATTTTTAATAATATTTCTTTCAAATTGCGAGAGTTTCAAAATTGTTCCAGGCTTCCAGAATTTTTTGGATTTCAAAAAATTTTTTGGAGAGTTTTTAGATTGTTAGAAAGTTGTAGAATTTTTAGGCAATTTTTCAAATTTAGACAGTTTTCTTTAAGAGTGTTTTTTCAATCAATTTTTGTTATTGGTTTTGAATTTTGTTTAAGAGTTTCTTCAAGAGTTGTAGAATTTTTAGGCAATTTTTCAAATTTAGACAGTTTTCTTTAAGAGTTTTTTTTCAATCAATTTTTGTTATTGGTTTTGAATTTTGTTTAAGAACTGGGGAATTTTCTAGTATTTTTACTTCTCGACTTCTAAAATATTCTTGCATCTTTTATCTTATTAAAACTTCTAGAAATTTCTAGTTCGAAGTACAAGAAATTTCTTCAGGAGATGATTTTTCTAAATTGCTAGAAATTTCTTCGAGAGTTATAGAATTTTTATACAATATTTTTTTACAGATTTAGAATTTTTTTTTTGTGTTCTGGATTTTTCAGTAATTCGCTTTCTCGATTCCTAAAATTTTCTTATATGTTTTATTGTAATATATTTTTCAGAAAGTTTTTTTTTCTAAATTGAGAGATTTTTTTGACAATTCTAGAACTCCGCCCGTTTATTTTATATTGATTGTATGTATATTATATATTTTTTTGTAATTTGTAAGCAGGAGAAGCAAAGACAATAATAAAGAATAAAGAATTTTTAAGCAATGTTTCTTATAAGTTTCAGCATTTTTTCAAAGTTTGATATTTTTTTTAAAATAATTAAGCAATTTAAAATTTTCTTGTGTTTTTTGTTTAATCCAATTAGAATTTTATTTCTGGAATTTCCAAGCAAATTATTTATTCCAGATTTTTAAATCTTTCTGATTTCAAGAAGAGTTCAAGGAAATTTCCAGTAATATTTCTTCTAGACTCCTGAGATTTTTCTAATCGTAATTTTTCGTTGCTAGAAGATTTAAAACATTTTAAATACTATTTTTGATGTTTAAAAAATTCTAGAAATTTGGAACAAAAATTGCTAGAAAATTTAACAACTCTTGATAAAGTCTCTTGCATTTTGGAAGAAATATTAAAGTTACAAAGAAAACTTGTTGAAAAATTTCAGTACTCTCTCGTAATTGAGACAAAAATTCAATGAGAATTATAGAATTTTCAAGTAATTTTTGTTATAAGTTTTTTCCTCTACTCCTAAATTTTTTTTGCACTTCCTGTTTTATGTTATCAGAATTTGCAGCAATGTTTCCTCTAAATTTTGGGAACATTCATGAAAAGTTCTAGAATTTTCAAGCAATTTTTTGTTTCAGACTTGTGAAACTTCATAATTTTGGAGAATTTTCTGTAAAAGTTCTAAATTTTTTATACTCCTACAGTTTTTTTGCATTTCTTCTTTTATCTTCGCAGAATTTTCTACAATTTTTCTTACAAATTAAGATTTCTTTAACAGTTCTAGTATTTACAAACAATTTTTCTTGTAAGTTTTTGTAAATTTTTAAATTTCAAGAATTTTCCAGCAATTTTTCTAAAAGAAAGTCTTACGACGTTTTTGCCACTCTTGTTTTATATCAGATTGTTTACGATTTTTTATTCCACATTGTGAAAAATTTCCTGGAGAATTATTGGATTTTCAAGCAAAATTTTGGTAGGTTTCTGTAATTTTAAGGCTTTTGGAATTTTCTAGCAATCTTTCTTTTCGACTTCTACAATTTTCGTGCATTTATAATTTAATCTCAATGGAATTGCCAGGAATATTTTTTTCTAAATTCTGATAGTTTTTAATATATAATATAAGATTTTAAAGTTTGTTTATTTCCAGGCGGAATATTTACATTTATAGGAGAGTCATAAATAAAAATACTATTTTAGTTTCAGGTTTCTTAAACTTTCCAAATTTCTAGAATATTTTAAACTTTCTGGAGTTTTCAAGAAAATTTTCTTCAAGACTCCTTAATTTTATTTATTCCTTATGTTATCTTATCGAAATTATCAAGAACTTTTTCTTCCAAATTGCAAACTACGGAATTTTTTTAGAAATTTATCTTTGGAGAGTACAAATATCTAATTAATCATTATAAATAATTTAGTCTAGATCATTAAGGTTCCTTTTTCAAATTGATTTATTCGAGAATCAATTACATTTCTTATCTCAATAACGTATAATCTCACCGGCAATGCTGTCGCGTTTACAAATTCTTTGTTTGTGGAGAGATCCATTCATCCGCTCTAAGAATTTATGGCGTCCCCGCGGCGGCAGGGGCACTTTTCATTTGACGGATTTTCGTCGCGGAAATTGATGGGGAAATTTCTGAACGTCAACGGTACGAAACGCCCCGAGAATTATGAGCGATAAAGCGGGAGAAATGACGCGTTCGACTACTCCTTTTTCTCGGGCGCCCTTATCCTCCCCCGTGCACTGTTTCCACTGATGAACGATGTTTGCCATCTTAAAAATGCCCTTAACTGGAGGAAGGAGGGCGGAGGGCGGGCGAAACGTACACGGGTAATGTATTCATGTATGCGGCAATATGCGCGACACTTAATCAAATCACAAATTGCAAACCTTGCACTCTCGCACAATTTCTCAAGAAAATAGAGACTGTGTGCACGGAGAGAACTGTGGCAATTAATTTCCACCGGGAAGGCTGGGGATTCGATTAAGTAGACAGCACATTTTATATGAGAAAATGATGATGGTAATGTAATCGTAAATAAAATATTTCAAGTTTCTATAAGATTATGTTAGTGTTTATTGGCATGCCATGATATTGTCGTTCTAAAAGATATAAATAATATATTAATTATCATCGAATCAAAGAGAGTGAGAAGATGAAGATGATACATATAATTTTTAGCTGATTCTGGCTCAGATATAATAAATGAATCTTCTAATATTCAATAGTTACAGACAATTAAATTGGTGGTTTCTTTTGGTTAATAATTTCAGTTGCAATTTTTGAAATATGTTATAGATAGTAAAATATATGTTTTTTTCCTAAAAAAGTTTAAGAGAAAAATGAGTTTGAATTTCAGGATAGATCTCAGAAAGCGATTGATTTTCTTAGTTATTTTGGACCAGTCTCATAATGCGTAATCAATAACTAACTTGAATAATTTTTTGGATTGTTATAACTAAAAACGTAAGACCATAATGTTTGTTATTTAGGTACATTAAATTTTCCGAAGAGAGCAAAAAAACAGTTGTTTTCACTACAAAGGTAATATTTTTTCTCTTCTTCTTCAACCTTATGTAAGACATCAGAAGATTTTGAAACGGCATGAAAGCTGTCGATTGCTATAGCCACGCTGGGTTACTTTCCAGTATCTGAAGATATAGAAATTTCAACACTATAGCCAGCAGATTATTTGGTCCTCTTCAGCTTAGTCTTCCATCACTGGTAATGGTACAGGTGCTTTTTTAAGTCAAGGTAACTTTAAGGTCAAGACCATTTAAAGACCATTTAAAGGCCATTTGAAAGACAATGTCAATCGAAGGTCTTTTGAAAGTCAAGGTTAATTGGAGGTCAAGGGCATTTGAAATTCAAGGTCTTTTGAAGGTTAAGGTCATATTAAGGACAAGACCAAGAACCTCTTTTCACACACACACACACACAATAATAAAAAGCAGAAAGGAAGACCAACAATCTTATAGAAGGATGGTATCAGAGGCATAATGAAAGATAGAGCAACAAAAGTGGATGACTGTTAAGACAAAGAAAAGTGGGATTAGGCAGAGGCTGTAGGAACTCCACTATATAAAACAACTCTTCTTCTTCTTCGGGCGCCTAATCGTTCCGAATATTGACGACCATCCTGGATATGATTACTTTGTTTATTGCTTCTACGAATAATTCTGTGGCAGTTTATGAGCATAGTGTTCTGAAATTTTCAAGCCATGGTATTATTCTTCTTTCTAGACCTCTTTTATCATAGAAAACAGTTTTTAAAAGGTGGTATTTGGTCTCGTTTCTCATAACGTGTCTAAGATATTCTAGTTTTCTTCTCTTAATGGTTTTCACCAGTTCCAAGTCACTACTACAACTCAATAACAGAATATATATATATATATATATATATATATATATATATATATATATATATATATATATATAAATTAGGATTTATCTTTAGACAAATAAAAGTTTTGGAATGACGACATTTTTCTTTAATAATAATATAATTGTAAACAACAAAATGGGAATATCAATCAGGTTTTACATCTTTCTCATGTGAAAACCTTCAACGTTTACCAAATTGGCAACTCTTATGTTTTAGGAAATTTCTACACCTTCTTCTTCTTTTCCTCTGCGCCCCATTCCGTTTCTGTTATTTTTGTTCTTTGTAGTACAATACATTTCTGTTAAGTAATTAAGATCAACACATAATTTTTGACCTTTTCTTTAAAGTTATTTTCATAAATTGATTCTAACACTCTGTTTTCATCCAAAGCTTCTTGTCAGTGTTGTTTATGGAAACCATAACTCTTAATTCGTAATTCTGCAAAGGTATCAAGCCTGTCACTCTCATTTTTTGGTTCCTGGTTTGAGTTTGAAATGTAGGATGAAATAAAACACGATTTTTTTATCACTTGATAATGATTTGGAAGAGTTGAAACTATAGTCGAACATAAATTATTAATATTGTAAAATCATTAATATACAGTGGTAAAAATCTTAGAAAATCGTGTTTTATTTCATCCTACATTTAAAAATAAAATACCACATCACCACCACCCTGTTCCTAGTCGCACACTTTCTTTATTACTAGATCTTGCCTTCCTAAAGAAAAGTACCTCCATAATTCCAAAACTTTCCAAGATATTTCTCGAAATTTGCAAAAACTGCTGGTGTTAAAAAATATAAGCCCGGTTTTAGCTTAAATGTAAGGGTTAATGTAAAGTGGGAATGGAATAGTGTATGTAGGGTGGGTGGGCTGTTTTTATTCTAGGCTTCAACCAGTACGTTTAATCAAATGATGCATCTAACAAATGTTTTTATTGAATTTCCTCTGTAGTACGTAATTAATAAAACTGTAAAACGCTTGCGTGTGTTTTACTGATTGGAGAGTGGGTCTGAGGCCACCCACCCACCCTACATATATTTATTTATTTTAGGTATAACACTGCTGATGATTTTTGTTAATTTAATCAAGGTTGTGACTATTTGTTTCCTGAAAAATTTATAATTGATCTGTAGGTGTGGTTAATGTGCATATGTAGGGTGGGTAGCTGTCCTAAGACCCACCCACCAATCAGTAAAAGACACGCGAGCGTTTTACAGTTTTATTTATTTTTAGTCTACACTAATACAGTTTATTAAGTGATGCATTTAACAAATTTTTGTGTAGTAATTAATTAATTAATTAAATTGTAAAACGCCTGAGCGTGTTTTACTGATTAGAGGGTGGGTCTTAGGATACCCACCAAGCCTACATGTTTCGCTTGATATTAGGTATAACACTGCTGATGATTTTTGCCAATTTGATTAACGCTTTCACTGTTTGTTTCCTTGAAAACTAAACGCTAATTGGTAGGTGTAGGTAATGTGCATATGTAGGGTGGGTGGTTGGCCTCGTATCCACCCTCTAATCAGTAAAACACAGGCAAGCGTTTTACAGTTAAAATAATTAATTACTACAGAAAAAATTGATATAAAATTTGTTATATGCATTATTTTATAAAATGTGTCCTTTGAAGCCACCTATCCGCTCTTCATATATTATCAGACCCACCCTCCAATCAGTAAAACACACAATTACGTCAATAAAGTTTATCAAATAATGCATTTAATACAATTTACGTCAATAAAGTTTATCAAATGATGCATTTAATACATATTTATAGATTTTATTGTAGTAATTAAATGATTAAATTGTAAAATGCTTGCCAATGTTTTACAGATTGGATTGTGGTCTAAGGCCACCCATCCACCCTACATATTGTTATTTATTGTAGGTATAACACTGCTGATGATTTTTGCTAATTTAATTAACGGTTTTACTGTTTGTTTCCCTGGAAACTAAACGCTGATCTATAGGTGAAGTAAATGTGCATATGTTGGATGGGTGGCTGTCCCCTACCCCACCCTACATATTTCTACTGATTTTAGATATAACCTTGCTGATAATTTTCACAAATTATTCAACGTTTGCAATCTTGATTTCCCTGGAAACTAAAAGCTGATTTGCAGGTGTAGTTAATGTGCATATGTAGGGTGGGTGGGTGGCCTCAGACCCACCCTCTAATCAGTAAAACATAGGTAATTGTTTTACAGTTTAAATAATTAATTACTACAGAAAAAAATGATATAACATTTGTTAGATGCATCATTTCATAAAATGTGTTCTTTGCAGGGTGGATAAAAAACCACCGCTCTCCATATATTATCAGACCCATCCTGCAATCAGTAAAACACACAATCTACCCTTCGACCAATACAGTTTTTCAAATGATGCATTTAATGCATTTTTATATATTTTTTGTAGTAATTAAATTATTAAACTGTAAAACGCTTGCCTTCGTTTTACTGGTTGGGTCTGAGGCCATCCAACCACCCACCCTACATTTTTACACTGATATATGACCCTGCTGATGTTTTTTGCTAATTTAATTAACGGTTTCAATCTTTGTTTCACTGGAAGCAAGACACTGATCTGTAGTTGAAGTTAATGTGCATATGTAGGGTGGGTGGGTGGCCTCATACCCACCCTCTAATCAGTAAAACATACGCAAGCGTTTTAAAATTTAGTTTACTTTTAATCTACGCTCCGATCAATAAAGTTAATCAAATGATGCATTTAACCAATTTTTTATCGATGTTTTTTGTAATAATTAATTAATTAAACTGTAATACGCTTGCGTGTGTTTTACTGATTAAAGGGTGGGTCTGAGGCCACCCACCCATCCCACATATATTTATTGATTTTAGGTATAACACTGCTGATGATTTTTGCTAATTTAATAAACGCTTTTACTGTTTGTTTTCCTGGAAACTAAACGCTGATCTGTAGGTGAAGTTAATGTACATATGTAGGGTGGGTGGGTGCTCACTATACCACTCTCCAATTAGAAAACTTACGCGAGAATAAGTGAATTAAATATTTAACATAATCACCTTCATAATAGAAAGTAAAAATTTAACAAAAATTTGCTTGAAAATTCTAAAATTCTCTAAGCAATTTTGAAGAAATATTCCTAAAAATTCTAATAAGATAAAATATGCAATCAAATTCTAGGAGTTGTAAAATGATCAAATTTTGAAAAATATTTTAATTCTCGAAGACATCTCTTGTAATGTCAGATATAAAGTGTCCTTGTAATCAAATATTACAAACTTGAATTTGAATCTGGAGTTAATAGATTGATGAGTTTGAGTAGAAAACGCGTTTTCAAATATTTTGGTATATTTGGTTTCTTTATTTCAATATTTGATTGCGGTAAATTGTCAAATATATTATTTAACGCAAAAGATAAAGTCAGTCCTCTAAAAAAATCAGGTGTTTATAAAATTTTGTGTGCCGAATGCAACTCTACTTATATAGGTCAAACAGGTCGCAGCTTCGAAACTAGTTTTCTGAACATTTCAGGGCGTATAGGTTAAATCAAAGTAGTAGTACTTTTTCAAACCATTCTTTAGAATGTAAACATGAATTTCCCAAAATCCAAAATCTAAAAATTTTACATCACTGTACCAAAGGTACAAAGCTTAATCTCCTCGAATCTGCCGAAATTTTCAAAGCAAGTAATAATCCTCGCTTTAATCTGCTTAACGAGCAAACAGATTTAATGTACACACCACTTTTCAAAAATCTATAATCCGTTAACGATGCGTAATCCCCTTCCTTTTACCTACCCGACAATAATTACCCCCCAACCCTCTACACATTATTACAAATAGAACTCCTGCATTAATTTGCTTCAATGACATTAAACCGTCGAAACTTAAGTCGTGTGTTTTTGTAATATATGTATATATATATTACATAATTTTTAGTGGGTAAAACATAGTAAGTGCGTTAGTTAAGTGTTTAATAATTATTATTAACCAAAGCTTTAGAAAGATATACAAGATATTAATCACAACTATTGTAAACATGAAAAAACAAATGAGTTTCAGAAGATTGTCACCAACCAATATGTTAAATTGACTGTTTCAAATTTAAATGGTCTCCATAATTATTTCTGGAAATTTAGTTTTAATATTACAGAAGAATAATTAAAACTGAAGATACTAATTGTAAGAGGATTCTTGATCTTCAAAAT
This sequence comes from Ontholestes murinus, assembly GCA_963969525.1. Lineage (NCBI taxonomy): Eukaryota > Metazoa > Arthropoda > Insecta > Coleoptera > Staphylinidae > Ontholestes > Ontholestes murinus. The sequence goes on from OZ018391.1 coordinate 72,620,415, forward strand.
GCCCTGACTTTAAATTCCTTGGTTGGTTTTACTTTCTTAGGGAGGAAGGAAAGTAAAGGTAAAAAATACCTCTGGCCTTCACATCTAGCATTATTTTTTTAAGTTTAGGCCAAAAACTCAACAATCCAAAAAAAAACTAAATTTTTGGAAATATGGAAGAAAAAATTGAGTTGTTAAAGATTGTCACAAGCCAAAATAAAAATTCGATAGTTTTAAAGAAACCCCACCCTTAAATCCTAGGCATACAAAATTTCAATAGATTTATTTTTATTATTAAAGAACATTAATCAAACCTTTAAAAGATAGATTAAAAAAAATATTGGTCAGGGCTTCAGAAAGATGGGTAAAACAGCTATCCTAAAAATTAATTGAAACTTTTACAAAAAACGTAAACATTAAAAAAATAAGTTTCTGGAAAGTGTTATCATGATGATTGATCAAATAGGTAGTTCTAAAGAAACTGGACGGTTTAAATCTTCTGAGTTTATTAATCTAAGGAATTTGTTGTTAATAATAAAGAATAGATAATTTAAAATTTTACAAGAAATTAAACGGTAACTTTTTTAGGAAAAGATCAGTGACAAATAATTTACTATTTAGCTTCACACCTCAAGAATTATATTTCTAACATCTTTTTTGGCGCCTCGACTTAAAAATAAAAATGCTGAAAAATTCAGAAGTTGTGCCAAGTATTGATCAAAATAAACAACACATTAAACACAAGTTTTTACTACATTTATTATTATTATTTTTACTATTATCATATTATTGTACGCCAATTAAGGTCCTTTTTTTGTATAAAGATGGAAAAAACTTAAGGATTACGTAAAAAGCTATTCTTAATAATTTGCTCACTTTTAGTAGTAACATATATTTAAAATATTTACATTTAAATGATGAATAATGAATGAGGTGTTAATGTATTAATCAGTCAAAAGGCTTTCGACCAGAGGTCTTTCTGCCTACTCATTTTTAATTGTCACAAAAACAATATTTTATAGTTTCCTATACGGAGAAAGTAAAAATTGAGTTCTTAAAGATTGTAACCAGCCAAAGTAAAGAATTTGTGGTTTAAAAAAGCACATGGAACGTCTGTGGTGACTTTTCTTAACATTTTTAACTCATTATAAAAAATGTTCTTCGTAGCATTCTTCATCTTTGGGCTTCTTGGACAATAGTATTATATTTCTTTTTTAAAAGCAGTGAGAAAAATGTAATTTTGGCTACCACAGCCAAAAATTTATTTTCTCAAGTTAAAGATAAAATCATTTGCCTTCAGAAACATAACTATCCCAAATATTCATTAAAACGATTTGTAAAAATGAAAAAATATTCATGAAATTGCCATCAGATAGGTGGTTCTAAACAAGATCGGCAGTTTAAATATTTCAAATTGTTTTTCAAGAAATCTGTTGTTAATATTGAAGAGGGATTAAGTTAAGTGTTTCTTGCGATCTTCGCCTTCAATTGCTTGGTGCATTTTTCCTTTTAGAAAAGAGCAGTGTAAAAAAACAACTTTTAGCTTTTACAATTTTTTTTCTAATTTCTTATGGTCTCAAAAAATTATTATATATGTACATATAATATTTTACCATAATCAAAAATCTATTCTCTTAGCTCTAAAAATAATAATTTGTCAAAGGTTCAAAAATATTATTCCAAAAATTAATTAAAGTTATTGTAAAAACGAAACAAAAAATTGTTCCAATCACTAACCAAATAATCATGAATTGTATATAAATATATATTTAAGAGGATTAATTAAGGTTTCTGAAGAATATTCTAAGTAAATATTCTATTTTTTTTAGGTTTTGTAAAAATTTCTTTTGAGTCGGTTTTGGCGCTTTAAAGTTTTTTTATGACTTTAGACATTTTTTTTTGGAAAAACAGCAATGACATTAATTGTGTATTTGTTTTTATAGATGAAAACTTTTTTCTCTTAGAATTTACACTATCCTAACTTTTCTTTGTAGTCTGCAACAAAAAATTAAACATTTAAGAGAAAATAAGAGAGCTAAGGTAGATTAAACTACGAGACCCTGATGAGAAACGTTTTTTGCGAACAAAAATAAGTATTATCACACTTTAAAATAATAATCGATTATTTTTTCTACAGAAAAGATATTTTAGGAATCATCATCGGAGGGATTAATGTTTCTATTGTTTTTATAATTCTTATATTTTAACCAAATTCCTATAATTAAAAAAAAACAGTTATTAAACGTAAAATAATTATTTGTAGATGCATAATTTATGCTTCGGCGTCTTTAAACTTTTAAGTAAATAGCTAAGAATTTTTTTACTTTACAGTTTAGCTAGTTTTAAGTCTCGGTATTCAGTTAATATATTTTAAATGCTAAAGTAAAAACGTTTTTTTTAATATTTAAAAAACTTAGACAAACAGCAATTGTGGCTTCTTTAGGTAAAGATATTTCTTTGCCTGAAGAACCACGTCATATTACATAATATTATCTATATATTAAAGTTAGTTATTACTACAATTTTGCATCAATTAAACGCAAATAAATTATATAAATCTAATACAGTATTTCTATTATAATAAACTATCCCTAAAAATCGTATAAATAAACAAATCAACACAAATAATTTTCCACTTTTGTAATGATCCGCCATTCTGGACGATTAGATTCCAAGCGGTGATGTCCATACACAAATCTCGGTAGAAATATACAAGAATTGCGTTTGGACAATCAGAGCCTGAAACTGAATTGGAGCATCTTGAAGATCTTGCAGATTATCCTTAGAAATTGTTTGAAAATATTTGAAAAACATATAAATTTATTAGCATAAACGTGCTTATAAAAAATTTAATATTCAACAAAACACTCGTGTATGAATTATAGGTTAGAGGGTGTGATAGAGGACACCCACCCACCCTACATATATGTTGGTACCTTCACTAACTGTTTTAATTTCATAAAACAAAAACTAAAACCTAGTCTTTAACTTGTTTTTAATTAATCGACTCGATTTTGCATTTTGTAACAACATTTCATATAATGAATAATTACGTCAAAATTTTTAATGATCTTATTAGAGTCATAAATAATATCAAATCGGGCTTCATAGTATTGGCAATAAAATTAAAAAATTAGTTACTGAGATATTCAATTTTACAAAAATTTTCATTTAGAATTTTAAAAGTTTTTAATAATTTTTTAATATTTCTCATATTGAAATTAATCATACAAATTTCAATTTTTCCATATTTTTTTCCATATTTATTGAAACGTGTATTATATACTACAAAGATATTCTTCTTTAAGAGTTCTAAAATATTATTTTCTAAAATTTTTCAACAATTTTCTTGCATTTTTTAGTATTATTCTGGAATTCATCTTCAAACAGCGAACATCTTTTTTTATCATTTTCCAAAAATGTATCTTTCAGATTTCTAGGAAATTGTCTTCTATGATGGAAAGATTTTCTTTTCTAGGATTCTAAAATGTCATGTCTCTTTCAGACTTCTGAAATTATTCAACCATTTTATATTTTTTTTGTTTGTTATTATTCACTTATTGCTTTATGTTAAATAAATCTTCAATTAATTTATCTTGCAAACTGCGAAGGATTTTATTTTCTTTCCTAAATTTTAACAATTTCTCTTATGCCATATTCCAGCAGAATTTATCGTATAAGCTAATTTTCTACAGGGCGGCATTTTCTCCAGTCTCTCCTGAATTGAGCACAAGAGCTAGACGATTAGGATTGTCTTCTTCTCTTTCAGTTTACGTATTTTATTTTTGGTGCCTTCTACCAGAGAAATTCTCAGCTGATGGTCGTAGGATCTGTTCCACCTGACGTGCATACCCTTTTTAGTTCCGACTGCCTCTTCTACCTCCGCTATCTATCCGTATTTTGGCATTTTGTCCACGAGTGTAATTTTGATTGAATTACTTTAAGTGATAGCTTTATAAACTTGAACGATCGTTTGATGCCACTGAATGATCTTAAACGACTGTTGTTATCAAATGATGATCAACGGTCGTTGATTTACATTAATTATTATATAACTCAATGTGATCATTGCATAACCTTTAGTAATCATTTAATGATATTGAACAATAATCGCATTACCTTCAATAATTGTTAGTTAATCTTAACTGATAGTTAAATGATCTTAAATGACAGTTAAATAACAGAAAAACTATTATGACAAGTGTATTTGGTTTGAAAATTTCAAAATGCATTCACAAATAATATATTTACAATAATAATTTTACTTTATCACTACTGAAAACAAAATGGCGACGCTTAAAATTTGAATGGGAGGAAATAAAATGCGACTCTTGGTTTGAAAAATTGTAAAACTATTATGACAATTGGATTTGGTTTGAAAATTTCAAAAATTCATTTAGAAATAGTGTATTTATAGTAATATTCGAAAATATTTGCTTTATCATTGCTGAAAACAAAATGGCGACCCTTAAAACTTGAATTGAAGAAAATAAAATGCGTTTCTCAGTTTGAAAAATTGTAAAACTATTATGACAAATGGATTTGGTTTTAAAATCTCAAAATCCATTTAGATATAGTGTATTTATAGTAATAATTAAAAATATTTGCTTTATCGTTGCTGAAAACAAAATGGCAACTCTTAAAACTTGAATGGAAGAAAATAAAATGCCTTTGGTTTGAAAAATTTTAGAACTGTTATGACCAGTGAGTTTAGTTTCAAAGTATCAAAATCCATTGAGAAATAATATATGTAAAATTATAATCCAAAATATTTGCTTCATCATTGCTGAAAATAAAATGGCGACGCTTAAACCTTGAATGGGAGGAAAGAAAATGCGTCTCTCGGTTTAAAAAAATGTAAAATCATTATGACAAATGGATTTGGTTTGAAAATTTCAAAATAGTATTTCAATCTATCCCTAAAACTTTAGGTAATTTAATAAAATCAAGGTTTTACTTGATAAATCAATATCACAGTTCGAACCAACTCAACGTTGATTGGTTACTGAATGATCGTATGACCTTAAAAACCACTAATGACTTTAACATGATCTTAAATATTTAACTGACCTTGATTGGTTATTGAATGATCGTTTAGTAAGACCTTAAAAATCACTAACAACTTTTACATGATCATTGATTACAATTTTATTTAAAAAAATAAATAATGACGGAAATAAAAATCAACATCACGCCTTAGAAAAAAATATATATGTATTTAATTTTTATTGAAACGGAATACAAAAGCCCACTCGATCCATCCGCACCACTAACGATTAATCTCCGTGATGGCCCTAGAGCCCGCCTTTGACTCTCACTTCAGGTTCGCAATTTCGTTCTCGTTTTTTTTTTCGTTCGTTCGTTCGTTCTCCTTTCGCCGTGTGCATCTCATGGACGGATAAGGGCGTGGGATTATCTCCCGGCCTCGGAGGGAGAGAAAGACAAAAATAATAATGGGAGAGGAGATTCAAATCCTTAAATGGGAGTGGGCGCTGATAATGGCGGATCCATTTAGGAGATACTGTCCTTGGGCGGGAGGAGAATAAAGGGAAAAAAAGTGCGCCACAAAAGCGACGGACACTGATAGCCTCCGCTCTTCCTTTTAATAACATCAAACCGCTATAAAACTCGGTGTGTTTTTACTAACTACAAAAAAAAAAATACTTTTTGTTATTAAAAAAAAATATATATCAGCACTAGATCATTAATATATAGGTCGAGGCTTGATTTAAATTTCCGTTATTCGCAACGTCAAAAATGTTGCACCAATCAAAGCGAAACAATTACGCGCCATCGCTGACTGGAGCCAATTTTTGACAGCCACCGCCACGTCCGTCCACTATCTGCTCATCACGATCCGACAGCACGTCCGATAAAATAAACATTACGGGAAAAGAACGCCGGCGGACAGCAGGTTGGCATAATGTAAATATTGCAGCGTTATTATTATTATTTTTCCAGTCGGCAATCAACCAGAAACTAACAGCCGACGGTCCGTCCGATCAATAGATGGCGCTGCGTCGCGTATCGATCGTCTTTTATTTGAGTATTTTTATTAACGGAAAATCGCGTAATATTTATTTCTGTAGGTGAAAATTAGTACGAATTTAAGTTTTAAATTAAAAAATTCATTCAACATTTATTAGAAATAAATTATTTTTAAAAAAATTTATCAAAAAAAAAACAATTATACATAGTTTCTAAGCTACAGTTAAAATCATCTAAAAAATAATTTTACTTAAAAAGAAGTTGAAGAAATTCGTACAAGTTAAAGATCGAGTTGAAATTTCAGAGAGAGAAAAAAATATTAAAGATTTGTAAAGAAAAAGTTATCCGTTCAAACAGGTATCTAGTGCAAAGCTAAGCTAATAGATGGCACCTCTATGGTAATATCTTCACTGACGTTTTACAGTTAACAAGGTTTAAAAAAAATCTGAAAACATGAATTTTACAATAAATAATTAAAATTTCTTAAAAGAAAATAAACAATTGATCAAATTGGGAGAAGTAAAACTCTCGCCACTGCAAATCTCTTCGAAATAATACTAATATGACCGTCCCCCAGATTTCACACTCAATCTACTCTATGAGGAGTTTCCACTTCCGGTCCTTGGACCAGGCAATCTCTGTCCTTAGGACCTTTTTTGCCCTTGAACACTCTGCCTCAAGCGTGGCCATCGCCTCCTCATCTAGGCTCCGGACCCTGGTCTTGCTTGCCCTTCACTCGCCATGTTTGCCACTTCATCCTTTGAATTTACAGAAGAACAAATAAGAGATGATAAAACCGATAAACCAGAAAAAAATAAAAAGTTAAGGGAAGCTAGCAAACCAGAAACCAAAAATTAAATTATCATCGCCGACCTGGTAAAAGGTAATAAACCTTTAAGTAAAACACCTACATTCAAGAACTCGCAAGCTAAAGACAACAAGGACCCAAGAAATTTAAGAAGCAACTCTACGGCATCATCTAAAAGTCATCACAACGTTAACAAATGTAAAAATCAAAATGAATAACTACATAAAAGACTTTGAAGCGAAAAATTCACAAACTGAAAAACTTTATCAATTAGTGAATGTGATAAGGTTTGTAATATTAATGAAAACAACTGTAATTTTAAACTAATACATAATAATATACGTAGTGCAAATAAAAATATAACTGAAATGAAGTGTTACCTTCTTTAAGAACTTAAAACTCCTAAAACTTGAAAACTCTAGAACTCTAAAATTCCATAGCTCTAAGGAATTATTAAACACATGAAACGCCGAATTCAAAAATTTTAAACCTCTTAATTTAGATTTCTAGAATACGAGAATTTAAGAATTCTAAAGCTTTAGAATACTAAAAATGTCTTAAACCTAGAATTATAGAAAACGAGAAACAATGACTACAAGTCAATTCAACAATAAAATTCTAACGCTCTAAAGAATTCTTAATTATGATAATGCCAGAATTCCAAAACTTTACACCTCTAAATTAAGGGCTTTAGATTTCTAGAGCACGAGAATTTAAGATTTTAAAACTCGAAAACATTAGAAACCTAAAATACAATAATCCAAGAATTCAAAAATTCTAAAACGACAAACCGTAAAAGTTTAAAACACACGAATCTAAGAATTTGAGATATCTGAATCTATTAATCTGTAAATGTCTAAAGTTCTAAAATTCTGGAACGCGAAAATGCAAGAATTCTAGAACTCTAAAATTCTTAATCTCTAAATAATTCTTGAACACACAAATCCTATAATTCCAAAACTTTAAAACTCTAAATTAAAAGCTTTAGATTTATAGAACACTAGAATCTAAGAATTTTAAAATTCTAAAACTTTAGAATCGTAAAAATGTTTTAAAACTTGTAAAACATTAAAATTCTAACGTTCTAAAGAATACTTAATTACGAGTATCCAAGAATTCCAAAATTGTTCACCACTGAATTAAAGGCTTCAGATTTCTAGAACACGAGAATTTAAGAATTTAACAACTCTGAAATTTTAGAATCTTAAAACACAATAGTCCAAAAATTCAAAAACACTATAACGCCAAACCAAAGTTTAAAACACAAAAATCTAAGAATTCCAGATCTCTAAATATCTAAAGTTCTAAAATTCTGGAACACAAAAATTCACAACTCTGAGTGTCGAAAGTTCTAAAAATTTTATTTTGAAATGCAAGAATCCAAGAATTCAAAAAATTTTAAACACTTAAAGCCATAAAACTCTAGACTTGTAGAACACGTGAATCTAAGAATTCAAGGAATATAAAAATCTAAACCTCTAAAAATTAATATTCTAAAGCACAAGGATCCAAGAATCCAGAAACTCTGAAATAGAATACTCCAAACTCTGAAATTTTAAATCACGTAGACCTCATAGTTCCAGAATTCTGAACCTCTACAGTTCTAAAACTCAAGAAATCTGAAAACCTAAATCTTTAAAAATTTAGTATTCTAATCCGCAAGAATCTAATAATTCAGAAACTCTAAAACCTAAAACTCTAAACTCTAGAATTTTAAATCACGTGAACCTGAGAGTTCCAGAAATCTAAACCTCTAATGTTCTAAAACTCAAGAACTCTAAAAACCTAAATGTCCAAAACTTTAATATTCTAAAACACAAGAATATTATTCCAAAACACTAAAACTCTAAACTCAAGAAGTTTTAAAGAGAAAGATTTCAAAAATACTCTCATAAACCTGAGTGTATAGTCTAGTCCTAATTGAAATGTGGCGGATGGAAAACACAAATGCTCTGAACATCGATGGATATAATGTATTATACAAAGAAAGTTCATATAATCAAAACGATGGGGTTTTAGTGTACCTAAAAATTAATATAAAATATACATATGATATTCTAGAAATCACAGATAACAATACTATTGATTAAATTGGTTTATGAAAATAAGAGCATCGTCATACTGGTTACATACAGACCACCATCAACTTGTCCTTTCAATTTTATAAGACAACTATACGACATTTTGCATACATTGGAAGATAGAAATATAGATCATTTTATTTTTGTGGGTGATAATAATATATACAGACCAATATCTTTAATAACTACGTTTGCAAAAATCTTTGAAAAAATATTAGCTTGTATATTAAATAACTACTTAGAAAAATTTAACATTTTATCAGACAATCGAAGTACATCAGACGCCATGTCCCAACTCATTGCAAATATGTATTTGGCTCTGGACATAAGAAATCTATTTGTGTATTCTTAGACCTTGCTAAAGCATTTGACACTATCAGTCACACTATACTCTTAAAATCAATCGAAAAAATAGGCATTCGAGGAATCCCACTAAAGCTGTTTCGTTCGTATTTAAAAGAAAGGGCCCAATGTGTCCAACTAACTCACATAAAGAGTGATTTCAAAACATGAGAATGTGTGGTCCCACAAGGAACCATACTAGGCCCCGTTTTATTCAATCTATACTTAAATGACCTATTCAATCTTAAAACCGTAGGAAAAATAATATCGTATGCCGATGACACTGCAATAACTTACGTCGGTATTGATTGGTCTGAATTAAAAAAAAGTGTAGGGAAAGGTCTGAAAAATATTTTTGGATGGTTTGCTAAAAATAAACTAAGCGTTAACCTATCAAAAACTTATTCCCTACCAATAATATCTACAGTACAGTCCTCAATAGATTTTAATACTCTTAATGTAGATCATTCAACTCGTATCAATAGCAGAAATGGAATTAAATATCTAGGAATAATTATAAACAAGAAACTAAAATGGGAACAACACATAAATTATATAAACAAGAAACTTCTACAGCTTTTATACAATATAGTTGATGCTTAAAGCCATTACTTTGTGATACATTTTGAAAATTAGGACGATAAATAAAATTCACTTTGTTGTTATCACACACGGTATATTAAAAACCGTGTGTGATAACAACAAAGTGAATTTTATTTATCGTCCTAGCTTTTATACAAATTTAAACAGTTAAAAGACATTCTGCAGCCGAAACTACTTAAAATCCTAAACCCTAGCAGAAACTCACATAAACTATGGCATACAAGCATGGGGTTGTGTGGGTATAACCATCTTGAATAAACTGATTATTACACAAAAGAGAATTTTAAAAATTATATTTAAACTTATTTTAAATATAAAGTAATGCATCCCAGACAGCTATATTTCATGCAATGTACCATATGGCCATTCAAACACGAACATACACTAAGAACAAATGATCATATCTATAAAACGAGAAACAAAAATCGTTCAAAGGTGCTTTATCTACTTGAGCCCAAAATTCTTCAACAGTTTATCAGACCAAAACAAAAAAGCAATGGACATAAACTATTTTAGAAAGAAATTAAAAGAGCATATATTCAATATATCGAGACAATCAATACATGATATGATAGACAAAAAAATCTAGTATCAAGTATGTATGCCAAGTTGAAGGTGGGCACTTCGCCAATGTTCGCCACCTCCAAATCCAGCTTGGACAAGGTGTCTTATTCTGGCGTTAAAGTCACCGGAAATGACAACATTTCTTCCAACAGCTTGTATGCAAATGCCAAGTTCGTCTAGTCAGTTGACAAAATCCTCTATTCTCTTATTCGGAAAGGCATAGCAGGAGACAAAATACATATTGCCAACCCTGGCCCATAGTCCATCTCCTCTCAGCGTCTACATGTCTCTATTATGTCGGCTTCCGTACATTCGTTAACAGAGTGCCCGTAGTATCTGCATCTGGCACAGGGTACAGGCTTTTCCCGCCTTAACTGAGACCTGGCAATTTGCAAAGCCTATCGCTATCGCTATTTTGCTAGGGTATCGGTGGGAGTAAGGGGTGATGGCAAAACAGCAGATAAGTCCGACCCAAATGTCAACCTCGCCTGCGCGTTGGTGCTCCCTGCTAGAAAACTAAAGAGGCTCTGACGACCGAGTCATGGCGGTATAACCATTAAAAATGGTAGGGCAAATGGCTAAAACCCCCGTAATGATAGTACATCAGAACACACGGCCCTCAGTCCCCGGTAGCTCGCTTATCCCCGACCAAGGTAGCGGAAGAACAAGGAAGCGAGGGTGCGAAGAATCTCCGGTACAGGATAGGCTACCAAAACCGAAAACTGACCATCGCTACTCTAAATATCAGAACGTTATCAAAAACACAGAAACTACAAGAACTCGAGGAAGAACTCTCCCATATCAAATGGGATATACTAGGAATAAGCGAACATAAAAGAACAGATGAGGAACAACTAACACTTCACTCAGGCCATCTGCTACACTACAGAGAAGGCCAACACATAAACGAAGGAGGAGTCGGGTTCCTAGTACATAAAGAGCATATACAAAACGTCACCAAGATCCACAGTATCAGTAATAGAGTAATGTACCTCATATAGCAGTCGAGTCCCTAAAAGCCGGCGGAACTACGTTATTAAATGCATTATGCAAGTTATTTGAAGGCAAGCATCAAATAACAAACTGGGACAACACCTTCCCAGTGGGATCGGGCAATAATTATAATACTGCATAAGAAAGGAGGTATCACCAACTTGCAAAATTACAGACCCATTAGTTTACTATCGCATATATATAAGCTATTCATGAGAATCATTAACATGAGGTTGACAAATAAATTTGACCTATATCAACCCCGCGAGCAAGCTGGCGCTCGAGCCGGATTTGGCACAAATGACCATCTACAAATAGTCAAGTCCCTTATCGAAAAATGCATCGAATACAATAAACCCCTCTGCTTAATCTTCGTCGATTACGAAAAAGCCTTCGACACAATAAACCAGCATAAAATGCTACAAGCTCTTGCTGAATGCCGTATCGATCATAGATACATCGAGGTCATCAAACACGTGTACCAGAGAGCAAAAGCTTATGTTAGGCTGCAAGATGATTCCCAAGACTTTGATATTGCACGAGGTGTACGCCAAGGAGATGTCATATCGCCAAAGTTATTTACAACCCTCCTAGAACATATGTTCAAACAGGTCAACTTTGGTGACATGGGCATAAACATAGATGGCGAAAAACTAAACCATCTGAGATTCGCCGACGATATCTTAATTATCGCAGATAGTATGGACGAAGCAAAACAAATGAATAGGAATAACATGGGCGGCCTTTGGAAAGCTGCGCAATATCTTTAAGTCAGACATTCCAATATGCCTAAAAAGAAAAGTATTCGATCAGTGCGTGTTGCCTATGCTTACATACGGGGCTGAAACACTTATCCTCACAAAGAACACTACAAATAGAATAAGTATCGCGCAGAGGAAAATGGAGAGGTCGATGTTAGGTATATCACTAAGAGACAGGATCCCAAATATAACATTAAGGGAGAGGTCCGGAGTGACGGACGCGGTTACCAGTATAACAACGTATAAAGTAAAACTGGGCTGGTCATGTGGCGCGACTTACGGACAATCGCTGGACAAAAAGGATACTTGAGTGGAGACCGCGCCAAGACGCATACAGAAGTAGAGGCCGTCCACCAACCAGATGGACCGACGACATCAAAAGGCCAGGATGGAGAAAGCTACGGGAGACCTATGTCCAGCAGTGGACGCGATTGGTCGCTTGATGATGATCGGTGGCGCCTTGTTTTAAGAAGATTTTGAGGTTTGTCGCGTACAGATAACCTTCACTGTTCCGTCTTTTTCTAGGGCCTTGGCGATGCTCGCCAGTATATCCGCCTCATGACTACCCTCGTCCAAACCCTTAATCTCAACGCTGGACGAGCTTACTACCATAAGCTTAGCTGTCCCAGCCCCCAGGATCCTGTTGACCTTCAGGTCAGATAAAAGTCAAAACTGGTAACAATAATTAGAGTTAAAGAAAATGTTGGTTATATATAGTAATAAAAAAATAAATAAAGGTAATAATAGATGATCAAGTAAAGAAAAAACTATTTCAACATCAATTAACATCACAAACGTACGTTGCCATAACAACGTGAACCAATTTATTCGTGCACGTTTTAACACGCAGTTCCCCATGCCCAATTATTATTCAGTGTCCATTTTTTTGTATGTGCGGGTCGCAATGAAAATGAAAATGCAATTTTCGATCGCACCCGTGAGTATGTTCATGTTCATATGTGTGTGTGTGTGTGGTGTTAAATAGCGCTCGCAATTTGACGTCCGCGCGCGCCTAATGCCGCCAACCTAAATTTTAATTTCGCGTCCGCATTGTCCGCGGCGAACAATCGGCGCCGCCGTCCGTCCGTCCGTTCGTCCCGTCCGCCGCCCCTTCATTATCCCGACGTACCCGTGCGTTCCGATCACCATGGCTACCAACGTTGCTCGATTGTCCGTGTCGGCCGAACGAACGGTTGGCGACGTTAATGCCTCGAAGAGGACGTAAAACAAAATCAAAACGCAAAAACAAAACGAAGAATTTATTCCTGATGGTAATTGGTTGCGTATTAATGCGGTCACGAATTTTTCAGGAGGAAGTAGAAATACGAAACGACTCCATTAGAAAGAGAGAGAGAGAGGAATTCGTAATGTGTACGTTAATGTTTTTACTAATGTTACAACTATAAAAACGGGGAAATTTATAGTATACTATACAATTACTACAAATATGTAAATAATAAATCAAAATGGTGACTTCTTGCTTTTCAGAACTTAAACTCATACGACGCTTAAATGTTATTATCAAGTGTGGCTTTAATATTTTAATAGATTTTATAAATTTAAAAATATTCTTACTAAACCATAGATAAAATAATTTTCATTAAAGCCATAAGAAAAAAACTTGTTTAAAGGTAAAACAAAAATGTATCTGTAGACGGGAATCGAACTCGCACTTTTAACTATCCAGGCGGATTCTTTAAGCCACTAAATTATATTCAATTACATTAATATCTTATTTAATTATTTTTCACTTTACAGCATCCTATATTAGATCTAGAAAGAAAATTATACATTAATAATTACAAAAATTTAAATCACAGAAGTTCCATACCCACTCTGATCCGTTCTGCTTGAGATGGCGGAATTCTGTGTCAGTTTTCACTCTAAAATATTTTCTTATTAAAATATATATTCAATAATAAATCATTTCTAAGACAACCGCCTACCATAATTATAAACTGCTTAGGAAGAAACTTCCTCCCACCATCGGCCGGCCATTAATCAGGAAGTCAGTGGAGTGTGCACGGCGAGAAAAAGAACGCGAAGGCTCGAGTTGAAACAAGACGATAAATCACTAAATAATTACCAAGGCAGAAATTATAAACTACAAAAGAAAACTTGGAGGGTCCTCGACGTCGGCGGCGGCCAACTTCATACTGGGGGTATAATAAAGAGGCTCCACCCCAGAAATCTCGACGGTCGTCTTCCGCAATGCCGTTCCAATTTTTCAACAATAATAATCGGTATAATCATCTATCCACCAAAAATAAAATATCAAATGTGAGCACAAACATAATTTGTAATGTATAAATAACATAACATAGTTATTAAATGCTAAATGCAAAAAATTTCAAACAAATATATATACAACATCTTTATTAACAGACAAACTTACAATAACAATAAATATAATACATATATGATAGATGATGTTAGTGGGTTAGTCCGTTAAATCAAACAAATATTTAATTGTGAAATTACGAAAAATCCAAATAGCAAATGGCAAATTACAAATAACGAAAGACAATTAGCAGTTGATATATTTTGACAGTAAACAGATGATAGTAGATAATTAACTGACGATAGACAATAGTTGAGAGTTAACATTTTATGACATCAAACATACAGGGTCCATTATAAAAGTAGTGCACATTTTCTGGGAAAAAAAATATTTATTGATCGTATCAGCACAAGTGTATAAAATACTTCAAAATACTCTTCCCCAAGCATCAATTCACATACGGATGTCTGTCATGCCTGGAACGCACCCTCAAACTCCTCAACAAGAATGTCGCTTAGGAACATTGTAACATGATTCTGGATGCTTTTCTTCTAGCGCTTTTTTTCAATTGGAGAAATAATAAATAGTCGCACGGACTGTAATGAAGCTAGAAGGTTCATCAGGGTGTTACTCCGAGCCAGGAAATTGGTAACGATGAAGCCCTCATGGCGCACATGACCCGGCGTTTCAATATCTTCAACCAACTGCAGGTAAAAGGCTGAATTGCCACCTTTTTTTGAGGTACACACTCAAATAAGACAAATCTTCGGACGTCAAAAATGACAATGAGTATTGTTCTGATAGGAGCACAAAACCTGACTGCGTATCACTGTTCAAGCGAACGCTCCATCGCGCCTTGTTACAACGTTGAAAAACACACTTTACGCGGGCGCTCAGATGCAAACCACGTTTGCCGTCCCTTTTTGCCCCACTACGATGGATAGTCGCACCACAATAAAATCATGCACCCTACTTTCATAATAGACCCTGTATAAGATACGACAATTGACAAGTGACAAATGTCTGAAAGAGACATTCTTGGAAAATTTTTAGTTTAGAACATAATACTTAGGAGTGAAAAAAAAACAAGAAAATCTTCGAAAAATTAAAAAAAAAATTTAATAGTCTGAAATAAGTTGTTGAAATATTTTAGAACTCAAAAAGACGTCTACAAGATACAAATTCTAAAAAACCATGAAGAAATATTTTTGGAAAATTCCAGAGACATTCTTGGAAAATTTGCAATTTGTAAGATAACACTTACGAGACTTCCAATTTCAATCTTTAAAAAATGAAAAAGTTTAAGTGGAAGAATATTTTACAAGATGAACTCCGCCCTTTACCTTGCTATCGAAAATTTATTTGTGTGTTTTCAATATTTTTTGTATCTATTTTGTAATAACTACAGCTTTTTAAGCATTATTATATGTAAAAAATAATAATTAATAATAATCATGGCATTTTATGTCATCTTTCAAGGCTATTTAAGCTAAACCAATGATATTCAAA
This sequence comes from Ontholestes murinus, assembly GCA_963969525.1. Classification (NCBI taxonomy): domain Eukaryota; kingdom Metazoa; phylum Arthropoda; class Insecta; order Coleoptera; family Staphylinidae; genus Ontholestes; species Ontholestes murinus. Next base: position 72,636,324 of record OZ018391.1, read on the forward strand.
GCTGTCGAACATTCATTAAAGATTATTGAGCGATTATTGAAGCTAAGCAAGTGGTTATTCAAAGTAATTTGAATTTCAAAATCAGTTTAATTGCAAAATTGATAATTAAAGCTGACAAATCGTCATACAAAGTTATCCAACGAACTTCATTCGAAGTCATTCAAAGTTTTGAGGTCAACCTTTTAATAGCATTTGATGTCATCTAATGATTACTCAAGACCATGTAACGGGCATTTAGACTCAATCCCTGTTCATTCAAGAGCATCAAACAGATCAAGCGGCGATACTTATTGAAGATATTCAAGTGGTTATTCAAGGTCATTTGACGATCAACCAAAATCAGTTGGATTACAAAATTGATATTCAAAAGCATCATTTAATATTGTTTAAATTAATATTTTAATAGATAAATAATATTCTGAATAGCTTTTACTTACACTGTAACAGTTATATGTTTATAGATCTTATTTAAAACAATCAGGCAGTCCTTGTGATTAGTATCAGTATGTATATATTTCAACTAGTTGATGGCTTGGAGAGTTTTTTGTTTAGTGAATAGATTAATATTATTATTTTTACTTTAATGTTTAAAATAATAAGTAATAGCTTGATAAAGTATGACGTATATATATATATATTATCAGCAATTCCCAAAACATATGAGTTAACATTACCGATATGATATTTGCGTAAATAAAATTTGGCGTAATGCGTTAAAATTAATTGCATCGCTATTAGTTAATTGTAACGTTTAAACGGTGCAATTACGGCGTCGGCCATTTAACTTTATACATCGGGCGTCATGTAATCATTTAAATATGTGTATGTGTGCACAAATATGAATGATACAGAGATAACAGACAGCGTCTGCTAATTAATGGCGTGGAATTAATGTTGTGCATGTCCATCGACCGGCCGAATTGGGTCGGCCGTGTTCATTTGACTCCATCGTGTTGGCACCACTCTTATCAAACGAGCAAGAGTGGGAGTGAGGGAAGGGAGGGGTTGTGGGGTTGATTTCATTTGTTTCGCGATTTGACGGGGCCGTGAATTATGTGGGGCCCCGCGGCACATCTTAGGGCCGGCCCAAATGGATTAAAGGCAGTAGCCGGGGAGATTTATTTAAAGTGGTTTAGTTCGTTTGTTCGCCGGGCTGGGGGGGTTGATGGGGGGCGCACGGAGCGCGCTTGGGAGTGTTTGAAGTTTGGCCAGGACGTAAATAACATTTACGCGTTTAAGTAAATTGTTTAGGCGAGACAGAGATTTACTTTCCCTCCCTTATTTGGGTCAGGCGGCCGACGACGACGGCTCCGGAGGGATCGCCGTTTCTCGTAATCTCCACGCCACAATGGGTGGGTTTACAAAACGCGCCCCCCTTATTATATCAAAGCAACGTTAATAAAAAGGCGCTTCTTTGACGTCTGCACACACGTGGCGGTTACTACAGTAACAGACAGATTTGTTCGTAAATAAAAACATTTCTTTCATAATCCAGATTATCATTAATAATTATTCATTTAAAAGGGGATTTAAAATTTATTTCATTCGATGTGGATTAGCAAAAAATACGTTTTCAATTTACCTAACAGCAATCACAAACGATTTAATTACCTGATGGTTATTATTTATTAATTAACGGAATGTTCCGTGCCGGGTGGGATTTATTGCGCCATTTCATATTAACTTTGACACCGGTTGATGATGCATGTTGTCTATTAGGAGATTATCCGGTTGTGCCAACTCAATGAAATTAAACTAACACGTCCGTGTGCCCAGGTCGGTGTGTATTAATACCATCCCATTAATTAACAGATGGTATCGGTGATGCTCGCGTTTGCGAATATCGGTAATGTTTATGCTAGACAAACGGCATTGCCAATATTGTAAATTACCAGACACTATCATTACTCTTACCGCAACTAAATCCTATTAACCGTTGGTTATCTTAACGCGATGAAAATTCCGATCCATTAATATAATTATAACTTAATAATTATAATTAGAGGCTCGTGTCTAAATAATAACTCTTTTAATTTCGTTACGTTAAGAATCTACTAATTTAACTTAGAGTAAATACCGAATTTAATTTAAAACATAACTGGCGCAGTCGGTAGGATAAAACTATAGTGCTGAGTTTTACCGGCTGCACCAGTTATGGTTTTAATTAGGTCCAGCATTTACTTACTTACGTTTTACAATTTTAAAGTTTTCAATAAAAATTGTGAGAAGTAATGTTCATCTTAACCATCAAGTGAATTGCACAAACAGAGACTGGTGAATCCAAAAACCGAATTTATACAGCAAAAATTTTTGTATAGTTTAATGTAATTACTTATTTAGATATGTTAGCAGGAAAAACAAAGGTAATAAAGAATCAAGAACCAATATGGATCACCTAGAAAAATTGTGAAAAAAGTAGGAAAACAAATCAGTGTTTAAAGCAGTTTTACTGCTTACATATCTGCAATTCTGATTTAAACTATGTCTTTTTTTAAAATAAATTCTCAAATCCAAAAAAATTCCCTTGAGTAGAACAAACAAGCCACTGCAATTATCTACAATAAAATTTAAATCGTAATCCCCTAATCAGATTACAATTGATATAATGATGTTATAAACATTGTAGTAGTTTAAATATAATTCTAAATGTAGGGTGGACTATCCTACACTGCAAGTTTTAAATATAAGCGATGATTTCTGTATAAAATATATTGAGGAATAGAGGCCTACATGCTAAATTTACCATAAATTGGTTTAAAATCAAACCAAACCAATCCGAAATACTCATATACAAACTATAAATTGGGGGCCACTCGCCTATTCTAAGAATAAATTGATACATTTTCTATTAAGGACCACCCATCCTAAATAATCATCGGCACGATTTTTTTTTCTAAGAAATTCGTCACCTATTATGTTAAAACTGAAGTGTAGGATAATGAAGAATGAAGTCCGCCTGCGATTCCTGTGCTCAAAATTTATTGTATTTTTTATGTATGTATCTATTTATGTATTTTGTTAACAGGTAATCCAAAGAATTATAATTATTTTATTTGTTTGTTCTTTTTTGTGAAATTGTTATGTTTTATGGGTTAAGTGATAGAGTAGCCTTAATGGCTAAACTTCGCCCATTTTTCTTTGAATAAAGACGTTTATTATTATTATTATTATTATTATTAATAATAATAATAAATAATGGCCACCCACCCACCATAATTATATAAGGGGACAGTCATAAAGGTATCAATATATTTGAAAGGTAATCGGGTGTCCACTATCCCACCCGCCAATCTATAAATCATAGTTGAATTCTTTTACTGATTATTAATTTGATTACAATCAGTTTCATTTTCAATTCACTGATTCCTAAGTTTAGTCAATCATTTTGTCTTCTATTTTAAGTAATTTCCATCAAATATTCGTTCAATAATCTGGAAAATAAAGGTTAAAAAAGTTCAAATAATTGAAAAAAATGAATATTTTGAAATATTTTGTCATAATCTCATTGTAAAACTGTGAAAATTTTAAAATTTTTCTAGAATTTCAGATTTCTAGATTTTCTTCAAAGTTCCAGAGTTTTTTTCAGAATTTCCCACCATTTCTTAGTTATTTCACTTCAAAATAAGATATTTTTTCGAAGATTCTAAAATTTTCCATCAGTTTTTGATTCTGATTTCTCGAGTTTTTCCGATGTTTTTTTTCCAAATTTCTAGTCTGTTTTCAACATTAAACTGAGAGAATTTATTTCGTGTTCAGCAGAATTTTTTTATAAATTTCCTAAAGTTTTGTCCAGTTTTGGATTTCTTTTCAGAAATTTATCTTCCAGATTCCTATAACTTTTTTTATTCTAGAGTTTTCTAACATTTTTGTCTTCAATTTTCAAGAAAATTCATCACTCTAAGACTCTAAGAGCGAAGTCTAGAAAATAAATTGCTGAATAGTTTAAATAATTGAAAAAATAAGTTCTAAAATATTTTGCGTAATCTTTGTCTAACTTCAAACAGATATTTTTTTCGAGGATTTAAGAATATTTCAGCAATTTTTCTTCAAGATTCTTAAAATTTAAACATTTTATTTTTTTTAAAATCCAGTTGTAGATTTTTTTTCAGATTGTTTTTAGAAATTTCCCTTACAGGTTCTTAAGTTCTTAGAAGGTTTTTATTCATAAGTTAATTCAATAATTTTGTCTTCTACTTTAAAGAATTTTTTAAAATGTTTCTTTAATAATCTGGAAAACAAAGTTCAAATAATTTCAAAAAAAGTTCTGGAATGTTTATAATTTTTTATATAATTACTAATTTTTAATTTTAAGACCTTAAATTTTAATTTGTTGTATTCATGTGCACGTTCTAATGATATTTTCATATATATTTCGAAAATTTAGTTATACTTAAAGCGTTTTATTTATTTATTTGGATTATGTATTATATTTTATATTGCACTTAGATGGACTTCGGTAAATAAATATACAAATAAATAAATAATTTATAAAATGTAAATCTGTGAAAATTTCGTTAGGAGTTCTAAAATTTTTATTTCAGATTTCTAGAATATTCTAGATTCAGACAGTTTTCTTCAAGGTTCTACAATTTTTTTTTTAATTTTTCACCGTTTTTTTCAAATTTTTAAATCATATTTTAATGTTGATTTCTTAAATTTTCCAGAAATGTATTTCTCTAATTCGCAGTGTTTTTTTTTTGAAGGTTTTGGAATGTTTCAGTTGTATTTATTCAATTTACCGACAATTTATCTCGGTATTGTTCTTAAAATTTTGTATTTCATTTCAAATACAGTTTTGGAACATTCGTTTTCTAATCAAGAAATGTCTTTTTCAGATTGTTAAAAATTTTTTCACTTTAGTTTTATAATATTTTGTTATATATTTTCAAGAAATTTCATCATTTTTATCCCTCTGAGAGACAACACACCCACCCTACATATATAATGGGACAGAACCTACAATAGTGATTATAAATTTATTAAAAACTTTTAGATAATCTCTGTTTTGTTTCAGTGAATTAAATCAGTTGCAGTTGTAAAAGTATCTATAAATTTGAGGTATGGCGGGTGGCCACAATCAGACCCTCCAACCTATAAATCATAGTTGAGTGTTTTACTGATTATAAATTTGATTAAAATCAGTTTCATATTGGATTCAGTATGTCATTTTTCTCTTTCTATTATTTTCAAACATTTCTCTCATTAGACTGACTCGTATGCTGAAGCCCATATTCAACCCTGATTATTTCCAAATTCTGCAAAGTAATATTTTAAATTTTTCAGTAAAATTGAAAAATAAACTTATATTTTTAAGCCAATGTGGATGAAACCCATCCAGCGTTTGTTTTTCTAGTATTTTCTGACATTTTTCTAATTAGAATGACTCGGATGAATAATAGCATGCTTAATATAAATTATTACTAAATTCTGCAAAAAAACATTTAACATATTTCAGTAAAATTAAAACCTAGACTTATTTTTTTAAGACAATTAAGATAAATCATGTCCAGCGTTTGGTTTTTCAATTGTTTTTTCCTTTTTTCCTAATTAGTGTGACTCGGACGATTAATACAATGTTCAATTTCAATTATTTATAAATTCTGCGGAATAATACTTTAAATTTTAAGGATAGAATTAAAGACCAGACTTATCTTCTTAAGCCTATTTAGATTAATCATGTCCAGCGATTGATTTTTTTATTGTAATTTGACATTTTTCTAATCAGTGTTACTCAGATGATTAATTTCATTTTCAACATCATTTTTTTCTAAATTATGCAGAGTAATACTTTAAGTTTTTTTTAGAAGAGTTGAAGACTATACCTATCTTTTCAAGACAATTTAGACAAATTATGTCCAGTGGTTCGTTTTTCTATTGTTTTTTTGATTGTTTTGACTCAGAGATATATAATACCATATTCGACATCAATTATTTCTAAATTCTGCAGAGTAATTCTTTAAGTTATTAAGTAGAATTGAAGAGTAGACTTATATTTTTAAGACAGTTTGGATAAAACCTGTCCAGCATTTGTTTTTCAACAGTTTTCCTACATTTTGCTAATTAGAGTCACTTAGATGATTTATCCTATATTCAGAACGATTATTTCAATATTCTGCAGAATAATATTTTAAATTTTTCAGCAAAATTGTAGAGTTTATTCATCCTTTTAAGCTAGAGTGGATGAAACCTGTCCAGCGCTGGTTTTTTCTATTGTTTGTCGACTTTTTTCTAATTAGGATGACTCGGATGCTTAATCTCATATTCAACAACGATTATTTCTAAATTTGGCAGAGTAATATTGTAAATTTTTCAGTAGAATTAAAGACTTAATTTTCTTTTTAAGCCAGTGTGGATGAAAAGTGTCAAACATTTGAATTTTCTATTGTTTTCTGACACTTTTCTCATTAGACTGACTTGGATGCTTAATCCCATATTCAACAACAATTATTTCTAAATTCTGTAGAGTAATATTGTATTGTTTTTAGTAGAATTAAGGAATAGACCTATTTTTTTAAGCCAGTGTGGATAATTTTTGTCCAGCATTTGTTTTTCTTACTGTTTTTGAAACTTTTCTGATTAGAGTGACTCGGATGCTCAATCCCAGGGTGGGTGGGTGTCCTCTATCCCACCCTTCTACCTATATATTATAAAACAATGTTACATTAAATATGAGATTGATTATAAACGGATTTATATTAAATTTAACATAAGAGAAACTTCTCTTTTTTTAATGTTTTCATTTGTGGAAATCATGGCTTATAAAACTCAAAAGTCAGAATAGTGCGCATAAAACCATTAACATCTACAAAACCTATGTTTTTGTTTCACGAAATTAAAACCGCTGCAGTGAAGAAAGGATCAATATATTCATAGGATAGGCGGGTGGCGTCTATCACACCCATCAACCTATTGATTGTGCGTGATTCTTCTGATTAATATTAATTTAAAAATAAACAAATTTATGCAATATTATTATTTCTTAAATGTTATTTATAAAGAAACCATAACTAATATTTTGAAAAACTGGTGGCTAGAAGAGTGACCAGCCACCCACCCTACATATATAATTGGACTTGAGCTACAATATTGTTAACAACTTCTATCAATACTTTTCGATTTTGCTTTAAGAAACAGTTACAGTGTACACAGTATGAATGTTTATGTAGGGTGGGTAGTCTGTAGAAATAGATGCATAAATATATAATCGTATAGTGGACGATCGGTCTCTATCTCACCCTTCAACCTATAGATTGAACATTAATATTTCGGTAAATGTCAATTTGATTATAAACAATTTTTTTTATTTAGCACGTAAGCTTTTATTTTAAATTATTTTTTACATAGAAACCGTCGCTTATAATTTTAAACTGGAGGGTGGGATAGTGGCCACCCACCCACCCTACATATAAAATGAGACTTAAGCTACAACAATGTTTTTAAAATCATTAACGAGATTAACAATATCTCTGTTTTTGTTTTTGGAAACTTAAACCCTTACAATATTGAAAGTATCAATATATATGTAGGGTGGGTGGGTGACCACAATAACACCCTCCGATATAAAAATTATGCATTCGTTTTTTTTTTACTGTATATCAATTTGATTGTAATCATATTTATATAGTTTTAACATTTTGGTTCCACTTTTTTAATATATATTTTTATAGAAACAGTTGCATATTATTTAAAATTGGATGATAGGACACTGGACAACCACCCACCTTACATATCTATAAGGACGTAAGTTATAATAGTTTTTATTAAATCATTAATAACATCTGCAGGGTTTCTGTTTTTGTCCTAGGAAACTTCAACAGTTATAGCGGTAAAAATACAAATATATATGTAGGGTGGGTGGGTGGCCTCTATCCCACCCTCCAGTCTATAAATCAGTGTAATGCTAAATGTGAATTCCATTATAAACATATTTATACTAAATTTAGCTTTAACGTGAACCTACAGTTTCTTATAATTAGAAAACCGCCGCCTATAATTTAAAACTGGAAGGTAGGATAGTGGCCACCCACCCACCCTACATATGCAATAAGACTTAAGCCAATATAGAACTTATAAAATCAATAATAACATCTACAAAATCTCGGTTTGTGTTTTAGAAAACTTTATCAGTCACAGTGGCGAAAATCCAATATGTATGCAGGGTGGGTGGCAACTATCCCACCCACCAACCTAGAAATTAAGTATTAGTGCTTTAATGTAGGTCAATTTAATAATAGACATATTTATACAGGTGTAGTATTTTAGCTGCAATTTTCTTAAATATTTTTTATAAGGGAACTTATTTTTTACAATTAGAGAATTCGACACTGCCCAACCACCCACCTTTCATTTATAATGAGACTTAGGTTTCAAAAGTTTTTATGAAATCATTAATAACATCTACAGAATCTCTGTTTTTGTTCTAGGAAACTTCAACAGTTACAGCGGTGAAAATACCAATATATATGTAGGGTAGGTGGGTGGCCTCTATCCCACCCTCCAGTATATAGATCATAAATCAGTGTAATGCTAAATGTGATTTTAATTTTAAACAGTTTTCTACTAAATTTAGCATTAACGTAAACTTATAGTTTCTTGTAATAAAACCGGCGCCTATAATTTTAAACTGGAGGGTAGGATAGTGGCCACCCACCCACCCTACATATAAAATAAGACTTAAGCTACCAACAATGTTTTTAAAATCATTAACGACATTTACAAAATCTCTGTTTTTCTTTTTGGAAACATAAACCCTTTCAAAGTTGAAAGTGTCAATATGTTTGTAGGGTGGGTGGGTGACAACAATCACACCCTCCAATATAAAAATTATGCATTCGTTTTTTTACTGTAAATCAATTTGATTGTAATCATATTTATACAATTTTAACACTTCAGCTTTTTTTTAAATATATTTTTAAGGATATATTTGCTTATTATTTAAAAATGGAGGATAGGACAGTGGAAAACCACCCACCGTAGATATCTATAGAAACCTACGTTATAATAGTTTTTATTAACACATTAATAACATCTACAAATGTCTGTTTTTGTTCTAAGAAACGTCAACAGTTACAGCGATTTACACCGCTGTAACTGTTGACGTTTCCAATATATATGTAGGGTGGGTGGGTGGCCTCTATCCCACCCTCCAGTATATAGATCATAAATCAGTGTAATGCTAAATGTGATTTTAATTTTAAACAGTTTTCTACTAAATTTAGCATTAACGTAAACTTATAGTTTCTTATAAGAAAACCGGCGCCTATAATTTAAAACTGGAGGGTAGGATAGTGGCCACCCACCCACCCTACATATAAAATGAGACTTAAGCTACAACAATGTTTTTAAAATCATTAACGACATTTACAAAATCTCTGTTTTTCTTTTTGGAAACATAAACCCTTTCAATGTTGAAAGTGTCAATATGTTTGTAGGGTGGGTGGGTGACAACAATCACACCCTCCAATATAAAAATTATGCATTCGTTTTTTTACTGTAAATCAATTTGATTGTAATCATATTTATACAATTTTAACACTTCAGCTTTTTTTTAAATATATTTTTAAGGATATATTTGCTTATTATTTAAAAATGGAGGATAGGACAGTGGAAAACCACCCACCGTAGATATCTATAGAAACCTACGTTATAATAGTTTTTATTAACACTTTAATAACATCTACAAATGTCTGTTTTTGTTCTAAGAAACGTCAACAGTTACAGCGATTTACACCGCTGTAACTGTTGACGTTTCCAATATATATGTAGGGTGGGTGGGTGGCCTCTATCCCACCCTCCAGTATATAGATCATAAATCAGTGTATTGCTAAATGTGATTTTAATTTTAAAGTTTTCTACTAAATTTAGCATTAACGTAAACTTATAGTTTCTTATAATAAAACCGGCGCCTATAATTTAAAACTGGAGGGTAGGATAGTGGCCATCCACCCACCCAGCATATGTAATGGGACTTCAGTTACAATAGTGCTCATAAAATTATTAACAACTTGTACACAATCTTTTGTTTTGTTCAGAGAACTAAAAAAGTTACAGTGATAAAGGTATCAATATATTTGTAGGGTGGGCGTTGTGCCCTAACCCCACCCTCCAACCTATAATTAGTAGTTGAGTGTTTTAGTGATTTTAAATTTGATTATAATAAGTAATAAGTTTCATATTAGATTCAGCCTTTCGTTTTACAATATTTTTCAGAGAAAAATGTCGCTTATAAATTTAAATTGGAGGGTAGGATAGTGACCACCCACCCACATTACATATATAATAATAACTAAGCTCCAGCAGTGTTTATAAAATTAATAACATCTACAAAATCTCTGTTTTTGTTTTAGGAAATTTTTATAGTTACAGTGGCGAAAAATACAATATATATGTAGGGTGGGTGGGTGCCCACTATGTAATGGGGGTGGGTACAAACTATCCCACCCCCCAACTTAAAGATTAAGAATTAGTGTTTTAATACAGGTTAATTTGATTGTAGACTGGTTTAGCATATAAGCTCCAATAATCTTTCTTTTTTTTATAAGGGAACAGTTGCTTATTATTTAGAATTAGAGGTTAGGATAGTGGTCAACCACCCACCCTACATATATAGTGACACCTAAGTTACACTCGTGTTTATGAATTCATTAATAACATCTACAGAACATCTGTTTTTGTTCTAGAAAACATATAAAGCTAAAGTGGTAAAAACACCAATATATATGAAGGGTGGGTAGGTGGCCCCTATCCACCCTCCAGTCTATAGATCATAAATCAGTGTAAAGCTAAATATGAATTTTATTATAAACAGATTTACACTAAATTTAGCTTTAACATAAACTTATAGTTTCTCATAACAAAACTGCCTCCTATACTTTAAAACTGGAGGGTAAGATAGTGTCCACCCACCCAGCCTACATATATTATGACTCTTGATCTACAATAAAATGTCATATTGACATACATAACATAAAATAGTTCCTTAAAATTGGAACAAAAATAGAAGCCATCAATGGCAAAAATATAGCCTGAATGACAAAAATCATCTGCGGATATTCATCGTCAGCTACAGGAAATAATGGTTTGAGTGGAAGAACACTGAACTGTGAACTTCGCCTTCAAGTCCTTGCGATTTAAATTTTGAAGTCATTGTGAGTGTATTTTATTTTGTATCATTTTTTTAGTAAGACTTGTAGAGGAAATAAACTAAACTAAACTAAATAGTGCTTATAAAATTTTTAACAACTACACAATCTCTGTTTTTGTTTTAGAGAACTAAAACAGTTAAAGCGGTAAAGGTATCAAAACATTTGTAGGGTGGGAGGTTGTACACAATTCCACCCTCCAAACTAGAAATCATAGTTGTGTATTTTAGTAATTATAAATTTTATTACAATCAGTTTCATATCAGATTCAGCATATTAACCTTCCTTTTTAAATATTTTTATGAGAAAATTGTCGCCTGTAATTTAGAACTGGAGGGTAGGATAGTGGACACCCACCCACCCTACATATACAATGAGACTTAACCTACAAACATGTTAAAAAATATATTTATAACATCTACAACATTTCTGTTTTTGTTTTGGGAAACTTTAACAGTTACAGTGGCGAAAAATCCAATATATATGTAGGGTGGGTGGGTGGCCTCTATCCCACCCTTTAATCTTTAGATCATAAACAAGTTTTTCGCTGCAAAATCAAATCATCAAATCAGGTTTTAATTAAATTTAGCATATAAATTTTACATTTTATTAAATATTTGTTATGTAAAATTCATCACTTATAATTTGTGACTGGAGGGTGGGATAGTGGCCACCCACTTTACATATTTAATTTAATTTAAGCTATAATAGTATTTATAAAATGAATACAAATTTGGTTCATTTTCTGCTTTTGTTTCAGGAATCTACAAGTGTTTCAGTGCTGAAAGTACCAATATATATGTAGGGTGGGTGGGTGGCCTCTATCCCACCCTTCAATTTTTAGATCATAAACAAGTGTTTCGCTGCAAAATCAAATCATCAAATGAGGTTTTAATTAAATTTAGCGTATAAACTTCACATTTTAATAAATATTTCTCATGTAAAATTCATCACTTATAATTTGTAACTGGAGGGTGGGATAGTGGCCACCCGCCCACCCTACCAATTTAATTAAATGTAAGCTACAATAGTGTTTATAAAATGAATACAAATTTGGTTCATTATCTGTTGTTGTTTCAGGAATCTATAAGTGTTTCAGTGCTGAAAGTACCAATATATATGTAGGGTGGGTGGGTGGCCTCTATCCCACCCTTCAACTTATAGATCATATGCGAGTTTTTTACTGAATACCAGTTGGATTATAATCAGGTGTTTACTAGATGTAGCATGTAAATTTCCTAATTTAAATATTTTCTTATGAGAAAATCTTCGTTTGTAATTTAATATTGTAGGTTAGGATAGTGGACACCCACCCACTCTACATAAAACGATGAGACTTACGTTACAACAATGTTTTTAAAATCATAAATAATATAAACTAAATCCCTTTTCTTTTGGGAAACAAAAACAGTTACAGTGATAAAAGTATGAATATATTTGTAGAAAGCGTGGGTGGCATCTATCCCACCCTCCATTTTATTGATATTAGTGTTACTCTGAAAATTGATTTGATTACAAACATATTTATATTAAATTTAGTGAGAAAACTCGTTTTAAATATATCCTTTTATAATAATAAAAAACTGTCGAGTATAATTTAAAACTGAAGGGTATGATAGTGGCCACCCACCCACCCTATATATATAATGAGACTTAAGCTATAATAATGTTTATACAATCATTAATAACATCTATAAAATCTCTTTTTTTGTTTTTGGAAATTTGAACAGTCACAGGAGTGAAAATACAAATGTACGAGGGTTGATCAAATATAAACAGAATTATTTTATTTATCGGTCGATAAGTGAAGTGTTATGTGCGGTATCGCTGAATGGTTTGGAGGTGATTGTCAAGGGAAGGGTAGAACGACGATTTGGTTCACTAACGCTTATTGTCACCAGTAGTATCTTGTCTGAGCACAAAGTACATACGTCTGTTGAGCAACGCATAATCATTAAGTTTTTGGTGTTAGATGGCGTAAAACCTTCCTAAATTTTTCGTCGATTGAGTGCACGCTTCGCTGATAATACGTTTTCAATAACTTAAGGCTACGCATGGCATAAGAAATTTTTAAATGGCCGCACAACGGTAGAAAATGTGAATTATGCACGTCGGACGCAAACATGTATTACTGAGGGGAATATTTGTGCTCTCTGTGAGCATACTGCTTGTTGATTTCCTTTATGGCAATGCTGAATATCATTGCAAGCTCCTTAATGAAGCCAAACTGACTTATCGGCAGAAGCATGAGGCATGCCCTTCCCAAGTGTAATTCTTCTTCATGACAATGCTAGGCTGCTTTGATTCGAGAAAAATTAGAGAAAATTCATTATACAATATTATTGTAGTCTCTTTTTACCTATGTAAATTTATGTAATATTAACACAAATAAATTATCAGTTTAATTATACTTAGAATTCAACTATATTTAGCAAGAGAACTTCTCTTTATTTGTACGGAGGAAAGCACTATGATTACCTACGTTACTCTACTCATTCTATTTTAGAAAATCCGTGCCTTGTTCCGTATTTTTCCTAATGGCTCAATCTTAATTTAATTCATCATTATGCATACAAAAACTAAACATTTGCATACATTACTTCCGCCAAGTGATTTTATCGGAGCGAGCGCTGCACTCGAGAGTGTCAACGTAATAAAGCCCAATTAAGTTGGCAACACTGAACAAATGTCATTTAAATATCAGTTATTAGTTTGCCCTCGTTGAGCGTGCGGCAGCCGTCCGTTACGAACGTCCTCTCGTTCACACCAGCGCCCTCTTGCAGTCTGTTTGCGTCTGGCGTAAATGCATTTAAGATAAGAGAGCGGCACATATTCATTTACTGTCCTCCACGGTGCATTTATAGCCTGCTCGAGTGACTGAAAAGGGCCGACGCGTCGAGTTAATAACGCGCCGAATTGATTGTGTCGCGACGCTCTCGCTCTCTCTCTCTCTCTCTCGATGCAATTTTCTTTTATTTACTACTTACGTCTCGGACGCGACGCTTGTTGCGCGACAATAAAAATCAAATACTGGGGAATAGGGGGCGCGCGCGCGCTCCTCTTTTATTTCCGTAAATGGTGATCCGTAAAAAGGAAGAGAGAGGAAACGAGAACGGCGATTGCTTTATTATTATTTTTTTTAAATTAAAAGATGTGAATTTAAATGTAGCGATTGGTAAATGGCGCAGTCGGTAAGGGTATCGTAAATTCCTACCAACTGCGCCAATTTTATCTAATAATGTAATTGAGTATTAAACATTTTACTATAATAATATTCACATAACTCAAGAAATATGTTATTTATATAATTGAGTATCAATAAAAAATCCTCTGCTTTATATTAATCTCCTTATATTTATACAATTATCTGTTTGAAACAATTAAATCCGCTTATAATAAAATGTCTACAGTACAACTTTCGAATAAAATTTACCATTTCCATCAGGCGTGTTATCGTAAATGGATTCGGTTACGTTTTGAATTTAATCAAGTGGAATTCTTAGACGAGAAGTGATTTACCGCTGGCCGTTTTACCTCCCCCTTCCCCCCACTCTACCCTTGTTCGACGGCTACAACGAAACATGGAAATTGCGAGCAGTAACCCAAATCCAAAACAAACTTCCCTCGGGCCCGTGCAGTAATAGAAATTCAATCTAAGTTGAGAGTACAATTCTCACCTACATACGAACGCAATTTCCTTCCGCGTAGTTCCGTTTGTTCGTCCGCGCCCCTCGCCCACCCACAATTTCCGAATTCCAATCCAACTTAACCGCATCCAATTATGAATTATGTGGATCGAACACTTTCAATTTTTATTAGAATAATTTATTTATAAATCATTTCCCGGCGCATCCACCAAAATTAATCATTTAATTAAACTTTTATATTAAACCCACAACTAATACAAAACCGTTCAGAATATCGAATATTACAGATTCAAAAGGACGAGCCCTCAACCCCTCAACCCCTAATCAGTACGCGCCGTCCGTGAATCACTTTTAATTGAACAGACGTTTCGGTCTAATTTGCATCTCAAAGGTGCAGTTCCTGTTTTATACAAATACAATTAATGGGCCCACGTCTGCCGGAATTATTTCCCGGTGTGTCTGTCCTCGTCGCCAACACGCGACCTCCATCTACCGCCTCCCCTTCCACCCCTTGGCCGCCGCCGCCGACTGGATTCATCAGGTGAGTCCCCCTCTTTTACACAAAACGCAATCCCATTCAGCGCTTCGGCTTAATAACGCAATTTACAAATTCAATCCTTTACATATCAAACCCTCTAACGCATCCCCCCCCAGACATCGTCACGTAATTCAAAAAATACAATGGTGAAAGTGTATATGCGTGCTTGGATGTGTGTGTGCGTTTGTTTGCTCTACTTAACTCGATTGGTTTGCTGTTTACGTACAGAGGGATAAAAATAGAGAGCGAGTGTTGGGTTTCTTTTATACCTCTTTAACGCCAATTAAATAGGTAGAACCAAGAAATAGGTGAGAAAATTATTCAAGAGAAAAGTAATAATAAAATAAACATTTAATATTATTCATTTTTGAGGTCTCTACTTCATATTTTTATTAATAAACAAACATTTATTTAGAATCAAGCTTGTATTTCTTTTACGTAGGTTAAAGATCTTCAAACACCTTAATATAACTGCCAATTAAAAGTAATTTGTATTCTTAGAATGGTCAAATTGAGTATTATTAGATACGCAAAATTAATAAATCTATAAATAGAATGGTTGCGACCGTTACTACGTGGTAATCCATACTTACACTGAATTGAAATTATTTGTGGTTAAAACATAGTGAATTTTTCAATTCAGTGCAATAAATCTATTGTGCTACTTTGATCTTTATTACAAGAGTACATTATTTTCTGAACAAACACACTTTATTCATCATTTCAATTTTTTTTGACACACTGCTACGATTGTTAAATGGCGCAGTCGGTAAGTGCATCATAAATTCTTACCGACTGTGCCAATTTTATATTAAGAGGTGATGCTCTAAATTGTTAAGTATTTTCTAAATTTATATTAATTGTTAGAATATTTTTGAACATGTAAAGTAAAATCAATAATTCTTGAATGTTGTCGGTGTTTACATGGTGGTACATTTTGATTAAAAATAAATAAATCAATAAATTAATTAGTACAGTGTTTCTTGAATGATTTTCTCATTTACCTCTTGCTGAAACATTGTGAAATAATAGGTAAAATTAAACAAAATAAGTGTTTTTAATTTAATTTTACCTATTAGTACAGTTTTCCTCTACTTAACTCAATTGTTTTACTGTTTATTTGTATGAGGACAAAATAGAGTTGAGTCTTTTGTTTTTTTATACATTTCTAATGCCAATTAAAATGAAATATTATCTGGAAACAAGTTATAATAATAGAGAATAATTCTTGCAAGGGTGAAAGAAAAAAAAAATCTGATTATGTGAAAAATTCTCAGAAAATAGAATTGTTGGAAAACTTTAGTTCCTTCGATACTTTAGAAACCTAAAATAATTTTTTTTGAACCATCAACTTTGTTCTGAGGTGTTCTTAAAATTGCTGGAAATCTTTGGAGCTTTCGATATTCTAAAAACCTGGAAGAAAAGTTTTTGGAATCCTTAACTTTATTAATTTCACTGTTAGGTGTTGTAACTAAAACGCAAACTTTCAAAGAGTGTGCTTTTAATTTTCGCAACACCTAACAGTGAATTTAAAATGATCTTTCAACAATTAACAGCCAATACAAACAAAAAATCTTTATTAAGTTATAAATAAGCTATGTTTTAAGACAACTTTCTGAAAAACTCAAAAAATAGAACAAACGTGTGACGAAACAAAACAATCATAATTACTCTTAAAAGTATAGAATGAAAATCACTAGAAAATTCTAGATTCTTCAACTTTCTTTTAGAAGAGCATTGTAAATGTATTGAAAATTTTTAAAAAGATCTTTAAAAATAGAAAACAATGTTTCTTAAAAATTGAAGAGCTTGAAGAAAATTCTCGCTGTTTGGAAATTTTAGAAATCAACAGAAACATTTCTAATAATCAAATAAAGACAAAATAAAATAATTGTATTTAAAAAATGAATTATTAGAAAATGCTAAAAAATCATAAAAGTTATAATAAATATATAAAAATTGGTTAGAAATAGGAAATAAATTCATAGAAAAAACAAAATATCTAAAAAAAAATTGCTAAATTACTTTTGACACTTTTGAACGAAATATCTGCCGTTTGGAAATGTGAAAGAAAAATTCTTAAGAAGTAGATGTGAAATGCTAGAAAATTCTAAACATTGTGATGAATTATTAGAAAATGCTAAAAAAAAATCATAAGAGTTATAATAAATATATAAAAATTGGTTAGAAATGGGAAATAAATTCATAGCAAAAACAAAATATCTAAAAGAGAAATTGCTAAATCACTTTTGACACTTTTGAACGAAATTTTAGAAATCTATATGAAAATTTCTTAATCTATTATCTATATCCTAATCTATTATCTTTATTTAATCTTTATCAAACATGGTTAAAATATATACAAAATAACGAGACTTTCACAATATGGAAGGAATAAAAAACATACATAAAATTTATAATAGTAAATATTGGAAAAAGCTAATTTTTTTGAAGAACAGTTTCTGGAAAAATTAAAAAAAATGAGCAAAAGTGTGACAAAACAAAACAATCAATAATTGGAATATTCTTAAAAATCAGGAATGAAAATTGCTTTAAAAATTTGAACAAAAATGAACATGAAAAATTCTCAAATTCTAAATTCCAAAAGTATAAAAAAATTGTAGAGCTTAGAAATCTGGAAGAAACATTTATAAATGTATGATTAAATATTGGGAAAAGTTACGTTTAAAAAAATAAGTTTGTATTTTTTATTTCTTCAAAAAATTTCAGTTTATTTATTTTAAGATTGCGATTTAGATCAAGAATAAACCAGGAAAATGAATAATTTATTAGGTATGCAAGAGTAATAAATAATTAATTAAGCTAGATGAAGAGTACGCTAGAGCAATAGATTTTTTGGGATAGGTCAGGAGTACGCTACGGGTATGATAAATTTATTGGGTCAGGTCAGGAGTACGCTGAAAAATTCTAAAAATCTAGGAGTTTAATTACTAGAAAAATTTACAAACCTCCAAGAACATTGGTGTATTTTGGAAAAAATCGAGGGCAATTCGAGAAATACGGAATTGGTGGAAAACTATAAAAACATTAAAGTAAATTAATCTAATTTAAAAAACAAAACGCTAGAAAAGTCTAGAGAGATGAATGAAAAATTTCTCGAATATTTTCGAACCCATGAAGAATAATATTGTGATATTGAAGGAAAATTCATGAAAATATCCGATATTTTGAATTGCTGAAAAATTCTAGAAACCTCAAAAAATACAAAAATCTAGAAATCTAGTAGCAATTTTATGTAATTTGAAAAATAAAATCCTTGAATCTCTTGCAAGTTGAAAACAACAATAAATATTTAAAAAATTTCTGTTTTTTAACCTGCAAGAGATTCAAGCATTTTGTTTTTTAAATTGCATAAAATTGCTACCAGACTTCTAAATTTTTGTATTTTTTCGAGAAACCTACGAAGAATAGTTAAGTACGTGATATTGATGAAAATTTTTAGAAAATATCTGATACCTAAACATGCTGGAAAATTCAAAAAACCTCAGAGAAAATACAAAAATAATAATAATCTTCGAAGATTCTAAGTTTCTGGTTTTTAACTTCTAAATTTCAGAAATTTTTAACTATTTTATATACAAATTGCATAAAATTGCTACCAGGCTCCATTTTATGCAATTTTAATATAAAATGCTTGAAATTTTTGAAATTTAAAATTTAAAAACCAGAAACTTTTAAAGTCGAAGATTATTCATGTAATTTAGAATAAAATTTAGGAAATTTCCAGGAATCCGGAATTGCTGGAAAATTTATTTATTTATTTGTTTGTTTTAATTCTGCGCTAACAAAAAAGTCGAAGCTAACAAGACCTGTAAAATTTTTCAGCAATTACGGATAACGAATCCAATTTAAAAAAAACACAATATTTGTAAATTCTAGGAAGCTATAAGAAATATTGTTCGAAAAGTTTAGAACCTATGGAGAATACTCACGTAATTTCGTAAAAATTTCAGATATTAGCAGAATTATAAGAACCTCAAAGTAAATTAATCCAAAATGATAAAACAACATGCTAGAAAATTCTAAAAGCTGGAAGAAAATTTGCTCAAAAATTCTAGTAAAATTCTAGATATCTGGAATTGTTAAAAAATTTCTTTAAACTTTAAAAAATAGATATAAAATCTAGAAATCTGAAAGTAATTTCCGTGCAAACTTTTAGAACCGTCGAAAAATATTGATTAATAATTTGAGAAATCCGAAATTGTTGGAAAGAGACCTCAAAGTAAATTCATCTAATTTTAATAAGATGATTCTGAAAAATTCTAAAGAGAACTAGACAAAAAAATGTTCAATAGTTTAAGAACCCCTTCGAAGATTATTGAAATAATTTAGAACAAAAATGGTAGAAGAATCTTTCGAAAGCTATTAAGAATAAGGACATAGTGCCCGAACTGTACATTTAGCCGTGAAAAAATAAGAAGTGAAGAAAGGAATATAACTGTGTTTTCAATTAAGTGATATTAACCTTCACGTACTCAACTACATTAAGTGGTAGAAGAATTCCAGATATTCGTAATTGCTGGAAAACTCTACAGATATCGAAGAAAATATAAAAACCAATTACGTGGAAGTAATTTTATGCATATTTGAAATAGATAATTCTAGAAAATTATAAAAAAATTAGAAGATTAATTTTCAAATCCTCAAAAAACAATTACGTAATTTGGAGATAAATAGTAAAAAAATCCTCCAGGCTTAAACGAGAAGAAGAAGTCTTAAGTCTGCACATTACACTTCACAAAACTTGTAAAAATACTTACTTCTAATAATAAAATTGTTTTTTTCCCTCTCTAGTAAAAATTGTGGGAATCCAGAATTACTGGAAAATTATAAAAACCACATAGTAAATTTAAAGAATTAAAAAACTCAAAATACTGGAAAATTCTAGAGAGCTGCAAGAAAATTGCTCAAAAAATTATAAGACAAGAAGAATATTCATGTAACTTCAAAAAGAAATTCTGAAAATATTTCAGATATCCACTGGAAAATCTAGAAAACTTGAAAGAAAGTCACGCAATCTAGAAGAAAAAAATATGTGTGGAAGATGCCGCCAAGAATGCAATAAAAAAAATATTAAGACAGGCAAGGAATTAGTTGGAATATTAAACATTTTGTTGGGATAGATCGAAGAGTATATTAGAATAATGAATAAGTTATTGAGATCGGTAAAGAATACGCCAGGGCAAGGAATAAATATTGGGATAGGCTAAAAATAAGATAAAATGTTGAATAATATCTATAAGATAATAATAAAATTGTGCCAATACAATAAAAAAATATTGCGGTGTTACAGGAATATCCTAGGATAGAAAAATATAGATTACAATAGGCCAAGAGGTAGTAGAAGTTTTGAAAACTGTATTTGAATAGAACAGAAGATTGTAGATAACTTGAAAAATTAAGAGCAAAAGTGTAAATGATAGGATTATTAATTAACAAAAATTAATATAATATTCTAGAAATTTAAATCTTTAATAAAATAGTTAAAAAATAATAATAAAATTTGAAAAATTAAAAAAATAATATATTTAAATGTAAAATTAGTATATAGCACGAGTTGTATCAAAAACTGTATTATTTATATGTTTATTCTAATCCTATTGGAGATGGGCTGCAGACTACCAATGGGGTAACTAGATAGCCTCTAGATATGGAGCTGCAAAATAACTGCAAAAAACAAATTTGTGTCTGTATTTGTTGGTAAGCGCTGTATCTCAAAAACGAATGATCCTATTGAGATGAAACTCTAAACTCAAGGTTTTATCGCTAAAAACTAGAACGGAAAAGCGTATCATAAACATTCATAAACCGAAAATGGATATTAACTCGAGATGTTTTTTCCGATATTTTACAAAAACAAAAGTTAAAGGGAATGAGAAACTGAACAAGTTTTATTAAAACATGTTTTTTTGTAAAGTTCTTACCTTGCGAGAAAAAAATTTAAAATTTTGACATTTTTTGCCTATTATTTATAAACCATGTGAGTTACATAAAATTAAAATCAGAAGTAATTGTAAATAATCCAAAATTGAGCAAATTGCCAACCTAATAGTTTTCGAGAAAAATATAGGGAAAGTACACATCACAATTTGTTACTAGGTCACACTAAAAAAAGCAATGGCTTGAAGGTCAAAAGTATATATTTAAGGTGCATGCGTGGATTCTAACCCACCCTCCAATTAATAATAGGTGGACAAAACACGAAAAAGATAGAAAATTATGAAACTGATTAAATTAAATTCGTAATTCACTTCTTTTGGCGGAAGTTTTGGAATTGGAGGGTGGGTTAGTAGCCACTCGCCCACTCTACATATGCATTTTAACCCCACCCACTAATCAGCGTTTAGTTTTCAGGGAAACAAACTGTGAAAGCGTTAATTAAATTAGCAAAAATCATTAGCAGTGTTATACGTAAAATAAAATATATAAGTAGAGTGGGTGGGTGGTCTCAGACACACCCTTTAAGCATTAAAACACCTACGAGGGTTTTGCAGTTTTTTAATTTAATAACTACCAAAAAAAATTTATAAAAAATTTGTCAAATGCATAATTTCATTAGTAATGTTTTTTTAATAAATCGTCGAGTAGTATGTATTTGTTGAATGGTAAAAGCTACCCATTCATCCTATATATACTCTTCTATTTCCACTCTAAATATACCATTTTATTTAAGCAAAAACAGTGTTTATATTTTTTAAAAGCATATACAGAAATAGAGTTTGTTACCAGGGGATACTAAAAAACGATGGCTTAAAGGCCAAATGTATATATTTAAGATGATGGGTGGACTCTAACCCACCTCCCAATTAATAATATTTAGGTAAAACACGAAAAAGATAGAAAATTATGAAGCTGATTAAATTAAATTCCTAATTCACTTCTTCTGGCGTATGTTTTAGAATTGGAAGGTGGAATAGTGGACACCCACCCACCCTACATATGCATATTAACCTCACAGACTGATCAGCGTTTAGTTTCCAGGAAAACAAACAGTGAAAGCGAAAGCGTTAATTAAATTAGCTAAAATCACCAGCAATGTTACCTAAAATTAATAGATATATGTAGGGTGGGTGGGTGTTCTCGAACCCACCCTCTAATCACTAAAGAGTGCTAGGCGCTAGGATTTTTTTGTTCAATTAATTATTTATTACGAAAGAAAATCGATAAAAAATTTATTAGATGCATAATTTCATGTTTAGTGGATATTTTGGTAACCCCTTAAGAGAATTATATTAGCATATATATACTATTCCATATACTACATATACTATTCCATTCTCACCCTAAATATACTATTTCATTCAAGATAAAACTTCATTATATATTATATTTTTATCAGCATTAAAAGGAATGGTGTTTGTTAGTAATAGTAAAAAAACATAGGCTTGAAGACTTAATGTAAATATTTTGGTTACGTGGGTAAATTCTATTTCACCCTCCAATTAATAATATGTAGACAAAAACATGAAAAAGCAGAATTAGGAAACTGATTTTATTAAATTTTTAATTAACATCTTCTCGCGTAAGTTTTAAAATTGGAGGGTAAAATAGTGGCCATCCCTCCTCCACATATGGATAAAAATCACACCCACTTAATTAATTTTTAGAAAAACAAATTGTAAAAGCGTTGATTGATTAAGGGAGGGTGGGTGGCCTCGGACCTACCCTCCAATCAGTTAAACCTACGCGACAGTTTTGCAGTTTAAGTACTTAATTACTCCCAAAAAACTTCATTAGTAATGTTCTTTTTTTAACTTTAATTAAAATGTATTAGAAAAAACACGAAAATATTTCGTAATATCTACAATAAATGAGTCTTATTAAGACTACAAGAAACAAATCACTTTTGAAACAACTACTTCTCTGAAAAGTTCTGAAATTCTCAAAAAAAAAATTATGGGTTATTGTAGAACCACCAAAGAAAATTTCCATACTTTGGAAGAGCAGAAAAGTAAAGATTTCTCCAATAATAATAATAATAATAATAATAATAATTCTTTATTCGTGCTAGAACAGAGTTTACACATGTCATAAAACGTGGAAAACATAGATATATATGTTTCAATTATTACAGGTTGGAGAAAAATTCTGTAACCCTAAAAATATTCTAGAAATATGGTAAGTGTAGATCACTCAAAGAAAATTTCCGTAATTTGGAATCGAAGTTATTGAAAAATTTCGAAAAAATAGTGACATGTTACATGATAATATTAGATTATGTTATGAAGTAATGCTCTAGTTCATGTTATTAATCGTAGATTTGGACCACTAGAAACAAACAAAATAGTAGCAATAGCAACAATTTTGGATCCACGATTTAAAAAGGTTGCTTTTAGAACTTCAAGAAAATAGAGATGCAACTCAAAAATGGATTAATGACGAATTTTCCACTTTGATTTCTGAACCGGTTTAGAAACCATTGATATTTGGACCCATTTCGATAAAAATATAACACAGGCTCAAAGAAGCACCATGGTAATGCTTGCTGTTTAGCAATATTTAGAAATGCTTCATCCCATCTCAATTAGACAAAAAAATCTTCTGGAGTTTTGAAGTAAATACAAATTAACATTTCCGCAACTGTGCGAACTTGCTTGTAAATATTTATGTATTTCTGGGACATCTGTGGCTTCGGAACAAGTGTTTTGAAAAGCTGGACAATTAGCAAATATTCGGAGAAATCGATTATCTTCACAAAATTTAAATAAAATCATATTTTTGAATGGATGTTTTTAATACTTCTTTGTATTATTTGTAATAGTTTTTAGAATTTTTTCATATTAATTAATAAAATATCATGTTGGTATTAAAAGAAATTTTTTTATTTTGAAAATTTTGTTGTATATTTATTTACTTATTTGGTAATATAGTGGCTACTAAGACCACATACCCTTATTGCAACAAATACTGCAACTTGGCACATTTATGATCTAAACACTGGAGTAGCCTGCCATCTACCTGCTGCAGTTCAAAATTTATATAAATCGGTTAATATATCAACCACTAAATGTGATAAGTTGTCGACAGAAAACTTACAACAAAAATCCTTTATCGAAAAAACCAGATTGAGTGATTAACTTAATAAATTGATAAATAAAATAAATAGTATCGAAAACCGTATTACATCAGTTGCAACCGGTGAACTTAATTATTCTCAAAATACTGTTATTCACGATTCATTTGATTCATATAAAATTGTGGATCGCAAAAATAATGATAGGAATATTATTGTATACAATTTAATTAAATCGAATGCAGCAAAAACTCAAGATAAACACGACGATGATTTGGCCCGTGTTTCAACTGAGATACATAAAATAAAGGCTGGTTTTAATATAAAGAAAATTTTCCGTTTGGGCAAACGCAACGATAAACCGCGATCACTAAAAGTTATTTTTGGTAATAGTGTAACTGCTCTTAATATATTAACTCTCATATTAAAATTAAATCTTGTACATGGACTTTCTAAAATTGTTAAAACCCCTATCACTCCTTTGGAAAACTAGTAACCTTCCGATTGAAACCTAACCTAACCTAACCTAACCTAAATTAACCTAACCTAAATTAACCTAACCTAAATTAACCTAACCTAACCTAACCTCCCGATTGAAAACTTCCGAATCAAAAAATAATTATGTAGATATCTATTACTAAAATACTCGTGGGATAAATACAAAATGCCATCATTTTTATACTAACATGGAAGGATATAACTTCGATATAGTAGCTATAACAGAGACTTTATTAAATAAAAAACTTTTTAACTTTGTTTGTATAACATTAACGCTGTTGTAAAACCTTAATTTTTAAGCATATATATACCTGTAAATTGTTAGTTTAATTACTTCTAGTTTGATAATGACAAGCTAAAATTGTCGAAACTATAGTCACTAAATAAAGTCCGTGTTATACAAACAAAGTTAAAAAGTTTTTTATTTGTGAAGAATTATGTATAACGAAGTAGAAGCCTCCACCGTTAACAGAGACTTTATTCTTCAATTTAGATATAATAAAACTTTTAAGGGCAAAGCAACGTCAAAGATTGCGTTACAGGCAATATCCAAGTGTTCATGATAAAGTGGGATTATTAGAATTGCAGAAGAAGTTTAAACAATTAACTTAAATTGAATAAAATAACTTTATTAAACGATTTGAAAGTAAGATTAACAATGAATCTGCACGCTTCTAGTCATTTGTTAACAAAAACGCAAGAGTACGAAAATTCCCGGTAAGATGATATATAACGATGCCATTTTATCGGAAACAAATGGCACAGTCTCTTCATTTGCAGATTACTTCTCTAGTACTTATGGACCATTACAAGATGCAAATGAAGAATTTTAAAGATCTTCTCATATGGTTGACTACTACATCTCTGAAGATATTGTCTTAACAAGTATGAAAACAATTAAGCCTAATTTAACCATGGGGATGGACAAAATATCAGCATTTTTAATAAATTATTTAAAGAAATATAATATTAGTGATAGTATTATGTCTGTAGTTAAATCTTATTTATCTAATCGACAACAAACTGTTGAGATTGACGGATATAAATCTCCACCTTACATTGTAACACGCGATGTACCACAGGGTCACTACTGTTCATAATATTTTTAAACTCTAACGCAGATACACTGCATTGTGAGTTTTCAATGTATGCGAATGGCATTAAGTTATTTAAAACAATACTTACAATTTCTGGCTGTACAGAATAATGGTCTAAATATTAATTTAAAAAAAATGTATTGTGATATCTTTCTACAGTAAATTCAATCCTGTATTGTTTGAGAATGTGTTTTTTGTAGGCGTTCTATTGAAATACGGCAACATGAAAGAACTAACAGTAGTTTTTAATCAGTTGTACGATACGGGCCACATTCTACAAGATTGGCTGAAGTCAACCTTACTTTAATGCTAAAAAGTTATTAGCTTAATGAGCCATGCTTTCAAGTTATTACTGCATACATTGCATAGTAGAATCAACATCAAATGCGAAGATGCTCTGGGTCAATAGCTGTTCGGTTTCTGCAAATGCTTCGGAACCAGAGCTCAATTATTCTCGATGCTAAGGCTATTCCAATGATGCCGGGAGGTTAAAAGGAGGTTCGCATATGCTTTATTGACTTAGAGAAAGCTTTCAACCGGGTCCAACACTAAAAGCTACTTAATATTTTATATAACAATGTCAATAACCTATGCAAGAAAATCCAGCTATATGACAAGGACATCCGATTGTTATAAAATTTATATAAGAACCAATCAGCTTATATTAATGGAAACAACATTTCTAAACTAAATAATATCAAACGAGTCGTAAGGCAAAGCTATATGCTCTCCTCCACACTATTTATTATGTATTCAGAAAATTTTTTCAAAGAAGACCAAAACGGAAACTGTCGATAGTATCTTCTCCATAGGCGATACTGCAATCCTAGCAGAATCTGCTAATGAACTCCAAAAACTAGTGGACAGAATCCTATAGGAAGTGTCCAGGAATTTAAAAATCTGAGAAGCTGGATCACGGAATCGCCTAATCCCTTCAAAGGGATAAGTATTTCAAAAACAAGAACCCTTATAAACAAATAATTTACTGTAAATGACAACTAGGGAGCGGTTTGCAAGATGTTACACCTGGACGGTGCTTCTCTACGATTGTAATACATGGACGTTCACCCCAAGAGTCATTAACAACATTAAAGCGTTTGAAATGTGGATTTATCGAAGGTCATTGACAAGCTGAACCCGAAACGAAGAAGTTCTCC
Source organism: Ontholestes murinus (assembly GCA_963969525.1). NCBI lineage: Eukaryota > Metazoa > Arthropoda > Insecta > Coleoptera > Staphylinidae > Ontholestes > Ontholestes murinus. The sequence goes on from OZ018391.1 coordinate 72,663,436, forward strand.
ACAGAATAGGTTATGGCAGGTATATAAAAGACAGCCAAACGCCGAAAACTGCAATACTTCGTATACCAATTCAGTGGACAAATATTTAAATTCCTACGCCTGATTCTAAAAGGTAAAATAGAAGGAAAAAGGTGGTACAATTGTCGTGGCTATAGAATCTACGTTTGTGGACTAGTATGAACGCTGACAATTTTAAATTAGGAGAAGTAACACTATTGTTATGTTCCATGTCTTTATTTTCAGATAACTGACACGTTTTTCGGTAGTTAACGAATCATTACCAAAGATAAAACTTACTGAAACACGTGTCAGTTATCTGAAAATAAAGCAATGGAACATAACAAGAGTTTAACTTCTCCCAATTTGAAAATTTTGTTCCATCAAGAGAGTAGCAGAAAAAGTATCGATTGCTGACAATCTTCTTCTCGCGGCTTAGGAACGAGTGAGCTTTAGACTAATCACAAACATGGCAGTGGTTTACGTTCCTTAGGCAATCAAAGAAGAACTCTTGCAAAATCAATCTATATGTTCCATAAATATTTACTTAATTGTATAAAAAACTGTATTAAAATTGTTTTACAAGAATTTATAGTAAATTATTTTAGTTGTTAAATGACGCAGTGTATAAGGATATCCTAAATTCTTACCGCCTGCGCCGATTTTATATTTAAGGTGTTGAAATATAATTAAAAATTGGGTTTAGTTCATAATTGAAAATAAAAATATCCTGTAGAAGTTTTTAACTGAGAAGCAGATTCATTAGATTGGCAGTAGTTGTGTAATCTTGACTATCAATGTATTCAAAGTATTTATATTATTCTCCGATTATTCCCTAACAATCAATATTGCAAAATTCAGCAAAATATTTCGTTTGATAAATGGCGCAGTCTTAAATTCCTAACGACTGCGCCAATTTTATACCAAACATTAATATTTTATATAACAATGTCAATAACTTACCCTTTAAAAAGATCTACCTAATATTCAGGAATACGCGCAGTTTTCAGTCGGTCAGTTGTTACCTGCAAAAGAAAATATAAAATGAGACCAACTGTATATATATACTTAATGGTTAAATTATGAATTTAAGTTCGCAGGATCACATGGATAAACTTAAAGATGTGTTCCCTTGGATATAATACTTATTTAAGTAGAATACGAAAGTAAACTCGGCACGATTTCGATAAGTACAACATAATACGGCAAGGGCGGGAACGGGGAGTGGGGGGCGGTCATTAACAACCCACTTAAGACTTTGTTTGCGCGGAGGCGGCGAGAATAGCAGAGATGTTTCGGCGAAAGTTCGCCGGAGTATCGAAAACTTTAAGCCGGCTAACGTCATTATTGACTTTGGATTTACGGAGCGTGGATAATGGACGATGCGACGACGAGAGCATCGTCGTCGGGTCGGACGATGGGAGCGGCTGCACGCTCGCAGGGTGGGTGGGTGTTGCGGATTTATAACTTCCTCATTTCAAGGGAACGCCGTCACTTCCGCCGTTGCCGCCGCCGCCGCTTATGCAACATCAACACAATTGACGTGCGCTAATCCCGACCTTATTCGATGCCGCCGCTTAATTAGAACGACCGAGTGGAGGGCGCGCAGTTTTCCGACGATTGCGGCTTAAAGCCGCCCCCGGATTTCCAGATAAGGACACGTTTATGTGGAACTCCACTTCGCCCCGTGATTGTTTATTTGTGCGAGCGGTGGTTCTCTCCGAAAACAAATGAATTAATTGAAGGGCGGTTTAAGTGTCTAACTAGGAAAACACTTTTAATCGTTTTATTATTAATTTGTTTTTATTTATTTTTATTATTTCCACTTTTCCTCTACGAAAACTATTATTGGTTTTGTTTCACTATTTTTTTTTTCTCAAGGAGATGAAAACTGTTATACTCTTTTTTAAATGGATTATAATTATGTAATTTCTTAAAAACGTAACATTATTCAAGTGTTAATGCAGCGGCACGTCCTGACTGGCATTTAAAACGCCGCCGTCTTTGTTATGCAGTCAAAACATCGCTAATTTCGTTACGGTCGCATAATCACGTCTCGGCCCATTTATATTCTAAGCGCGTCCCTTATTAAAGTTTAAAACTTTTTTTTCGTTAAATTAAAAAAAAAAACCCGTATCCGACCCTTAATTAAGGCCATTTACATTTTCCTTTATTCGGACCGGCGCGGAGAGAATTTTTCATTTCCTCCGAGAGGTCGAGGTGCGGCTCTGATTTTTCTTTCGCTTCCATTTTTTTTTTTATTTCCTAGCGCCTCGATTGATTCCACTAATTTGTTAACTAAATTACGGTGTTTGCGATGCACCTGAGTTTTTACGGAAGAAAAATGAGAGGGATTTAAAATGCGCGTGAAGGGATGTAACGGCAAGGGGCGGGGGGTGGATTGTGCGGGGTGGTAGCGGCGATTGCTCCCCGGAGGTGTACACATTGTTGTTTACAGCGTTGATCCTCTGGGTACCACTAAACGTGTTAAACTATTCGGTTTGTTTTATTCATGTTACTACGTTTAATTGATCTTTAATAAATCAGCTTCGCTGATGAGTTTGTACTTACTTTGGAGTTGAATAAGTATTGCTAAACCACTCTAAATGCCTTTAAATAATCTTAAGCCGCTTTTAATGGGTGACCTTGATGACCTCGAAGGAACGACGGATGACCTAGAATTACTGAATCCTCGTTAAATGATCTTAAGAGAATTAGATGATTTTAAATAATGATTTAACGACCTAAAATAACCTTGAATGATCAAGAATATTCGTTGGATGGATTTAAACTATATGATACACAAAATAAATGTCTTTGAACAACACTCTTATTATCTATAATGATTATTCTATTACCTTAGATATCCTTGAGCAACTTTTAAAAACTGCATGGTCTATGGATGACCTTAAAGGAATGACGGATGGCCTGGATTGACTAGATACTCGTTGCTTAATCTTAAGGGACTTTAAATAATGACTGTTAGATGATCTTAAATATGTTGGATGCTTGAAGTCATAACTTTGTGATACATATTGAATCAGGAACTTTATCAAATGATAAATAAAACTTACTTTGTTAATATCACACACGGAACTTATTTCGTAACTATAGTTTCAAACGTATAAGGTTGTGATATTAACAAGGTAAGTTTTATTTATCATTTGATAAAGTTCCTGATCTTAAATAATCATTTGATAAATTTGAATAACTTTAAATGATGAGTAGATTAATATGAATGACCGACAGATGAATTAAATGGTTTAAGATGATCTTAAATAAACTTAAATTTCTTCTCGATGATTTCAAAAGATCGTATTATGGTCTTAGTTAGTTTTATGAATAATTAATATAATTAGCCTTAAATATCCTCGAATATCCTTTAAAACAAGATAAGTGACCATTGGGTGATCTTGAAGGATTATTAGATGACCTTAATTGACTAAATAGTCGATGTATGATCTTAGGGAACTTTAAATAGTGACTGATAGATGATCCTTTAATTAATGACTGCTAGATGATCTTAAATATTTTTTTGATACACTTAAATTACCTTAAATTATGTGTGGATTACCATGAGTGACCTTGATTTAACCGTTTTATGAATTTTAATATAATTTTGTTAGATATTCAAAAGTAATTTCAGCAGTATGAAAAATATGAATTTAATCAAATATGTTACTCAAACGACTTTGATAGACCCTTTTATTAGCTAAAATAAAAACGATAAATGATAGTTAAGTGACCTTGAAGGATTATTGGATGACCTTGATTGTCTTAAAGGTAATTGGGTGATCTTAGGGAACGCCGGATGATAAAAAGTTTCAAAATTGTTTAAATATCTGTTGGATCATCTTAAATATTTGTTTGATGAGCTTGGATAATCTTTAATGATCCGTAGATTATTATGAATGATCTCCAGATGGATTTAAACGATCTTAGATGATCTTAGATATGTAAAAGTATTTCCAGCAGTAATATTACGAAACTAATCAAAATGTGAATCAAATGAATTTGGCTCACCTAGAATTATAACTTTGGTATCTTTAACAACTTTAAAAAATGACCTTGAAGGATTGTCAAATGTCAATTAATTAATTGGTCGTTGGATGATCTTAAGGGACTTTGAATAACTGTTAGATAATCTTGAATAATCATTAGATGACATTATAAATGTAATATCTTTAATTGGCTGTTGAACTATTTTGAATTTTCCTTAAATGATATATGAATCTGAAAACTTTGAGTGATTTTAAATGATCATTGGTTTACAAAATTTTTATATGACCTTGAATAAAAACATAAGATATTGGTGATATTTAAAAGTAATTAAAGCAGTATCAGTGAAGAAATATAACATATTTTATCATTAGATGATTCTTTTAAAATCAATGATTGATTTTTTGGATGACCTTGATGGATAATCAAATGATTTTGAATGTAATAGCCGTTGAGACTTTCAATAAATGTATGTTAGATGATTTTGAACTATCATTGAATGAATAAGGTCATTCATCAACTATCAACTGTCATTACTCAAGTGTCAACTGTCAATTTCGATTGTTCATTGTAAATTGTAACTACCAAACACAGTTGTTTCATTCCTATTACCATCGAATTTTAAGTGTCAATTATCAACTGTCGATTGTTATTTTTCCAGTGTCAACAATCAATTTCGATAGTTGATTGTAAATTTCAACTGCCGAAAACAGTCGTTTCATTCCTATTACTATCGACTATTAACTGTCATTTATCAACTGTCAACTGTCATTTTTCATCATCAATTGTTTCGTTCCTATCATCAACGACTGACAACTATTATATATCAACTATCAAGTGTCATTCATGAACAGTCAGCTGTCACTTATCAACTGTCAATTGTCATTTTTGGTTGTTAATTGTAAATTACAACTGCCGAAAACAGTTTTTTCAACCATCAACTTATGTTTATCAACTTACAACTGTCATTTTTTAACTGCCAACTGTCAACTGTAATTTTTCAAATATCAACTTTCAATTTCGACTGATTTGATCACACTCGACTGTCAACTGTCAACTGTCATTTTTCAAGTGTCAACTGTCATTTTTCAAGTGTCAACTGTCAATTTCGATAGATGATTGCAAATTGAAATTGCCGAAAACAGTCGTTTTATTTCTATTACCGTGGACTACTAACTGTCATTTATAAGCTCCCAACTGTCATTTATCAACTGTCAACTGTCATTTTTCAACTGTTAACTGTCATTATTCAACTGTCTGCTGTCATTTATCAACTGTCAACTGCCAATTTCGATTGTTAATTGTAAATTGCAACCGCCAAAATCAATTGTTTCGTTCCTATCATCATCGACTGTCAACTATCATACATCAACTATCAAGTGTCATTCATAAACAGTCAGCTGTCACTTATCAACTGTCAATTACCATTTTCCGTTGTTAATTGTAAATTGCAACTACCGAAACCAGTTTTTTTTAAATTCCTATTACCATTAACCATTAACTGATGTTTATCAATTTTCAACTGTGACTTTTTCGACTGCCAACTGTCATCAACTGTTAACAGTAATTTTTCAAATATCAACTTTCAATTTTGATTGATTTGATCACCCTCAACTGTCACCTGTCATTGCAAATTGAAATTGCCGAAAACACTCGTTTTATTCCTATTACCATCGACTACTAACTGTCATTAATAAGCTGCCAACTGTAATTTTTCAACTGTCAACTGTCATTTTTCAACTGTCAACTGTAATTTTTCAACTGTCAACTGACATTTATCAACATTTAACTATCATTCATTCAAGCTGTCATTTATCAAATGTCAATTACCAATTTCGATTGTTAATTGTAAATTGCAACCCCCTAAAAACAATTGTTTCGTACCTATCACCATCGACTGTTAACTGCCATTTACCAACTGTCAAGTATCATCTATGAACAGTCAGCTGTCACCTATCAACTGTCAATTGTCAATTTCGGTTATGTTATTGTTGGATGACCTTGAATGACGATAATTTGGCATTAATATTATCAAGATATTGATATGGTTTGTGGTTACGAAATCAACGTCTCGAAATTTAAAAAAGTAATTAATCGTTAAAATATATATCAGTTTTTTTATGCACAAGATTGCGCACAAGATATTAATTAACGTGAATAACTGTAGGATGGTGTATGAAAAAATAATTACCCTTGAATGGTCGCTGGTCGACCTTGATCTATAATTTAATGACCTTAAAAGATCTTGAACGATTGCTGGATGACCTTGAATTACTTTAAGACATCGTTTGTCTTAATCAATTTTACATCTCCATAGAAATAACGAAAATCTATAATTCGAATGACCTTGATTAGACGTTCGATTCGAATGGCCTTGATCGTCTTTTGGATGACCATAAATAATAACCATTGGATGAACTCTAATGATCTTGAACGATGGCTGGATGACCTTGAATGATCATCGGATAACCGTAAATGACCTTGAATTATAAATAAATGGCTAGAAATATTCATTTTTGTTGACCTTGATTTAAAGTTAAATAACATTAAATGGCTGTTAAACGACCTTATAATATAAGTAAATAGATACAGAAATACATTTCTAATGACTATTAAATGACCTTGAATATTGAATAGATAAATATCTCCGAAAATTAATTTTAATTGACCTTGATTAAACGTTAAATAACCTTGAATGACTGGAATGACCTTGAGTTATAGATAAATAGCTATAAATTAATTGATTAAACTTTAAATAATCTTAAATGACTATTGAATGACCTGGAATTATACGTAAATAGATACAAAAATTTATTTATAATGCATGTTGAATGACATTGAATTATAGCTCTGAATATTAATTTTTATTGACCTTGATTTATCGTTAAATAACCTTTAATGACTTCTGAATGACCTTGAATTATAAATAAATATCTACAAAAATTCATTTTATGGTAAATAAATTAAAGTATCAAATAGACTAAAAAATATATTTCTAATGACTCTTGAAATTTAAACAAATAAGTTGCTTGGAAAATTCAGATACAAAAATATATTTCTAATGACTTTGAATTATAGCTCCGAAAATTCATTTTTATTGACTTCGATTTAAGGTTAAATAACCTCGAATGACTGTTGAATGACCTTGAATTATAAGTAAATAGCTACAAAAAATCAGTTTTATTGACCTTGACTAAACGTTAAATAACCTTAAGTGACTACTGAATGACCTTGACTTATAAGTAAAACGATCAAAAAATATATTTCTGACAGTTGAAAGACCTTGAATTATAGATAAACAGCTCAGAAAAATCAATTTTATTGACCTTGATTAAACGTTAAATAATCTCAAATGACTGTTGAATGACCTTGAATTATAAGTAAATAGTTACAAAAATTTAGCTTTATTAACCTTGACTAAACGTTAAATAGCCTTAAACGATTTCTGAATGACCTGGAATTATAGATAAATTGCTAAAATTAATAACCTTGACATATAGTAAGTAAATAGATACAAAAATATATTTTCAATGACTGTTGAATGACCTTGAATTATAGATAAAGTGTTCCGAAAATTCATTTTTATTGACCTTGAGTTAAAGTAAATAAGTTCGAATGACTGTTGAATGACCTTGAATTATAAGTAGATAGCTACAATGATTATTGTTTTATTGACTTTGACTAAAACTTAAATGATTTCTGAAGGACCTTGAATTATAGATAAATCGCTAAAATAAATAACCTTGAATAACTACTGAATGACCTTGAATTATAGGTGGATAGATACAAAAATATATTTTTAATGACTCTTGAACGACCGTGAATTATAGATAAATAGCTCTAAAGACTCATTTTAATTGACCTTGATTGAACATTAAATAAATTTGAATGACTTTTGAATGACCTTGAATTACATGTAAGTAAATAGCTACAAATTTTCAGTTTTATTGACCCTGACTAAACGTTAAATGATTGCTGAATGTCCTTGAATTATAGATAAATCTCTAAAATAAATAACTATAAATGACTGCTACAAAAATACATTTTTAAATGACTGTTGAATGACCTTGAATTATAGATAAACAGCTCCGAACATTCATTTTTATTGAACTTGATTTAACGTTAAATAACCTTGAATGACTGCTGAATGACCTTGAAATATATGTAAATAGATACAAAAATATATTTCTTATGACTGTTAATTGACATTTAATTATAAATAAATAGATAGAAAACTATATTTCTAATTAATAAAAGGATTAATTAAGCACATAAAAATGTTTCACTTAATTACGTTAATTAATCGTATATTTCTAGTGACAAGAATTCATTTTTATTGACTTGATTTAACGTTAAAAAAACCTTAAATTACTCTTGAATGACCTTAAACTATAAGTAAAAGGATACAAAAATATATTTCTAATGACCTTGATCGAAAGTAAAATAACCTTCAATCACTGTCAAATGACCTTGATATATAGATAAATAGCTACATAAATGCACTTTTATTGATCTTGATTAAACGTATAAATAAACCTAAATGACTGTTGAATGACCTTAAATTATAAGTGAAGAGATACAAAAATATATATCTAATGACCTTGACCGAACGTGAAATAACCTTCAATGACTTTTGAAATTACTGTTGAATGACCTTGAACTATAAGTAAAAGGATATAAAAATATATTTATAATGACCTTCGTCAAAAGTAAAATAACCTTCAATGACGTCAAATGACCTTGAAATATAGATAAACAGCTACATTAATTCATTTTTATTGGTCTTGATTAAACGTTAAGTAAACCTAAATGACTGTTGAATGACCTTAAATTATAAGTAAAGAGATACAAAAATACCTACCTACCTAATGACCTTGATCGAACGTGAAATAACCTTCAATGACTCTTGAATGACCTCGAAACGCTAAATAAATTTAATTGACCGTGAATTATAGATAAATAGATATGAAAATATAGTTCTAATGACCTAGATTTCCGAATAAATAATATTGAATGACTTTTGCATGACCTTGAATTATCGTTAAGTAGATACAAAAATATATTTTTAATGACCATGTTTGAACATTAAATAACCTTGAATTTTAGATAAATAGATACAAAATATTTTCTAATGATTTTTATTTAACGTTAAATTACCTTCAATGACTATTTATTGATCTAGAATTATAGATAAATAGACAAAAACATATATTTTTAATATCCTTGATTTAACGTTAAATATCTTTGATTGACTGTGGAATAACCTTGAATGATAGATTAATGGTTACAAAATTTAAATTTTATTGACTTTGATTAAACGTTAAATAATCTCAAATGACTTTTAAATGACCTTGAATTATAAGTAAATAGATCAGAAAGTATATTTCTAATGACAGTTGAATGACCTTGAATTATAGAAAAACAGGCCAGAAAATACATTTTTACTGACCTTGAATAAACGTTTAATAAACTAAAATGACTTTTAAATGACCTTGAATTATAGAAAAGCAGATATAAAAATATAGTTCTAATGACCTTTAATTACTGATAAATAATATTGAATTACTGTTACACGACCTTGAATTATCATTAAGTAGATACACAAATATATTTTTAATTATTGATAAATAGATACAAAATATTTCCTAATGACTTTTATTTAACATTAAATAACCTTAAATGACTATGGTATGACCTTAAATTATAGATAACGAAAATATATTTGTAGTGACCTTGATTGAATGTTAAATAACCTTGATGACTGTATAATCATCTTGAATTAAAGATAAATAGCTCTAAAAAAAATTATATTCACCTCAATTAAACGTTGATTAACCTTGATTGACTATGGAATGACCTTGAATTATAGTTTATGGATAAATAGTTACAAAAATTCATTTTTATTGAACTTGATTAAACGTGAAATATGTATATTTAAATGATGACTTTGAATTATAAATAATTATATACAAAAATATATTTCTAATGACCTTGATCAACCGTTAATAACCGTCGAATGACCTTGAATTAAAGATACAAAATATATTATTAATGACTTTGATTTACTCGTAAGTAACATTGAATTATTGTTAAATGACCTTGACCTTTTAGATAAGTAGGTACAAATATATATTTCGAATGGTCATGTTTTAACGTTAAATAAACTTGAATTATGGATAAATAGATACAAAATGTTTTTCTAATGACTTTTATTTATGTTAAATAATGAGTTGAGCAGTGACTCAAGGTTATTTGACACATTGAGTCGCTGTTAAATGGTTTTGAATTAGGGGCTTTGATACTTCTTTAATGACATTAAAAACTTTAAATGACCTTGAATAATCATTATATATATTGTTTAATCTTGGACCTTTGATAATTTCTATTATTGGTTTAAATAAATTTATTTATAACAACCGTTCAATGGTGTCGACATGACTTTAATGACTTTATATAACAATTTGATGACCTTGAATGACATTCAGATGACCATGATTTTGTTTCCTTGTATAATGACCTTAATTTATGTGTACGAGTATTTAGTATTTGCACAAAGAAGTCAATGTTTCAAGATTTATTACTTTGAGTTCTTGGAATTAATGGATTAGCAGAATTATGATAACAGTTTTCACCTAAACCTTATCAAACTTCTTTGCATAAAGTACTGGATTATGGTTTGGCTGAGCGTTCGAGGACTTTATAATATCGTTTATGACATTGAATGATATTGAAAAGTACTTTCCTGTTAGTTTATATTATCCGTTTTTAGAATTTGAAAATCTGTAGTTGAAATGTATTTTCAATATTTCATAGAAATAATTTCCGTATTAATAATTCAATGTAAAAACGTATTGTTATGCACTAGAATGATGACTTTTATTGACGTTAAATAATATAAATTAAATGACCTAATATATAACTGTTAAATTATTTTGATTCGTGTACAAATATATGTATAAATTGACAAACTTGCAATTTTCACATCGAAATAAAATGATTACAATAAAACAACTAAATCCCATATCGATATATCAATAAAATTATAGGCGAAAATTGGTTTGTTGAAATTTGTAATTCAAAGGATTTTTAACGTCTAGAGTGATAATCGAATATCTTTTTCAATGATCTTACATTTTCCTTAATGTTAAACGATTAAATGACCTTGAGCGATTTTCTATTAATCACCCATAATCTTTAATATAAGTCAGATGACCTATAATGATAATTTTATGATAATGAGTGACCTTGAAAAGTTATTTCAGCAGTAATTGATGTATCATATTTTAATTATCATTTCTCCCAAATTATTCGTTTCTAGAATTGGAAAAAAAAATAGTGTATTGATAAATCGTTAGAAAAAGTAAAAAGAAATTAATTGTAATTAAGTAGACTTTAATGGACTATTGGATTACCCTAAACGATTATTATATTATCTTAATTGTAATCTTTGCAGAGTCTTGATTATTAAATAAACGTAAATGACCTTGATTGAAAGTCTGCCTAATCACAGATAAGAATTGTGCTTTTAAAGGGTCTATAAATTTCTATATAATCTATATAATTTTAAATATAATGTATATTTTACACCTTTAATTTTAGTAAACTACCAGTACTGGTGATCTGGTAATTTACACCAAAGCACTTCTAAAATTAGTCCACGCTGATAGTTCGTTTGATACTCTAATTTCTGGAACGCAGGGTAGAAGAGCGGCAAAGGGAAATGTCAACCTATTACGATCCAGCACCGGTAGTTTATAATTCAAATTTAGAGGCGATGTCAATATTTACCGACAAAGGCACCGCCGGCCTATAATTCAGGACGTCCTTATCGAAATTACAAATTTGGGGGGCGAGGGGCGGCTCGGCGAGGTTATCTCCCCGTATCCAATTTGAGACACGCCATGCGTACGCGGGCGGTAAAATTACGCCAATTTCAGACGTGCACACACCCCCATGTGCGCGCCCCCCTGGACAAACACACAAGCGGTCAATTTATCGGGCCGCCGGGCCAATTATTGCCTATATAATTCAATGGCGTCTGCACCGAGACGCTTTGATATGCTAATCTACCCTCCGGAATCGATAACCGCCCACCCACACGGACCGACCCCCCGGTCCGTGATGGTCATCCCAATAATAAATAAAATTTAATTAAACCAACACACGTTAATCATACACCCACAACATGAATTAAAATTATAAAGTTGTTAGTTTATTATTGTATAGTTTATATTCCATGACATATGCGATGTTTCAATTTTTGAAAAACTGCAGGTTTTGTCAAATAAGTAATAAATAAAATATCGTCCACCAATCAATTCTTCGTTTCACTCCTGAAAAAAAAATAAAGACCTTTAAGGTGATGAGATCCAAAATAGATCGAAACCGGTCCGTGGCTGTTTTTGACAGGGAACAATAATATTACACACTTTACTTATTAAGTATTTTTAATCAAATCTTTCATAATTTAGAAAATAAAAATTTCTGAAAATTGCGATTAAAAAAAAACAGAAATTAAAGAAAATTTTAATAATCTACAAGAAAAATTTGTGGAAAATTCATATACTACAAGAATCTGAAAAACCAATTCTTTGAAAATTTTTTCTACTCTCGTAGAAAACTCTCACTTTTTGGAACAAGAGATGAAACAAGAAATATTAAAAATTTCTAGTTGAGTTGAGAAAAAGTGACTAGAACATTGTAAAACTCTTAAATAAAATTCTTGAAATTTGCAAAATGGCATAAATCTATAACTAAAATCCTTCGAAATTCTAGAGTTCTCGAATAAATCATGATAAAAATTTTGAAAAGACAAAACGAAAAATGCAGGAAAATTCTACAATTTTAGAAGTAAATTTGCTGGAAAATTCCAGAACTTTCAAAGTACATTATCGAAATATGAAATATTCGAGAAAACAATTGCTTGAAAGTTCGAAGGAAACTCTTACAGTTTGGAAGAAAAAAATTGAAATTAAAAATTCTGAAAAGATAAAATAAGAAATGTAAGAAAATATTTATTCACATTCCAGAATTATTGAAAAACAATCTCGAAATTCTTTACAAGATTTATTTGCTTCAAAATTTCCAGAATTTCTTTACTTTTCCAGATTTCCGCAATGTGTTTCAATAATTCTGGAATTTGACAGAATATTTTCTTCCATTTCTTATTTTATCTTATTAGAATTTTCATGAATTTTTTCTTCTAACCAGTAACCGTTTAATTGTAAAATTTGTAAGCAATTTTATGGAATTTTTCAGATTTCCATAATTTACTTTGAAATTCTGGATTTTTCCAACAAATTTTCTTCTAAAATTGTAGAATCTGAAATAAACATTTTTTTTTAATTTCAGTTGAGCATAAAAACTTGCTGAAAAATTTTAGAATCACGGAGAAAATTCCAAAATCTAGAAAACTGCAGAAATATAAAACAAAAAATGTTTAAAAATCGAACTCTCGAATAAAACCTATCGCAATTTGCAAGAAAAAATCATCAATATTTTACAATATAGAATATGCAAAAAAAATCTTGAAGTCTGTAAGAAAAATTGCTAGAAAATTTCAAAATTATTGAAAGAGGTCTCAAAATTTTGAAAATTGTCAAAAATCTGGAACGAAAGACTTGAAACTCTAGAAGAAAGCTGTAATTTGAAAGAGATCTTCTTGAATATTCCAATTTCCATAAATTCAAACAAAAATTCCTATAGGTTAGGTTAGGGTAGGCTAGGTTAGGTTAGGCTAGGTTAGGTTAGGTTAGGTTAGGTTAGGTTAGGTTAGGATAAGATTTGGCAAAACAAACCAAAAAAAATTTGAATAAAATTCTGACTAAATATAAAAAAGATACTGTAGAACTCTACAAATTTTCTCTAATTTCTAGAGAATGAAATAATAAATGTGCGGGACAAGCAAAAATAGAAATAAAAGAAATCTTAAAAGAATTGGAAGAATTAAATTAATTAAAATTGGAACAAGCAATAGTGTAGTTATTGTTTTGATGTTTTATTGAAAACAAATTAATTATTGACAAATGATGTAATGTTTAGCTAAATTACTCACGTAAAAGAAAGTTGTCGTAATTTGGAAAAAATATCCAAGAAATTTCAATAAATTAAGAATTACTAATAAATTCGATAATATTAAGTAAAACAGAAAAATAAATTGAAGAAAATTCTGACAAGAAAGAGGAAAACTTATGAAATCTTTAAAATACATTTTTGAAGAATAATTTCGAGAAAATAAAAAAAATTATTTAATATTACAACAGCTAACTAAGTTATTCAATTGTAAATATGAGCTGAGGGGTCAGATATCTGTCGTCTGTCATTTGTCATCTGTGATCTGTCAACTGTCACTTACCAGCTGTTATTTGTCATATGTCATCTATCATCATGCGATCTATCATTTGCAATCTTGTAATCTATTATATGTCGCCTGTCATCTGTCATCTATCTCCTGTCATTTTTCATGTGTCATCTTTTATCTGTCATTCTATTATCTATTATCTATTACCTGTCATCTGCCATGGCATCTCATCTATCATCTCTCATCTGTTATCTGTCATATGTTATCTGTCATCTGTTGTCTGTCATCTGTTGTCTGTAATCTGCTATCTGTAATCTGTTATTTGTCGTCTGTCATCTGTCATCTGCCATCAGTCATCTGTGATCTGTCAACTGTCACTTACCAGCTGTTATTTGTCATATGTCATCTATCATCATGCGATCAATCATTTGCAATCTAGTAATCTATTATATGTCGCCTGTCATCTGTCATCTATCACCTGTCATTTTTCATGTGTCATCTTTTATCTGTCATTCTATTATCTATTATCTGTTACCTGTCATCTGCCATGGCATCTCATCTATCATCTCTCATCTGTTATCTGTCATATGTTATCTGTCATCTGTTGTCTGTCATCTGTTGTCTGTAATCTGCCATCTGTCATCTGTTATTTGTCATCTGTCATCTATCATTTGTTATTTATCATTTGTAATCTATCATCTGTCATCTGAAAAAATAAATGTAGGCAACGATCTAATCATTTTTTTTCAAAACAAATATTCAACAATCAATCAATTGCTTTTTTAGCTGTTTAAAAAATTCTAAAATTCTCACAAAATATTTTGCAATTCAGAAGAAAATTTACTAAAAATTCTGATTAGAGAAAAATGGGAAGAAAGGCAAAAAATTCTTGGAGTCTAAAACAAAAATTACTGGAAAATTCCAAACTCTCGAAGCAAACTATCACAATTTAGAAACAAAAAATACCTGAGAATTTCGATTAGACAAAACAAGAAATTCTCTAAATTTGCTAATATTTCGAAATGTGAGAGACAAATTCTTGACAATTCCGACACGATAAAATATGAAGTGGATTTACTTCTTTGATAATTTCAATACATTCACTGATTTGGATTTCAATCTACGCCAAGTATCATATATACTAAAGTAATCGTAATATTTTCTTAAGAAAAGATAACTACAGGAAAAATGACGATGGCAGATGACAAATGACAAATAGCCAATGACAGATGACAGAAGAAATCTTGAACAAACTCCCTTAATTTGGAAAAAATATTGATAAATAAAAATTCTAGTCGAAAATTGCTAAATATTCTAAAATTCTTCTAATTTTAGAACTCTTGAGAAATGATTAATAAAATATAGAAAATTATAAAGACCTGAAACGAAAATTGCTTGAAATTTCTAGAACTCTCGAAAAACTCTCGCAATTTGAAAGAAATTATCCAAAAATTTCTAATATGATAAAACATGCAATGCAAGAAAATTCTAGAAGTCTAAAAGAATAATTACTGGAAAATTCCAGAACTCTTGAAGAAAATTCTTAAAATTTAAAAAATTCTAAAATTCTTGAAAAAAAATTTGCAATTTAGAAGAAAAATTACTAAAAATTTATAAATAAAACAGGAAAGGCAAAAAGTTCCTTTACCTACAACAAAAATTATTGGAAAATTCCAAAATTCTCGAAGGAAACTAACGCAATTTACAAAAAATACCTGAAAATTTCTATTAGACAAAACAAGAACTTTTGATGAAAATCTTTAAAATTTGCTAATTTTTCGCAATATCTGAAAATTCCAATACGACAAAACATGAAGTGTAAAAAAATCTAAAAGACTAGAAGTAAAAGTTGCTAGAAAACTTTATAAATCTTGAAGGTCTTTTTCGAATTCTAGAAGACTCCAGAAACCTGAAATATTGGAAATACTCGAAATCTGGAAATCTTTCGTAATTTGGTAAGATAAATAAAGATAAATCTCTGAAAATTCTAATAATATAAAACCACAAAGCAAAAAAAAAAATCATGATTCGTGAAGAAAAATTACTAGAAATTCTAGGACTCCTGAAGAAAATTCTTTAAACCTGTAAAATTACAGAAACCTACAAGAAAAATTATTTGAAATTAGCACTCTTGAAACATTGTTTCATTTGGAAAGAAAATTCCTATAAAAAAACACAACAAAATTATAAGAAATGAGAAAAAAAATACTGGAAAATTTTTAAACTCCTGAAGAAAATTCTTTAAATGAATAATTGCAGAAACCTATAATACAAGTTGCTTGAAAATAGTAAAATTCACAAATGAACATCTCGCAATTTAAAAAAAAAATAACAGAAAATTCCGACTTGATAATATAAGAAATGTCAAGAATAGAAGTCTAGAAGCAAAATTGGGAGAAAATTTCAGAAATCTTGAAGGTATTTTTCAAATTCTAGAAGACTCCAGAAACTTGAAGCATGAAAAATAAAGCTAGAAATCTTAAAGATAAATCCATGAAAATTCCAATAAGACAAAACCAGAAAGTAAGAACAAATTCGCAATGTTTCTGGAGTCTAATTAAATTTGAGAAAGATTTCTAAAATCCTGAAATTATAAAATTCTCTAGCAATTTTGCTTCTTGTCTTTTAGATTTTTTCCACTTCATATTCATATAATATTTGTATAAATTTGTATGGTGGATGGGTGTTGACTATCCCACCCTCCAATTTTTATCAAATTATCGATGATATAACGAAAAACAATTTTTTAAAAGCAGAGACAATATTATATTTATTAAATTAACTCTTCCTCAATTTTTAATTTTTTAAGTAAACTAAGGGGGTGATTGGAGGGCGGGTAGAGGTACTTATACATTACACTTTCATTACCATCAGTCTTTTAGTTTTGTGAAAACTACTTCAGTAATTGCATCGAAATTAATTTAAAAAAATCGTAGTATTTTACCTAAAGTTTAAATGGAATTTTAGGGTGAGTGGGTGTCCACTATCCCACCCTCCAATTTTTATCACATAATCGATGATATAACAAGAAAATATTTTTCTAAACGCACAAGCAATATTAAATTTAGTAAGCTAACTCTTTCTCATTTTGAATTTATTAGTAAAATTAGGGGGTATATATTAGTGATTGGAGGGTACATACACATTGTATTTTCATTACTTTCTTTTAGTTTCCTGAAAAATGTCATCTGTAATTTGTCACCTGTCATCTGTTATTTGTCATCTGTTATATGTGATTGGTCCATTGTCATCTGTCATCTGCTATTTGCCATCTGTCATATGTCATCTGTTATCTGTCATTTGTCATCTGTTAACTGTCATCTGTTATATGTCAACTGTCATCTGTAGTTTGTCATCTGTCATCTGTCATCTGTCATCTGTCATCTGTCATCTGTCATCTATCATTTGTCATCTGATATCTATCATATCTCATTTGTCATCTGTTATCTCTCATGTTTCATCTGTAAACTATCATCTGTCATTTGTCATCTAACTTCTGTCATCTGTTAACTGAGTTAAATGTCACAAGTTAAATACCGGATATTTTAAAAATATTAGTGTTTAAATTTTATTATATTAAAGTTCTGAGGTTTTTTTGTGTAAATTTCGACAATTCTTTTCAAGAGTTCTATAACTTTCAAGGAACTTTCGTCGTTTATGCAATTTTTCAGATTTCAAAATATTTCTTATAATTTTGCAATTTTATTCGGAATCTTCGGTAATTGTTCTTTTAAGTGCCAAATGATTTATTTGAGAGTTCTACGGTTTCCAAGCATTCTTGTTACAGATTTCTAGAATTTTCCAAACTTCAACAATTCTGATATTTTTCAACAATAGCTAAGTTCCAAATTTTGATTATTTTCTTGAGGCGTTCTGAAATTTTCGAGCTAATTTTTAAACAAAAATAAAAACAATCAATAAATAAATAAGTAAATAAACTTAGGTATTTCCTGTAATTTCCAGATTTTAGAATTTTACTTGTAATTCTGTAATTATTCTTCTAAATTCCATTCGGAATTTTTCATAATTCTTTCTTTAAATCGCAAAGGCTTTCTTTGATAGTTGTACGTTTTTCAAGCATTTTTGTTTCAGATTTCTGGAATTTTCTACTTTCACTTCAAGAACATTTCAATTTACAAGTTGTGATTATTTTCTTCAAAAGTTCGGAAATTTTCCAGCAATTTTTCTTCTCAACTCCTTGAACTTTCTTGCATTTCTTGTATTATAAAATCGGAATTTTCAGGAATTTTTCTTTCCGAATTGCGAATTAAGCAGCTTTCATTACAGGTTTCTGCAATTATACAAACTTCAAGAGTTCATTCAAGAGTTTAAAATTTTTCCAGTATTTTTTTCTTGATTCCTATTTTTTGAATTTCTTGTTTTATCTTGCCGTAATTTTTAGGATTTATAAATATTAAATAAACTAGCTTGTAATAACTTTCTCCACAGTTTATTATTTTTTTAAAGAATTTTGTATTTGCTTGTTTTTTTCTAATCAAAATTGTTTTAGCATATTATTTCAACAATATTTTAATTTCCAAATTTTGATTGTTTTCTTCAAAAGTTTTGAAATTTTCTAGAAATTTTTCTTTTTGACTGCTTGAAATTTCTTGTATTATCAAATGAAAATTTTCTCTTATTTCTTTCCAAATTCCGAGATGTTTGTTTGAGAATTTTACTATTTTCAAGCAACTTTTCTTATAGGTTTCTGCAATGATCCAAACAGCGAGATTTTTTTTCAAGAGTTCAAAAATTCCAGTATTTTTTTTTTTGTTGATTTCTAATTCTTTTTTTGGATTACTTGTTTAATCTTTCAGTAATTTTTAGGTTTTACGAGAGTTTTTTTAAACATTTTTTATATTAAAAATTTTAAATCTACAAATTTCCAGAATTCCAGAATTTTTTTGGAATTCTGCAGAAATTTTCCTTCTCGTCTCTTATAATTTTTTAAATGTTTTTTAATAGGAATTTTCTTCCAAATGCAACAATGTTTCGTAAGTGATATTTTCAAGTAATTTTTCTTTCATGTTTCTGTAATTTTACATGTTTTGAGAATTTTTTTCAAGAGTCCAGTAACTTCCAGTAATTTTTTTCTCGGCTCACAAAATTTTCTAGTTTTCTGGTTTTATCTTATTGGAAGTTTCAAGGATTTATCGTTCAAATTGCAAGACATTATCAAATTTCGAGATTTACAATGTGTCAGGTTTTTAGAGTCTTCTAGAATTGGAGAAAGATCTTCAAGATTTCTGAACATACGCTTCTTGTTTTTTAAAATTTTCTTCAAGAGTTTAAAATTATTGCAGTATTTTTTTCTTGATTGCTATTTTTTTAAATTTCCAGAATTCCAGACTTTTTGATTAAGAGTTCTGGAATCTTGTAGAAATTTTTCTTCTTGTCTCCAATAATTTTTTTAATTTCTATTTTAATAAGAAGTTTCAAAAGAGTTTCTTCCAAATGCAATAGAGTTTCGAAAGTGTTATCTTCAATTAGTTTTTAATTGCAGGTTTCTGTAATTTTACAGGTCTTGAGAATTTTCTTTAGAGTCTTGGAATTTCCATTATTTTTTCTTCTCGGTTCATAAAATTTTCTTGCTTTCTTATTTTCTTTTACCTTATTGGAATTATCATCAAAAGTTCTTGACTTGTGTAATCGAAATTCTCATGTATTTTTTTAATAAATTGCTAGTTTTTTTTGAGAGTTTTGGAATTTTCTAATAATTTTAGACCTCATTCTTGTTTCAGATTTCTGGAATTTTCCAAATTTCAAGAATTTTCAACAATAGTTCAACTACAAATTTTGATTGTTTTTTTCAAAAGTTCTGAAATCTTCCAACAATTTTTCATTTTGACTGCTTGAAATTTCTTGTATTATCAAATCGGAATTTTCTGTTATTTCTTTGAGAATTTTACTATTTTCAAGCAACTTTTCTTATAGGTTTCTGCAATTATTCAAACTTTGAGAATTTTTTTTAAGAGTCCATTCAAGAGTCTAAAATTTTTCTAGTATTTTTTCTCGATTCTTATTTTTTCTCCTTTCTTGTTATATCTTGATGTCATGTTTAGGCTTTGTGAGAATTACATTTAAGATTTTTTAAATTTCCAGAATTCAAGACTTTTTCCTAAGAGTTTTGAAATCTTGCAGAAATGTTTCTTCTTCTCGTCTATATTTTTATTTTTTATAGGAATTTTCAGGTTTTCATAATTTTACAGGTTTTGAGAATCTTCTTTGTTTAAGAGTCCTAGAATTTCCAGTCATTTTTTTTTTCGGATCTTAAAATTTTGTTGCTTTATGGTTTTATCTTATTGTAACTTTTGTTACAGGTTTCTGCAATTATCCAAACGTCGAGAATCTTCTTCAAAAATTTTCAAGTATATATTCTTGATTTATAATTCGTTTATGGAATACTTTTTTAGGTTTTACGAGAGGTTTTTTTTAATATTTTTAAAATTACAAATTTCAAATTCTCAAATTTCTAGAATTCCAAAATTGTTTTTAAGAGTTCTAGAATCTTAACTCATTGACACTGGAGGCTTCTACTTCGTTATACGTATTTAATCACAAAATTAAACACAATAAACATTGTGTTTTGTATAACCGTGACTTTCGGTTTGAAAATGATACGCTGATGTATTGAAACCATTGGTCACTATATAAATAAATAACGGTTATACAAAACAAAGTGTTTATTGTGTTTAATTTTGTGATTCTAGAATCTTGTAGAAATTTTTCTTCTCGTCTCCTATAATTTTGCTGAATGTCTATTTTTTATAGGAATTTTCATTACAAATGCAACAGTTTTTCAATAGTGCTAATTTCAAGTAAATTTTCTTACAGGTTTCTGTAATTTTGCAGTATTTGTTTTTCAGGAATCATAAAATTTTCTTGCTTACTGGTTTCATCTTATTGGAATTTTCAGGCATTTATCTTTCAAATTGCGAGAGATTTTTTTCTGGAGTCTTCTAAAATTCGAGGAAGATTTATAAAATTTTGAAATTCTGGTATTTTATAGGAATTTAGTTCTAGTCTTTTAAAAATTTTTGTTCTTCATGTTTTGTCGTATATGAATTTTTAGGAAATTATCTATAATTTTTGTTTTAGACTCTAAGAAATTTTTTGCCTTTCTTGTTTTTGATCTAATCTAAATTTTTTGTAATTATCCTTCTAAATTGTAAAATTGTTTTAAAGAATTGTTTAAATTAAAATTCAGGAATTTTCTTCAAGAGTTCTGGAATTTTCTAGTAATTTTTCATTTAGATTTCTAGAATTTTCTAACATTGCATGTTTTATCATATTAGAAAGTTTAGGATAATTTCTTTAAAATTGCGAGAGGTTTTTCGAAGGTTCTAGAAATTTCAAATAATTTTCGTTTCAGGTCTTTGTAATTTTCTATATTTTATTAATCAACTTAAAAGAGTTCTAAAATTAAACGAATTTTTGAAATTTCAGCAATTTTCGAATTATCAATATAGTTTCCAAATTGCAAGAGTTTGTTCAAGATTTCTTCTGTCATCTGTCATCGGCTGTTTATCTTTTGTCATCTGTAATCGTAATTTTTTCTTTAGTTGTCTTTTCTTAAAAAAATATTACGATTACTTTCTTACATATTATAATTGGCGTAGATTGGAATCCAGATAAAAAAATAAGTAGCATTAATAAAATAAAAATTCTTACTTTACATTTTTTATATTTCATCTGTCATCTGTCATTTGTCATCTGTCATCTATCAACTATGATCTTTAATTTTATCATCTGTCATCTGTTATGTATCATCTTCTTATCTGTTATATACCATCTGTGATTTGTCCTTCGTCATCTGTAATATATCATCTGTCATCAGTCATGTGCTATCTGTTATCTAACCTCTGCCATCTGTCATTTACCAACTGTCATCTGTCAACATAATTAGAGCATTTCATTTAAATGTCATAAGTTAAATACCGGATATTTTAAATATATTAGTGTTGTAACTCATTTAATAGTTAATCTGCATAGATACATATGAGTAACCTTGAGACTATAAAAAATTCATAGGAACCACCAGCGAAATATTATTTATACGTTTTTTCCCTACAATATTTTTCTTTCGGCTGTTCTCGTGAATTGGGTGTCTATAAAATAAAATTGCGTCGGGTCGGACGGTTGTTTTAGCTTCCTGACGTTTTGATGTTGTTTTTCCACCCTCGTTCGCCCTTTGGACGGACGGCGGAGTCATCCTCGGGGGGCATGGGGCGGCACGCACGGTATACATGACGTGAATGCGGCACCAGAGTGCGAAACACAAAGCAAACACCGCCCCCCCCCCCGTTGACCCCCCTGCGTCTCTTCCGCGCCGCCCCTCGCACACGGTTCACCCTATATTATAAACATCTGTCGGTGCGAATAAATATCACGGCGGGGGTGTATTTAAAATCCGACCCGGATAAAATCGAATTCCAATAAGCCTCCATGGATATGGAAAGGATACAATTTTTCTAATAGAAATTGATGGCAACGTAAATATTGAGATAATATTTATGTTTGTTCCGAACGCAGAAGATTTTAACGGTAAATCCTTACCATGATAAGGAATTGAAATGTATTGATATTAGCTTTTAAAAATTTCAAATATTATTTAATAGATTAGTTTAGATTGTATGCAACCAAATGAACTATTAGATGATTATTGGGTTGCATAAGAATAATAAAGTGCTGCAGATATATATTTTTTTATTGTTATGAGCGAGTTAATAAAAGTTGTAGACCATAAATAGCGTGCTTGCGGGCCTAAAGTAAAGTGTGTGAGTTATTATTAATGAGATAAGGGGTGTAAGTAACAGCGGTGTAACATTGTCTGGTGGACTACTCCAGGTCGTGTAGGTGATTTAATGCCGTGCCAACAACGCTGGCAGAAAAAAAAATACGCCCGCGGGTGTGAGTGTATGTGTGTGCGCGTCCCCGTAACGAGCGTCAATAAATAATGTCGGGTTTGTGATCGCGACACCCCCTGATGTATAGTTAATTTGCAAGGGTGCAAATATAACGGGGGACCGACGCGGTGCAACGGTGTCACAAGTGGCCTGACCGCACTAAATCAGGCACGGCCCGTGCATTATCGACGCAATCTGTGCAATTGCAGTTGCATTAACTCACATCGATACCGACGGGGGGCGCCCCATAATTATCGACGCGCGCGCGCCCCCCTCAAACCCCCGGCCGCACTCTCGTTAAGATAACGCCACGCTGGAATACCTGCGAGCGGGGGGCCGCCAGCACACACAATGCCCGAATTACCGGTCGACAGTGTTAGGGCCTATCGCCAGATTTTTTTGTTTTGTTGGAACGATGATAACCTACCCCGTTATCTGACCCCTCTTGTTTTGTTTATCACCGGAGCTGTTTTGAATATAAAAGCGCTTAACAATTTCTGTACGTGTACACCCCACAATTGTTAACATTATTTATTATACGTACGTTAAAATTAAATTTAAATAGGGAAAACATTCTGGCAGTATGTATATGTGCCCTACGTTGGGCGCCATGTAGCTCTGTCTTGCTAAAACTGCATCCCATCAATCACTATAACGTTCATTTTGGTCTAAAAAGTTAGTTACTATTTACTGCTTAAGGTTCTCTTACACACCTTAATTTATAGTGGCAAAGTTTTCAAACCATTTAGAGGGTATTATTTAACGTTACGAATTAGGTCACTAAGTACAATTAGAGCCACCACGTTTTGCATAAAATTGAAGCAACACACGCCTAACGAACACTGATTTTGATGTTAAAGTTGTATCATATAGATAAAATGTTCAATCGTTAATATAAAAATGTTTCACCACGGGTTAACTGAGAATTTAATTCATCTTTAACATGATAATTAGAAATCAGTGACTAAATAGATTAGACCCATAGCATCAAAAGATTAGACCTTAAAATATAAAAATCATCTACTAAATTTGTAATTTTTTATTTTATCCATCTCTCCTATTTCTATTATCAGAATTAAATAAAAGTCAATAATAGATTAGTTGATTAATCTTGTTGATAAATACACTTCCTCTATATATACTTATAAGTAAACTAAGTGTATACTGATAAAAAAAGAAGTACAAACGCTGCAGGGCTGCCTCATTAGTAGTTCGGAATTTCCACCTATATCCCTCCCCCCCACCTCACTTTTGCAGTTCCAGTTCCTGCCGTATATTGCATTAGGAACTTTTCAATTCGGAGCAGTTTAAAAGTGAGCGCATAACAAGTCCCTCGCCATCCCTTGCAGCAATAAGCTGTTATCTCCTTCCACTCCCTGCTCCCCGCCCACCCCCCGTCCTCTTTCTCTGCAGCCACCGCCGCCGCCGTCGCCTGTTCGGCACCCACCGAAATATATAAAGGGAGATATTGGGCAGGGTTGCACTTTTATCGGCGGGAAAAGGAGCAAAGACGGCAAAAGTCCTGCGGATGGCATGTGTGCGGAATGGTGTGCGAGAGGGACACTTATCGCTACGGGGGAGGGGGCGAAATAAAATCGGGCGGCGGCGGCGCGCACGACTCCTACGGCGGATTTATATGCGGAATTCCGGAGGAAACGTCCAATAGTCGATGGATGCAGTTGAAGCCAAAGATAGTTTCCAATACACTCTACTGTCGCAAATAAATATCCGAGTTTTTTTATTGGCGTTTAAATTATGTTTCTTTATTACTAAGTATTTCGAAATATAATATTACCTCTACAGATGGAACCATCCTCATTTTCATAGGTCGATAACCGTATTGCCTTTAAAAATTTAAATTTCCCGCCAAACATTTTGATTCATCTCAAAAAATTTGAAGAAAGGTCACTTCACACAGGAAATAGTAATTCAAAAGTGGCAACTGAAAAAGGTTTCTAATGATAGGAAGTACACAGTTTTTAAGAAATAATATAGAGAGTACGACCTGAGGACCTGAAGAGACAAAATAAGAGAAAAACGAAGATTATAATCTATAAGAGATTAATTTTCAAAATGAAAACTATAAAATTAGTTGTTAGAAAGAAATAATATACAGAGAATAAGAGATATGGAGATTTAGAGATAGCGAGAAAGAAAGAGAGAGAGAGAGAGTTACCGAAAAGGTAGAATAAAAGAATATGATCTAAAGGTTTTGAAAATAAAAACTAACAAAGTATATCTAGAGAGTGAAAGAAATAAAAAAATATTGAGTTTGAGAACAAGATTAGAGGTATTTCTTCAATAATTTTCTCACTTATCTCTTGGTGAAACATTGTGTGTGTTTATTTTATCAATTCTTTTCCTAATATAAGAAGAAGACAATAATTCAGAGAACGATTTCTCTGAATTAGAGATTGATCTAGAGTTCAATACAAAAGAGAGTATCTAGAAACAGAGAAACAGAGATTATAATCTATGGAAACAGAACTAGAAAAGATTTTTTTTTTCAAATGAAAACTAGAAAGAAGTAGAAAAAAAAGAGAGAATAATTAAGAGAAATTTAGAGGCAGAATACTCTAGAAAGAGTAATCTAGAGACTAATTCTAAAAAATTTAAGATCTAGAATAATTTTAAGATTGCAAATTAGGAAAGTTTTAAAGTGTTGAGGAATTGATTAGTTTAGAGAGTAATCTAGAGAACTGAAAAGAAGTTTCGAGAGATTTTGAGAGATAACCATTCGGAGATCTACTCTCTAAAATAAACTGCCCATTTTGTAATGGTGTTGCTATAATTTTTATTCAAAAAGATTGATTTTGAGGATGGGAAATCTAAAGAGAGCAAACTTATAATCTAGAGAGAGAAATATTAGAAGATGAATATTTCTGGAATAATACAGAGAGAGAGAGAAAGGTGTGGAAAAATAGGAACATTATCTAAAGAAAATAGGAACTAGAAAAATTGATCTAAAGAGTAAAATAGCGATTTGGATAGAACAATCAGAACAATCGCGAGAGATTTATCTAGAGACCTAAAGAGAAATTTAGAGAAAACATAATGCAGAGAGAGTCATCTAGAGATGAAAACTTAGAAAGAGAGCAAAAGAATAATAGGTAATTATTCCACAATGTTTCACCACGAGGTAAATGAGAAAATCATTCATGAAAAAAAAGAGAGAAAAAGGTTTAAAGAGAGGATTTTCAACAAATAGATTTTGAGATTTAGAGAGATGTAAAGAGAGGATTTTCAACAAATAGATTTTGAGATTTAGAGAGATGCTAAAGACTCCATAGAAATTCATTTTCAATATTTGAACTAATAAAGAAATCTAGAAACCAGGGAACCTGAGATATAAAGATATTCTATAGATATTCTATAGAGAGAGAAATAGTTCTGGAAATTAAGAGAAAATTAACAGAAAAATTATACAAATTTAGATAGAGAGAAAGATCTGGAGATCTGGAGAGAGAGAGAGAGTGTGTGATGTGAAAAACTAGAAAATAAGATGGAGAGATAGAGAGCTAGATTTGAAGAGAAAACAAATCAAAGAGATTGATCTAGAGATCTAGAGAAGATTGATTTTTAAAATAGAAATTAAATACAGTGAAAGAAATGTCAGAGAAAGAGAGAGAGAGAGGGAAGAAAACAATTTAGAAAAAAAACATCTGAAGATCTATAGAGAAATTTAGAAAGATAATAAATCAGAGGTGAATCTGCAGACGTAGAGAGAAAGAGTGGTGTATAGAATAAGAAAAGCAGGAAACAAACTATAAAAATAGATCTAAAGAGTTAAATAGTGGTCTAAAGAAAAAATTAGAGAGTGAATAAAGTAAAGAGAAATATTAATGAGTGATTAAGAGAGAGAGAAAAATGAAAACATATTTATCTCTAAGGAAATAAATAGATCAAGAGGAAAAATAGATTATGATTTCGAGAAGGGCAAATAGTTTAATATTAAGATTGGAAATTAATTTTAGAGAATGAGGAAGAGCGTTTAATAAAAATAATCTGAATTTCTCTCTCTCCAGATATGAATTATTCTCTCTAAATTTCTCCCTTGATCTCCTGATGACTTATTCTACATTTTCTCTCTAATAAATTTCTACAAATTAATCTCCTTATTGATAAATTTGTAGAAATTTATTAGAGAGAAAATGTAGAATAAGTCATCAGGAGATCAAAGGAGAAATTTAGAGAGAATAATTCATATCTGGAGAGAGAGAAATTTTGAAATACAGACATAGAAAATATTTCTTTCTCTTCTTCCCTTTTGTTATCTCTCTTTCTTATTTCTATCTCTTTCTCTCAATCTCTCTCTTTCTCTATCCCTGTTAAAACAAATGTGAGCAATCCGGAGAAACTGAACTGAGCTTCTAGAAAGAAATTTAGAGAATTATTTAGGGATAGATTTTAGGGACAGAATCATTCAGATAGAGAGACAGAGATATGTAAAACAGATAAACAGAAAATATGATCTTAAGAAAGAAATCTAAAAATATATAGGTTATAGGTTATAGGTTAAGTAGGGTCTTAGTGAGGTGTGTTAGCCTCTCGTGAACTGCGACCTAACAGATCTATTGTTCTACCCTTAACCAATCACTTCCCAAGCAGTCCCACGTCCACCATGAACCTGGTAACTATCTTGGGGGGATAATCTAAAAATCTAAATCTAAAAATAGTTTTCAAAATAGAAACTACAGTAATATATCTCGAGAGAAATATATTATTCTTTCTATTTATTTATCTCATTTTATATCTTTCTTTCTCATTTCCTAATTCTCTTTTTCTTTGTCTATTTTTTTCTCTAAATTTTATGAATCACATTACAAAATAGTCAGATATGTCTGCTACTGAGCACTACCTACCTGGATATTCTTATTGTCAATTACTGTATATTATGACTTGTGTAAAACAATAATTTTGTTAATTAACACCAATAAAGAATATTATTATCTTTCCTTTTCTCTCTATCTAGAAAAAAAGAATTCTAGAAAGAAATTTAGAGAGAGCAATCTAGAGAAAAAGAGGATCTGTCGAAATGTAGAGAAATTTTAAGGAATTCAGTGGAGAAAAAATGTAAAATTAGTCATCTGGAGATTAAAAGAGAAATTAGTTTTTAAAATGGAAACTGAAAAAATTTATCTTAAGAGAAATCTATTTCTCTCGCTCTCTATTCATCTCATTTTATACCTCTCTATCTTTTTTCCTATCTCTAAATCTATCTTTCCCTTTCTCTCTATCTAGAAAAAAAATCTGGAAAGAAATTCAGAGAGAGCAATCTAAAGAAAAAGAGGTTCTGTCGAAATGTAGAGAAATTTTAAGGAATTCAGTGGAGAGAAAATGTAAAAATAGTCATCTGGAGATTAAAGGAGAAATTAGTTTTTAAAATGGAAACTAAAGAAATATATCTTAAGAGAAATCTATTTCTCTCTCTCTATCTATCTCATTTTATATCTCTCTATCTTTTTTCCTATCTCTAAATCTATTTTTCCTTTTCTCTCTATCTAGAAAAAACATCTGTAAAGAAATTTAGAGAGAGCAATCTAAAGAAAAAGAGGATCTGTCAAAATGTAGAGAAATTTTAAGGAATTCAGTGGAGAGAAAATGTAAAATTAGTCATATGGAGATTAAAGGAGAAATTAATTTTCAAAGTGGAAACTAAAGAAATATATCATAAGAGAAATCATTTTCTCTCTCTATCTCATTTCATATCTCTCTATCTTTTTTCCTATCTATAAATCTATCTTTCCTTTTCTCTCTATCTAGAAAAAACATCTGAAAAGAAATTCAGAGAGAGCAATCTAAAGAAAAAGAGGATCTGTCGAAATGTAGAGAAATATGAAGGAATTCAGTGAAGAGAAAATATAAAATAAGTCAACTGGAGATTAAAGGAGAAATTAATTTTCAAAGTGGAAACTAAAGAAATATATCATAAGAGAAATCATTTTCTCTCTCTATCTCATTTCATATCTCTCTATCTTTTTTCCTATCTATAAATCTATCTTTCCCTTTCTCTCTATCTAGAAAAAAAACTGAAAAGAAATTCAGAGAAAGCAATCTAATGAAAAAGAGGATCTGTCGAAATGTAGAGAAATTTTAAGAAATTCAGTGGAGAGAAAATGTAAAATGAGTCATCTGGAGATTAAAGGAGAATTTTAGAGAAAGAGATTTACAGAGAGAATAATTCAAATTGATAGGTAGAGAGAAATCTAGAAAAAGATTATCTAAAAAAGAGAAAGTTTTGAAAATGGTATCCAAAAACATATATTTAAGGAGAAATTTATTTTTCTCATTTTGATCTCTTTTTCTATTTATCTTTCTCCATCTATCTATCTTTATCTCTTTCTCTCTGTCTCCCTGTTAAAAAAAAACTGATGAAATTTAGAGAGATCAAATTTCTTTCTCTCTATCTATTTCTTTTTATATCTTTATTTCTCCTTCTCTATCTCTCTTTCTCTAATACTCCTTTCCTTTCTCTATTTAGGTCTCTCTATCTCTATCTCTCTCCAACCCAGACGAAATAAACTGAGGACCTAAAAAGAAATTTAGAGAGTGAATAATTGAAAGAGAACGATGTTTATAGCTAGAAGAGTTTGATTTTGTGATGTAAGCTAGACAACTAGATCTAAAGAGTTAAAAGAAAAGACCTAAATAGAAATTCAGAAAAAGCAATCTAGAGAAATAAGAACTTGTCTGTACGTAGAAAATTGGAAAAGTGGAAGTATTTATCTGGAGATCAAAGAAGAATTTCAGATCTAAACAGAGATGTGGAAAAAGAGACACGGAATATATAATCTAAAGAGATCTGTGTTTTACAATTATTTTCTAGGTTTGCAAGAAATTTAGCCTATTTTTAAACTGTACACATTTTGTAAATATCATATGAAATTTCCATTATAAAGTTATGTAATTTGTTGTAAATAAATATATTATTATTATTATTAAAAAAATGTGCAGATAGAAAGTAAAGAAATATAACTAAAGAGACAAGTTATTTTCTTTCTCCCTTTCTCAATATATTAGTTTCTATATATCTTTCTCTATCTCTATATATTTCTCTGAATCGCTCTGTCTTTGTTAAAAAAGTTCTAAACTAAAAAATATGCCTTTCTCTCTCTATCTCTCTTTCTCTTTCTCTGTAATTTACCCTCAATATCTCTCTCTATTTCGACAATCCAGAGAAAGTAAAACTGACTGAGGATCTAGAATGAAATTTAGAGAGTTAATAATTCGGAGAGAATAATTTTAATATCTAGAAGAGAACAAAAAAAAATTGCCTTTCTCTCTCTCTATCTCTCTTTCTCTTTCTCTAAAATTTACCCTCAATATCTCTCACTATTTCGACAATCCAGAGAAAGTAAACTGAGGATCTAGAATGAAATTAAGAGAGTTAATAATTCGGAGAGAATAATTTTAATATCTAGAAGAGATCCAAAAAAAAATCGGAGAGAGCAATCTAGAGAAAGGGGATCTGGCGATATGTAGCAATATTTGGAGTGGACAAAAGTAAGATAAGTCATCTGGAGGTTGAAGGAGATTTATAGAGAATCATTAAGATCTAAAGAGAAAAAATGAAACAGAAAAATATGATCTAAAGTGAGAGACCTAAAAGAAGTTTCAAAAATGGAAACTGAAGAAATATATCTAAAGAGACATTATTTTGATCTCTATTTCTTACTCTATATAAAAATAAATTTAGAGAGATTTTAATTGCCATAGAATGATATTTATAGCTAATAGAAGAGATTAATTTTGAGAATGTTGGCAAGAACACTATGTCTAAAGAGTAAAAATAACAGATTTAGAAAGAAATTCAGAGAAAGGAATTTAGAGAAAAAAGAAGCCATTGATGTGTAGAGAAATTTTAAGAAATTCTGTAGAGTGAAAATGTAGAATAAGTTATCTAGAGATCAAAGGAGAAATTTAGAGAGAGAGAGAGCGATTTATAGAGAGAATAATTTATATTTAGAGAAAGAAATTTTTTTCTCTGTCTTTATCTCTTTCTTTTTTTCTATCTCTTTCTCTCTGTTAAAAAATAATGTGAGCAATCCAGAGAAAGTGAACTGAGGATCTAGAAAGAAATTTAGAGAAATATAATTCAGAGAGAATGATTTTGATATTTGGAAGAGGCTGATTTTGAGAATGTCAACTAGAAAAGTAGATCTAGAGAGAGATGTAGAAAAAAAAAACACGAAATATTATCTAAAGAGATCAAAAAAGGAGCTTAGAAAATGAAAACTATAGAAATATATACTAGGAGAAATTTTTTGCTCTATCTCTATTTGTTTTTCTCAATCTTTTTCTCTCTCTTTCTCCCTGTTAAAGAAGAAATGTGAGCAATCCAGATTTGAAAAGATACTAATTTAGAGAAAATGATCTTAATATATATGGTAGAAGAGGTTGATTTAGGTAATGTAATCTAGAAAACTGGATCTATAGAGTGAAAAAAGAGATCTAGAAAGAAATTCAGAGAGAGACATTTAGAGAAAAGAAGGATTTGTAGATATGTAAAGAAATTTGGAGAGTAACGATTTCAGAGAGACATTTAGAGAAAGAACTAAAGACAAGAGAGAAAGAGAGAGAGAGAGAGAAAGAGAGAGAGAGTATGATGCAAGAAAAGATGAATCGGGGTTAATATTTAAAGGAGATCTAAAAATATTTATTTAGAAAATGGAAAGTAGTAAAGTTGATCTAGATAGTAAAATAAAGACCTCGAGAAGAATACTAAAGAATGTGATATGCAGATGTAAAGATCATCTTAGAGAGTAAAATAGAGATATTGAAAAAATACTAAAGAGTATGATCTGTAGAAATAAAATAACTTATAACTTTAGAGAAAGAGATGTAGAGAGAGAGAGAGAGCAATTAAGAGATGTAAACCTAACTAAAACAGTAAATTAAAAGGTAAAAGAAGTGATAAAAAATTTATTGATTTTGAGAATAAAAACTAGAAATGTATATCTGATGATTTGAAAAAGAGTCTAAAGAGATATTTAGATTGACAGAGAAAAATCTGAAGAGAGAGTGATGTATGGTAGAGCATTGACGAGGATACGCCGCATTGTCTGGAAGGGAGGATTTATAAGAGTCACTTTAAGTTAGGTCATATATTTTTATAACAATGGTTATCTACAACCACAGAAGACGTTGGTTTTGACAATGTAAACTAGAAAACTAGATCTAAAGAGTAAATTAAAGAGATTTAGAAAGAAGTTTAAATACAGCAATCTAGAGAAAAAATAATCTATCGATATGTAGAAAAATTTCAAGAAATTTAGTGGATAGGATCTAGAATAAGTCATGTGAAGATCAAAGGAGATTTAAAGATTAAAGAATAATTTAGGTCTAGAGAGAGAGAAAGATGTAGAAACAGAGAAACAGAAAATATGATCCAAAGAAAGAGGAAATCAGAGGGAGAAAAATCTAGAGAAAAAAGAGAGAAAAGTTTGAAGTGAAAAAAAATCTAAGGTCAAAGGAGATTTAGAGAGAGAATAATTAAAATCTATAGAGAGATGTAGAAAAAGAGATAGATAAAAAGTGATATAAAGAAAGTGATCTAGAAAATAGTTTCAAAAGTGGAAACTAAAGGAATATATCTAAAATGAAATTTTTTTCTTCCACTATCTAGAACGAAATTTAGAGAGATAATAATCGACAGAGAATGATCCTGATAGCTAGAAGGGGTTGATTTTGAGAATATAAACTAGAAAACTAGTCTAAAGAGTAATAAAAAGATATGTGGAAAGAAATTCAGAGATATCAATCTGGGGAAGAAAGGATCTGTCGAATATAGAGAAATTTAAAGAAATTTAGTGGAGAGAAAATATGGAATAAGATATCTAAAGATCAAAGGAGAAATTTAGAGAGAGATATATTTACAGATTGAATTATTCAGATCTGGAAAGAGAGATTTAAGAAAGATGGGAAATATGATCTAAAGAAAGAAATCTAAAAAAAGTTGAAAAAATACAAACTAAAGAAATATATCTAAAAACAAAGTTGTCTCTATCTCTAACTCTCTGGAGACTAAAGGAGATTTCAAGAGAGAATAAATTAGATCTAGAGAGATATGTCGAAGAAGAGTAATGGAAACCATAATATAAAGAAAGAGTTTAAAAAAAGTTGTGAAGAAATATATCTAAAGAGAAATTTCTATTTCTTTCTCCTTCTCCATCTCTCTTTCTCTTATTCTGTCCCTCTTTTTCTGTCTAAAGAGAAATTTATATCTCATTCTCCTCTCTCCATCTGTTTCTCTTATTCTATCCCTCTTTCTCTTTCTAACTTTTTCTCTCAATCTCCGATTTGGAGAAAGTGAACTTAGGATCTAGAAAAAAAATTGGAGAGTTAATAATTCAAAGAGAATGATCTTAATATCTAGAAGAGGTTCATTTTGAGAATATAAACTAGAAGACTAGATCTAAAGAGTAAAAAACAAGAGATCTAGAGAGAAAACCAGAGACCGCAATCTAGAGAAAAAATGATCTGTCGACATGTAGAGAAACTTAAAAAAAAAACAATGGAGTGAAAATGTTGATTAAGTCATCTAGAGATCAAAGGAAAAAATTAGAGAGAGAGCGATTAATAGAGGGAATAATCTGGATTTAGAGAGAGATGTAAGAAAAGAGAAACAAATAGAGATCTAAAAAGGAGTTTTGAAAATATAAAGAAATATGTCTAAAGAGATGTGTTTTTAATTATCTATTTTTCTTTAAGTCTATCACTTTCTCTCTTTTGAAAATGTAAACTAGAAAACTAAATCTTTAAAGTAAAAAAGAGATCTAGTAAGAAATTTTAGAAGTGAAGAATATGTCGATATGCAGAGAAATTTGAAGAAATTGAGTGGAGAAAAATGTAGATGCATAAATTATTGTTCCATCGTGTTTACTGCTTTTAAATTGTTATTAATTTAATGTAATTTACTCACTCAAATATTTTACCTTTTTAATTTCTTTTTTATTTAAAAAGTTTTGTAATTAATTTTATTGGATACAGCGAAACTATATAGAATTAAAATTTATATGCAAGTGTATCATCAAAAATTATTTGATAAATTTGTTTAAATAAATCTATCTGATTTTGCAATAATGTTTACTTACGTTTTACATCATTTAATTAAAACCCTCGCTTATGTTTTACTGATTGGAGGGTGGGATAGAGACCACCCGCCCACCCTACATATACATGATAACTATAATTGCTAATCGTTGATGATTTTGCTGCTTACAAAACAATAAAACTTTCTATGTAATAAAAAATAAAGCATAATCCAAATTTAAGTTTAAATATAAATTACCTTTTATAGCTAATATTATTTAAGCTTAATTTAAAGCCTTTTCACTTATCATATATATATATATATATATATATATATATATATATATATATATATATATATATATATATAATTTTTATTAATTTACACACTCAAAAATTTTACTTTGTCAATTTCCTTTTATTCAAATTTTGTAATTAAAGTTATTAGTTATTGAAAACGGCAAGGCAATCAGTAATGAAAGTTAATATGTATATGTAGGGTGGGTGGGTGGCCTTTATTCCACCCTCCAGTCAGTAAAACATCATTAAAAATGGTGATGTGGCCATCATAGTACTTTCCCTATATTTTTCTCGAATACTATGAGGTTTACGCTAAAAGGCTATTCTTACTAATTTGTTTAATTTTGAATTATCTACAATTATTTGTTATATAAATTTCATGTAGATCCAATAGTTTAATAGCAATTGGCAAAAAATTTCAAAATTTTCAATTTCTATTTTTTTTCTCGAAAATTAAAAATTTTATGAAAAATATATTCGAATAAAATTTATTCAATTTTTCATTCCCTTTAACTTTTGTTTGAACCGTTTTTTAAAATTTTTCATATTTAGAAAAATATCACGTAAAAACAAAAAACGGCCTCGAGTAAACAACCACTTCCGGTATATGAATGTTCACCAAAAGCTTTTCAGTTCCAGTTTTTAACGATAAAACCTTAAGTTTAAAGTTTCATCTCAATCGGATCATTCGTTTTTGAGATACAGCGCCCACAGACATTTTCTCGCACGAAAACAATACTTCCCCTATATATACTATATAGGGAAAGTAAACATGGTGATGTGGCCATGATAGTACTTTCCCTATATTTTTCTCGAAAACTATGAGGTTTACGCAAAAATGTTGTTCTTAATAATTTGTGCACTTTTGAATTCGCTACAATTATTTATTATGTGAATTTTATCTATCTCCAATAGTTTATTAGCAATTGGCAAAAAATGTCAAAATTTTCAATTTTTATTTTTTTTCTCGAAAGTTTAAAATTTTATGAAAAACATGTTCAAATAAAACTTGTTTAGTTTTTCATTCCCTTTAACTTTTGTTTGAACCGTTTTTTAAAAATTTTCATATTTAGAAAAATTTCACGAAAAAACAAAAAAACGCCTCGAGTAAACAACCACTTCCGGTTTATGAATGTTTACCAAAAGCTTTTCAGATCGAGTTTTTAACAATAAAACCTTAAGTTTAAAGTTTCATGCCATTCGGATCATTCGTTTTTGAGATACAGCACCCACCGACAGACAGACAGACAGACAGACAGACACACACACACACACACACACAGACACAAAAATTTTTTTTCCAGAAATTAGTGTTTTGGGTTCAGGGGACCCCAAAACGGATATTTCCGCAAAAAAAATTTTTGAAAAAAAAATCACGAAAACAATAGTCCCCCTATATATAGGGAAACTAAAAATTATTTGAAATATTTGTATGAATACATCAATTAATAAATGCAATTATGTTGCACTTGTTTACATTTTAAAACTTCTAACTAAAACCCTCGATTATGTTTTATAGATTGGGGGGGGGGGGGAGAATAGAGGCCACCCACCCATCCTACATATACATGATAACTTTAATTGCTAATCGTTGATGATTTTGCTGCTAAAAACAATCAAACCCTTTATGTACTAAATTTAAGTATAAATGACTTTCTATGGCTAATCTTATCTAGTTTAGATTTAGAGACTGTCCACCCATCATGCATTAAATTTTTACTAATTTTACCTCTAATTTCTGTTTTATTCAAAAAGTTTTGAAATTAATTTCATTGGATACAGCGAGACGATTAGGAATTAAAGTTTATATGGATATGTAGGATGGGTGGGTGGCCTCTATCTCATCCTCCAATCAGTAAAACCTCAGCAAAAATTATTTTAAAAAATTGTATGAATAAATTTCTAAAAATTGCAAGAATTTTATGTTTATTTATATTTAAAACTTTTAATTAAAACCCTCGCTTATGTTTTACTGATTTGAGGGTGGGATAGAGGCCACCCACCAACCCTACATATACATAATAACTTTAAATACTAATTGTTGATGATTTTACTGCTTACAAACCAATAAAACCTTGTATGTATTAAAAAATAAAGCATAATCTAAATTTAAGTTTAAATATAAATGACTTTCAATAACTAATCTTTTCTATCTATCATGTATATAATTTTTATTAATAAATACACTCAAAAATTTTATTTTGTCAATTTTCTTTTATTCAAATTTTGTAATTAAAGTTATTGCAAACCGCAAGGCGATCAGTAATTAATGTTAATATGTATATGTAGGGTGGGTGGGTGGCCTCTATCCCACCCACCAGTCAATAAAACATCATCAAAAATTATTTGAAATATTTGTATGAATATTTCAAAAAAAATGCAATTATTTTATGTTTACATTTTACAACTTCTAACTAAAATACTCGATTATGTTTCACTGACTGGAGGGTGGAATAGAGGCCACCCACCCACCCTACATATAAATGATAACTGGTAATTGATGCGAATTTCTTACAGTTTCTATTTATAAACCCAAGTAATTTAATACATGATTTAACCAATGGTGAAATATGAGGTAAATATATTGATTTATGATCAAATAATATTCCTAAATCTTTAAGTTCGTTAACTCTAGGGATACTAATATTATTAATTTTATAATCAAATGTGTTCGGAGAGACCTTGCGATGATATGTGATTATATTACATTTACTAATGTTAATATCAAGACCATGATCTGAACACCACCTTGCAGGATGATGTATATTATTTTATAAATCATCGCAATGGATTATCTTGAATAATTTAATGTCATCTGCGTATATTAAAAAATCGCAATCAAGAATTAAAGAAACCCGGTTTATAAATATAATAAACAACACCGGTCCCAAATTAAATCCCTGGGGCACCCCACTCGTGGCGAAATACGGAGATGATTTACAGCCCTCAACTTCAATAATTTATTTCCGGTTTGCTACGTATGAGGTCAACGAAATTGAAACTCTTAAAATAGAAATAAACAATCGTGATTCTGTATTAAATGAAAAAATTACCTCGACTGGTGGACCAATTATTGGTGAAATCAATGAAAAGGAGAGAAGAAAAAATAATGTAATTTTACACAACTTGAAAGAATCATCTTCCAAATCAGTTAATATAAAGATAGAGGACGACCTTAAAGCAGTTATGAGTATTTTTCAAGGATTTGAAAACATGAGCAACCCTATTAAATTAATTAGAATGGGAAAACAAACTGTACATAAAAATCGTCCACTTAAATTATTTTTTCCTAATAATATTGCTCTATTAAAAATTTTAAAAAGTATTGAACTAAAACAAATATACCCTGATCTTCAATTTAAAAGTGATTTAACAAATATCAGCAATATACGTAGAATTAAATTCTAGAAAAGAAAAGGGTAAAAGCGATCTAATGTTTAAATACAATAATAATCATCCGTTCATTACAAAACGTAAAGTGCATTCTCGAAAACAGAAATAAGTTTTTTGTAAGTGTTGACTGGGATAATGTGTTATGTGCAAGTGATATAAATGTTGCTAGTGATGCTTTTATAATTAAATTTATGATTTCGTTTTTATATATGTGCCCTTGAAATTTGTCAAATCCAGTAATTACCCAATATGGTTTAACAGTGAACTAATTCGGCTTGTAAAACGTAAAAGAAATGCTTACTTTCTATATAAATCTACTGATTTATCTTCTGACAATCGAAATTTTCAACAGCTGCGGTTACAATGTAAAAATTTAAGCAAACAATTATATTCAGAGTATATTCTGAAGCTTGATCATGAACTTGTAATAAATCCAAAGGGGTTTTGGAATTATATAAATAGCAAAAACAATTGCAATAAATATCCTTCCGGAATGTATTTTAATGGCAAATCATGCTCCAACGGATATGGATGCTCTAATATTTTTGCTTACTTTTTGCTTCTGTCTATAGTAACAATAACGTACCTAAAAAATCATATTCATATAATAGATAAGTTGATTGTTCATCATTTTCATTTGATTTAAAAGGACATTTTGGAGGGTATTTCATCATTAAAAGCGTCTTATAATTGTGAACCCAACATTTTTTGCAGAATTGTCGATTTACTCTATTGAAGTATTTACTCATATGTTATTTTGGAAGTCAGTTTCTACTGGAACTGTCACCAATGTTTGGTAATATAGTTTTATTACGTCGTTATTTAAATCTGGTGCCCTTGACGATATAAATAACTACAGAGGAATAGCTGTCTGCAATTCCTAAGTTGCTTGACTTTTTAGTAAGTAAACAGTTGCAATAGACATGTAAACAAATTATTATCGATCAACAACACGGGTTTACTCTTGGTAAAACAACATTAACCAATCTTTTATGTTTTAAATCTTTTTTGGTTCATGCTCTAGAGAGTGCAAGCCAGGTTGATACAGTTTATGCTGATTATGGAAAAGCCTTCGATAGAATAATTCATTCAGTACTTATTTCCAAAATTCGGTATGCGAGTTGTTAATTGGATATCCAGTTTTCTTAAGGGTTAAAATTAATGAGTATATCTCTAAACCTATTATTGTTACATCTGGGGTACCGCAGGGTACTCATTGCGGTCCCGTTCTATTTCTTTTATTTATTAACGACATTAAATTTTCTACTTTTTGCCGATGATTAAACATTTTTCCATGTAATCAATAATGTTACTCACTGTAATCAATTAAATTATGATCTGCAAAAAGTAGAGAAATGGTGTCAAGATAATTATTTATTTTTAAATCTAAAAAAATGTGTTTCAATTTTATTCACCAAGAGTAATACTCCTTTAAATTTCACATATTCAATTGATAGCGTTCCTTTAAAAAAATGTCAATTACGTTTCTGATTCGGTTGTCTTGTTTGACGCCAAAATTACTTTCAATTTGCATATTGAGAAAATCTGTAATCTGGCGCGTAAGAGATTAGTAGATTTGCTAGAGAATTTTCTCCATTTTTTCTAGAAATGTCATTTTGTTTACATTTTACAACTTCTAACTAAAACCCTTGATTATGTTTTACTGACTGGAGGGAGGGATAGAGGCCACCCACCCACCCTACATATACACGATAACTTTAATTACTACTTGTTGATGATTTTGCTGCTAAAATCAATCAAACCCTTTATGTAATAAAAAATAAAACAAAATCAACATTTAAGTTTAAAGATAAATAAGTTTCTATAGCTAATCTTATCTAATTTAGAATTAATGTCTGTCCAGCCATCATGTATCAAAATTTTACTAATTTACTCACTCAAGAGTTCTTCCTTTTTAATTTCTTTTTATTTAAAAAGTTTTGTAATTAATTTTATTTCAAACCGCTAGACTATCAGTAATTGAAATTTATATGTATATGTAGGGTGGGTGGGTGGCCTCTATCCCACCCTTCAATCAGTAAAACATAATCGAGGGTTTTAGTTAGAAGTTGTAAAATGTAAACAAACAAATAATAATTGCATTTTTAAATTGATGTTAGTGTGTTAGTCTTTTAAATGGCTATCAACCGGCACTCTTTCAGCCCGGATTTATCCTTGTCGATGTGTTTCATCAATCTGTCTTTGATGATGATGTTGAATGATGTGATGCGATAATGTCTAAAGTAGTAAACCGAGGGGTATTGAATTTTGGGATCAGGCTAGGATTTCTGCGCAAGCAGTAGAGGGAAAGGATGAATTGGTCGAAGTGATTTTTAGAAAATTTCTAAATAATTTTCCTGATTAAAACACTATGCTTTGTTAACTAGAAACTATGGAAATTATTTATGTAACGCTAATGAATGATTAATTATTTTTACCTCGTTAAGTACAGTTACGATTTTCCGCTGGCATCGTCCCCTTTCTGTGTCGGTCCTGCAACAATTGCGATACAATCGCGGCGTCGCGGCGCAACAATTAATTAAATGAGCGCCGGGACGCCGGGACACCGGTGCGTCCTCCCGGCCATTTATTTATTCAGGACGCTCGCACAATTTAATTATAATTTCCGAACGGGACACTTTTATTAATTCGTTCGGTTATCCTTAAAACAAATTTCGCTGATTTATACCGAGGCTACTCAACGCGAATACAAATCCAAAATAAAATTAACTAAAAAGAGTTAAGTATCAATTTCATGCTGATTGAATTAGTTGTATGCACAAATTTTTAAGTGATTTAATATATTTATCTATTTAATTTTATCATCCATTCCTCATGTAAAAAAATAATATTAATATCTAGGAAATGTCATAATATTTTGTACTTATTAAGTTAGAAAACATTAAATGACTAAGCGCTCGATTTTTGTAGTTAATTTGTTTTTTTAATTTATTTTTTAGATATAAATAAATAAATAAATTTCTTGCGAATGCTATTTTGAGGCTATAACTATAATACATTTTGTAAAGCGATTAGTGTTTATCAAATACTATTTATTCGTCAATCAATCTCAAAACCTATTTACGATTTACTAATAATTATTCTGTAATCTTGTTGCCGTGCGAAATTAATTTGCGTATTAATTAATTGCCCCGGTATATTATTACGTTTCCCACCCTCGGCCTCATCCACCAAAATCAAATCGAATGTATTTCCAGAGCGATTTACGATCAATTATACAGTTTCCCCGTTGTCCCCTCGCCCCGCCATATATAAACAGCAATTAGCCATCGATTAATAATCTGGAATAAATTAGTGATAATCGTTGCAGGGGATTGGGGTAATGGGATGATCTCTCGTCGGTTGTAATTTGCCCTGGTGATAATTTCTTAGTTAATGAGCGCGTGTACACGCGACAATGGCCTTAAATCGATTAAGATTTCCTCCGCAACACTGGAATACATCACTCGAATTAATGCGTCTGCATAAACAACCGTTGCTAATTATGTCTCAGCTGTGGCACATAATTTCCCTCTATTTATTACATCGTGCGAGATGATTTATTATAAATTAAACCGAGAGAAATATGATTCACACCATACATGAAAATTTAATGGATCTATGTAAAATTCTAACTTCATTTGTTCCGTAGTGACATGGTAGAAAACTCTAGATTCAAGCAAAATCTTATTAAAAGAAAACATTTCCAAAATCTGGAAAAAAAATTCACTTGAACATTCTAGAACCTTCAAAACCTGTAGAAGAAACTTCTGGAAAGTTCTTAAATCCTCAAAGAAAACATACGTCTTTGTTCTAAAAAAAACTAGAAGTTTGAAAACAAATTCCCGAACGTTTGAAAAGAAATTGCTAGAAAATTCTTAAATTCTCATAGAAAACATATGAGTTTGATGTAAGAAAAATCTAGAAGTTTTAAAAGCAAATTCAAATACTTGAAAGTTTGCAAAGAAATTGCTTATCTGTCATACCAATTGACATAAGAAGTAAAACATAATAGATAATAAATAACATGTGGCAGGTAACAGTTTTCAGATGACAGTTTATTAGTGGCAATTGACATTTCTCCGATAAGAGTTAACAATTTTAAAATATCAGTTGACCGTTGACAATTTTCACAGTTAACAGTTCTCAAATGACAATTGACAGTTTACAAATATAGGAAGACATTTCAGAAATGAAAATTGATAGTTTACAGATATTAATTCATACGTATTTCAACGATTATTAGAAAACTATCTACTACCAACTATTAGTTTGAAACTGTCATCTTCCATCTGTAAAATTTCACTGTCATATTTATCAACAGTCATTTGAGAGCTATCACTATTATTTGGATATAGATAACAGTGATTTGATACTTAATCAACTGTCAATAAACTGCCAATTGACATTTTAGAATTGTTAAAACTCATCAAAGAACTGTCAACTGTTATCTTTAATTTATTAACTATCATTTAAGATGTGTCATCTGTAATCTATCAACTGTTACCTGCCATATGTTATTTCTTGTCAATCGATATTCAAAAATTGTCAATTGTCATCTCACAACTGCCATTGAGACATTAACTGTCTTTAGAGAATGACAAACTGTAAAGTGTCATTAACTGTCAATTAACATTTGAGAACTGTTAAGTCTTATCAGAGAAATGTCAATTGTCATCTTTGATTTGTTAACTGCTACTTAAAGTGTGTCATCTGTAAACTGTCAACAATTAACTGCCATATGTTATTTCTTATCAATCGATATTCGAAAATTGTCAACTGTCATATAAAACTGTCATTGAGACATTAACTGCTTTAGAGAATTGCAAACTGTAAAGTGTCATAAACTGTCAATTAACATTTGAGAACTGTTAAGTCTTATCAGAAAAATGTTAACTGTCATTTTTGATTTGTTAACTGCTACTTAAGGTGTGTCATCTTTAAACTGTCAACTATTAACTGCCATATGTTATTTCTTATCAATCAATATTCGAAAATTTTCAACTGTCATATAAAACTGTCATTGAGACATTAACTGTCTTTAGAAAATTACAAACTGTAAAGTGTCATAAACTGTCAATTAACATTTGAGAACTGTTTAGTCTTATCAGAGAAATGTCAACTGTCATCTTTGATTTGTTAACTGCCACTTAAGGTGTGTCATCTGTAAACTGTCAACTATTAACTGCCATATGTTATTTCTTATCGAGCAATATTCGAAAATTGTCAACTGTCATATAAAACTGTCATTGAGACATTAACTGTCTTTAGAGAATTGCAAACTGTAAAGTGTCATTAACTGTCAATTAACATTTGACAATTGTTAAGTCTTATCAGAGAAATGTCAACTGTCATCTTTGATTTGTTAACTGCTACTTAAGGTGTGTCATCTGTAAACTGTCAACTATTAACTGCCATATGTTATTTCTTATCAATCAATATTCAAGAATTGTCAACTGTCAACTGTCATTGAAACATTATCTGTCTTTAAAGAATTGCAAACTGTAAAGTTTCATAAACTGTCAATTAACATTTGAGAACTGTTTAGTCTTATCAGAGAAATGTCAACTGTCATCTTTGATTTGTTAACTGCTACTTAAAGTGTGTCATCTGTAAACTGTCAACTATTAACTGCCATATGTTATTTCTTATCGAGCAATATTCGAGAATTGTCAATTGTCATATAGAACTGTCTTTGAGACATTAACTGTCTTTAGAGAATTGCAAACTGTAAAGTGTCATAAACTGTCAATTAACATTTGAGAACTGTTAAAGTCTTATCAGAGAAATGTCAACTGTCATCTTTGATTTGTTAACTGCTACTTAAAATGTGTCATCTGTAAACTGTCAACTATTAACTGCCATATTTTATGTCTTATCAATCAATATTCGAAAATTGTCAACTGTCGTATAAAACTGTCATTGAGATATTAACTGTCTTTAGAGAATTGCAAACTGTAAAGTGTCATAAACTGTCAATTAACATTTCGGAACTGTTTAGTCTTATCAGAGAAATGTCAACTGTCATTTTTGATTTGTTAACTACTACTTAAGGTGTGTCATATATAATCTGTCAAGTATTAACTGCCATATGTTATTTCTTATCAATCAATATTCGAAAATTGTCAACTGTCATATAAAGCTGTCATCTGCCATTAGTATACTGCCAATGAGAATTGTTAACTGTCACTTGAAAATTAAAAAGTGTCATTAGAGAATTGGTATCATCAAAAATATGTCAACTGTCACCTTTGATTTGTTAACTGCTACTTAAGGTGTGTC
Source organism: Ontholestes murinus (assembly GCA_963969525.1). Lineage (NCBI taxonomy): Eukaryota > Metazoa > Arthropoda > Insecta > Coleoptera > Staphylinidae > Ontholestes > Ontholestes murinus. The sequence goes on from OZ018391.1 coordinate 72,707,644, forward strand.
ATCTATAAACTGCAAACTATTAACTGCCATATTTTATTTCTTATCAATCAATATTAGAAAATTGTCAACTGTCATATTAAGCTGTCATCTGCCATTAGTCAACTGCCAATGAAAATTGTTAACTGTTACTTGAAAATTGGAAAGTGTCATTAGAGAATTGGTATCATCAAAAATATGTCAACTGTCAACTTTGATTTGTTAACTGCTACCTAAAATGTGTCATCTTTAAACTATCAACTATTAACTGCCATATTTTATTTCGTATCAATCAATATTCGAAAATTGTCAACTGTCATACAAAGCTGTCACCTGCCATTAGTCAACGGCCAATGAGAATTGTTAACTGTCACTTGAAAATTGGAAAGTGTCATTAGAGAATTGGTATCATCAGAGAAATATCAACTGTCATCTTTGATTTGTAAACTGCTACCTAAAGTGCGTCATCTGTAAACTGTCAACTATTAACTGCCATATTTTATTTCGTATCAATCAATATTCGAAAATTGTCAACTGTCATAAAAAGCTGCTATCTGCCATCAGTCAACTGCCATTGAGAATTGCTAACTGTCATTTGAAAATTGCAAACCGAAAAGTATTATTAGATAGTTGGTGCCTGTCATATGTCACTGTCAACTGTATTTTGTAAACAATTGATAGTTTACAGATAGCAGTTACCAATTCAATTATTATCGGAGAACTGTCAACTATCAACTATTTGTAGTCTTAATAGAATTTTTTTTTTGAAGATTTACGAAATGTTTTCGTTTTCATTTGTATTATTGACCATTAGTTGAAAACTGTCATCTGCCATCTAAAGACTGTCAATGGCATTAGTAAATTATAAGCGTCATCTGTAAATTGTAAATGGCGAATTATCAATTGTAATGTGTCATATGTAAATTGTCAACTGTCATCGGATGACATATACTATCTTTGAATTGTCAACTGTCATATCAAATGACATACAAAATAAAATATAATAGATAATAAATGACACGTGGCAGTTTATAATTTTCTAATGACAGCTTATCGGTGACAATTGACATTTCTCTGATAAGAATTAACAGTTGTGAAATATCTGTTGATAGTTGACGATTTTCCGTTGACTGTTATCAATTCACAAATGATAATTGACAGTTTAAAAATCGGGAAAGACATTTCTCAAATGACAATTGATAACAGTTCAACTATTATCTGAGAACTATCGAATGCTGTCATCTGTAATCTGTAGTCTCTCACTGGCATGTGAAAACTGTGAAATCTGTCAACTGTCATCGGAAAATTATCAAATGTTTTATGTATCACTTGTTATTTGTCATATATAAATTGTCAACTCTCATCGGATGAATTGTCTATCTACTATTCGTAAATTGTCAAATATCCTACCACAACATAAAACAGTTGATAGTTCTTAAATGACAATTGACAATTGACTTTTAGTTAAAAATCTGTCATCTGTAAACTGTCACTGTCATCTGTCATCAATAAACTTGATTGAGAACTATCACTCTCATTCGAAAATTGATAACAGTGATTTCCAGAGAATTGTTAATTGTCATCAGATCTCAAATGGCAAATGATAATTTACACATGCCATTGACAGTCTACAGATGGCAGATGACAGATGACTATCAAATATAAGATGACCGTTTACAGATTGCACTTAACAATTTTCCGATTACAGTTATCAGTTTTAAAAATACAATTGACAAATATTTACAATGACAGTTGATAATTCTGGAATATCGATTAATTAAAAATATATATATGGCAGGTAATCGTTGACAGTTTAGAAATGACAGACCTTAAACAACAATTAAGAAATTAGACAGACAGGTGACAGTTCACTGTAAGTCTTAGCAGTTCTAAAATATCAATTGGCAGTTTACAAATAGAGAAAGACATTCAAATGATAATGGATAGTTTACATGTTAAACTTTAAGAGTTTGAACTATTGTCGAAAAACTATCAAGTATTAATTAAAAACTGTCATCTGGCATTTGTATACTGTCACTTTCGGATATAAACTATCAACTACCATTTGAGATCTGTTAATTTTTATAGGAAAATTATCAATTTTTATATTTGAAATGACATTGGAGAACTGTCAGTTGTAATTTGTTGCAAGTACATGTAAGCAAACAGTCAACTGTCATTAGAAGATTTCTAATCGTCATCTACATTTTGTCTCTAATCAGAAAAATATATGTGAGATCTATTCCGAAGCTGTCATTAATTATAATAATTTTCTATATAAATTAATCAAATTATTATTTTAAGCATTTAAAAATATATTTTTTTAAATAAATGAATACAATAAAGAGATAGCTGCCACCCACCCACCTAACTTTAATTTTTCTAATTTAGAGTAAAACACTACATACGTTTTCTCTTTATTAACATCAGCGTGAATATAATTGTTTCAATGGAAAACAAGAGACGATCAGTACTTTGTGTATAAGTGCATATGTAGGGTGGATGGGTGACCTCTATCCACAATCCAATCAGTAAAACATAAGCAAGGGTTTTCTGAAGTAATAATTAAATATATTTAAAAAAACGATTGTATAATTTTATCAATGAAAAGTCTAATGTTTTAAATTTCTACCATAAAATGTTGCTTATGGTCAAGGAATTGGAGGGTAGGATAGGGATCACCCAACCTCCCTACATATATTGTTTTTAAATTTTAAATAAAACAGTGTTTATGGTTAGGTTAGGTTAGGTTAAGCTAGGTTAGGTTAGGTTAGGTTAAGTTAGGTTAGGTTTCCCGCAGGGGTGGTTGACGTGCACAGTCATTAGGGAGTAACGACCCCACGTACCCGAGCCGTTAATTGCACACAAACGCACATCTCACACACACACACACAACGACATTGATACCCCGTGAAGTAATGCCAGACGGCGGTTCCGCGGGGTGGCACACACACACATACTCATCATACACACGCACACATCACTGACGTAGACGACACCCTACACCCCGTGAAGTAATGCCAGACGGCTGTTCCGCGGGGAGTCAGGGCGCCTAGGGGAGGTAGTTTTTAGTGGGTATACCAGTAGTTCTGGGGAGTTCTATACTCAGTCTATAAAAGATTTTCCACCTCTCAGGCCCAAAAAAAGGTTAGGTTAGGTTAGGTTAGGTTAGTTTAGGTTAGGGTAGGTTAGTTTAGTTTAGTTTAGTTTAGGTTAGGTTAATCTAGAGTAGAAGGGATCTGTAAAGAAATTTGAAGAAATTCAGTAGAGACAAAATGTAAAATATCATCTGAAGATCAAAGAAGATTTACAAAGAGAATAATTCAGATCTAGAGAGAAAGAGGGATGTAGAAAAAAAGAAACGGTAAATATGATGTAAAGAAAGAGATCAAAAAAAGTGTCAAAAATGGAAACTAGAAGAAATATATCTGAAGAAAAATTTCATTTTTAATCTATCTCTATCTATCTTTCTCTATCTCTCTTTCTTTCTCTCAATCTCTAGATCTAGAAAGGGATTTATAGAGATGATAATTCAGAGAGAATGACCTTATCATCTAAAAGAGAGTGAGTTTTGATAATGTAAATTAGAAAATTAGATGTAAGAATAAAAATAGAGATCTATAAATAAATTTAGAGAGAGCTATCTAGACAGAATCTATTGATAAGTAGAGAAATTAAAAGAGAAACAAATTCAGAGAGAAATTCAGTTAAAGCATACTAAAGAAAAAATTATTTCTTTATATCTATCTCTCTCTCTATATCTCTTTATTTATCTCTATTTCTTTCTCTCAATCTCTAGAGCTAGAAAGGAATTTATAGAGATGATAATTCAGAGAGAATGATCTTAACATCTAAAAGAGAGTGAGTTTTGAGAATGTAAATTAGAAAATTAGTTCTAAAGAATAAAAATAGAGATCTATAGATAAATTCAGAGAGAGCTATCTAGACAGGATCTATTGATTGATGATATTGAAATTCAAGAGAAACTAATTCAGAGAGAAGTTCAGTGAAAGCAATCTAAAAAAAAATCTTTTTTTATCACTATCTCTCTATCTTTATCTCTATTTCTTTATCACAATCTCTAGATCTAGAAAGGAATTTATAGAAGTGATAATTCTGAGAGAATAATCTTGGCATTGAATTTGAGAATGTAAATTAGAAAATTAGATCTAAAGAATAAAAATAGAGATCTATAAATAAATTTAGAGAGAGCTATCTAGACAGGATCTATTGATATGTAGAGACATTTAAAGATAACCAAATTAAGAGAGATATTCAGTATAAACAATCAAGGATATGTAAAAAATTTAAAAAATTCGCTGGAGACTAAATGTAAAATAAGTCATCTGAAGATTAAAGAAGATGTCTGTAGATCTTCAGAATAACTCAGATCTGGAGAGAGAAAGATATAGAGATGTATAACAAGTGAAGCAGAAAATATGATTTAAAAAAAGAGATCTAAACAAGGGTCTTAAAAAAGAAACTAGAGAAATGTGCCTAAAGAGAAATTTTACTTACATTCTCTAACTCTTTCTCTATCTCTCTTTGTTATCTCTATTTTTTTGCTTTTTTTTAAAAAAGGAATATATGCAATCCAAAGAAAGTGAACTGAGGATTTAAATAGAAATTTAGAGAGATAATAATTTAGAGAAAATGATCTCGATATATAGAAGAGGTTGATTTTGAGAATGTAAACTAGAACGCTAGATTTAGAGAGAGAGAAATAAAATCTCTAAATAAATTCAGAGAACAATCTGGACAGGATCTATTGATATGCAGAGAAAATTAAAGAGAAACAATTTCAGAAAGAGAATTATTTATAGAAAAGAGTGAAAGAAAGCGAATTCGAGTCGTGGCAATAGAAAAAAGTCTAAAGGATAAAGATTAAGATGAAATAGAGGACCCCTACTCACCCTATACATATTCCCATTTAATTAAAGTTGAACAGTGTTTGTATTTCTTTTTTAATAAGAGGATAAAACTTGTTTTTCACGGCCTCGTTAAAAGACATGCAATTTTCCGTTTAAACAAATACCATCCGCAGATGTAAATATGGATAAGGAAATCGATGATGTAGTGGTGAATAAGGGGGTGGGTGGGTGGAAGAGAACACCAGAGCAAACAGCAGTCGTCGTCCTTCGTTAATGATATTTAAAAGTCGTTAAAACCGGCAGCCCCGGCCCCGGAATGAATAATTCGACAATGAGGGCAGAATACGGGGTGGTGGGTAAGGGGGGAGAGCGTTTCCGTTTTCCGCTCTCCACCGTAATTTCCTTGTTTCAAATTAAACAAACAATAATATCGGCGCATTTCATTCGGAACCCTTCAGTGCGCCGCACTGAAAATATTTACACGGCCGTTGTTCAATCCACTTCGGGCAGGAATTTTTAATTTGTTGGAGGATTTCGTTAATTACACGCGATGAAGATGTTTGAATTGAATGTGTCAGGCAGATGTTTAATCACAATACTTTCGTTTTTTGAATCTAATAATTCTTACTTTGAATACTTGAAGTAATTGTTATCGTCTGTTGTGTGGCGGTGTAATAAAATAATTAATTAAAAGCATCCTGCGTAATTGATCACGTCAACCATCAAGACATGATTGATATATAGGACGGCCCATCTACCCACTTAAATGACCGCCGCGTAATTGCGTGCCCTAAACAATGAACCGATCTGTAATCTACTGAAGACCAATTATAGGCTACACGCGATCCGGGTGGGGTAAATTTTGAAATTTGATACTTCGTAGTAATTACTATAGCTCCGGTATCGTTAATATTAAAGACGCTATTAAATTCTTAGAAGGATATTCCTTTGAATTAAAAAAAAGCGTCGAATAACTACAAAATCCAATAATGTATCAAATAAAAAGTATTATTGTGTTTTCTGTGATACTTCCTAAATTAACGATGAACTTCTTGCATCCTCGATGAAATTGATCCCAAATAGAGTTATTGCATACGATGATCAAAACTTATTTCTACTTGGTGGTTCTGAATTTGTTGATTTTTGAGTTTTGTCATCTGATAGAGAAGTAGTAGCTACGAAAAAGTCATATTCGTTTGTCGTAGACTAGGTCTCTTTCTTTAAATAATATTTTCTGTTTCTCCATTTCTACATCTGTCTCTCTTTCTCCCTCTCTTTAGATCTGCATTATTCTCTCTGTAAATCTCTTTCTCTAAATTTCTCCTTTGATCTCCAGATGACTTATTCTACATTTTCTCTCTACTGAATTCCTTCATTTATTCCTAGATTGCTCTCTCTAAGTTTCTTTCTAAATATCTTTTTCTTGGGAAAGAGAATTAGATTGAGAGATAGAGGTAGAGAAAGAAAAAGAGATATAAATTCATTATATCAAGATATATTTCTTTAGTGTCCACTTTAAAAACGTTTTTATATCTCTTTCTATAGATCATGTTATATCTGTTTCTCCTTTTTTAAATCTTTTTCTCTCTATCTAGATCTGAATGATTCTCTGTATAAGTCTCTCTAAATTTCCCCTTTAACCTCCAGATAACTTGAAACTGCTTGTGTCAAAAATTATAATAATATTACTGAAACATTATCTGTTGAAATAAATTGTGAATTATCTTGTATATTTGTTCACAACTTAAATTGTTATTTAGTGTGTGTTTATCGTCCTTCTAATGGAGATTTTAATGAGTTTATTATAATTTTATTCCAATTATTAGAACGGCTTAATCTTAAACAAGGCAATATCATACTTGTGGGTGATTTTAATATACTTTTTAGTACTAATGAATACAAGGAATTATATATTACAGATATTTTTGCTAACTATGGCTTACACAAAATAATAAGTTTTAATACCAGAAGGGGAAACTGTTTAGATAATGTGTTCACAAACACACCTTTAGATGATATAAGATTATGTAGTTTAGAAACATATTTATTGGACAACAGCGGTATTTCCTTAAGTATAACCATGTCTAAACATAAAAATAGTATTCCACCATTTACTGACTTAGGTAAATTTAATTTATATCAAATAATAGGAAATATAAATTAGAATTTCATATCGGACATTTCATTTAGTCTGAATTACAAATGGTAGCAGCTACTTACAATTTTAAAATCTAATGTGAAATTGTGCTTTCCAACAAACAAAAAAATAAATAAAGAAAACAGAAAGATTTGCAATTTGCAAAAATAAAATAAAATAAGTGACATCTACAGTAAGTACCCTTCAAATGAATTAAAACTTATAAGAAACAACTTACGTAGTAGCTACAGATATTTAATTAAAGATACTCGAAAGCGACAATCCGGTAAATATTTCAGCAAAGCTCCAAATAAGACAAAGGCAATGTGGTCTCTGGAAAAAATTGAACAAACGCATAAACATTTGTAACTTTTCTTGTGATGAATCTTTACCTATTGCAACATTTGATCACATAATTAAAATCAAAGAGTCCCTGATTTTTAAATTTAGTGAAGTTTCACCAATAGTTGTTAGAGAAGCAATACAGCATATAAAAAAAACAGGTGTGAGGATATTTATTGTTTATCTGTGATCCATATTAAATGGATACATAACTTAATCATTACTCCCCTCACAAAGTTAATTAATGAAACACTAGTCACTGGGATTTTTCCAGTTTTTTTAAGTATGGAGACGAGCATTACTTGAATAATTATAGACCAATTTTAATTTTGCTAATTCTATCGAAGGTAAAGGAAACATTATGAAAAGTCAAATACTGAACTATTTTGAAACAAATGGCTTTTTTTGTTAAACGTCAATTTGGTTTCAGAACTAACATGTCAACTTTGGATGCCATACTTGCTCTCATTGAACTGATCACGAACGCTTTTGAAAATAAAAATGTCTCAGTAGTTTCGTTCATTATTCTGAGCAAAGCTTTTGATTGTGTCTCGCACAACTTCAACGTTACCAGTGTTAATCTTATTAAATCTTCTGTAGGTAATAGATACCAATGTGTTCACTTCAATGAAGCACTTTTGATATTTGAAAAGATAAAATATGTGGTTCCACAAGGTTCCATTCTGGGCCTTTACTATTTTTATAAATGACCTTCCTTTACAAGCGAATATTGTAAAAACTATCTTATTTGCTAATGATTCCACTATTATAAGTGATGCTATAAATATTCAAGACACAGAAATAAGGAATGAGTTAGCAATACACTAGGTAAAAACATGGGCTGCCAAAAATAAACTTATCTTAAATGATAGCAAAACAAATAAAAAATGTACAGAAAGATTTTTCCATGTAAAAAATGCATATTTTTTAATAAAAAAATTAAATGCCACAGAAATGAAGACATAAATAATTAAAAAGTACTTTTAAGAAAGGATGGGGTTCCTCAAGACCCCTAGGTGGAGCTAAGGGTTAAAAACTTTGATACTCCTTTAAATTTTTTATTTTCTTAATATTATATACAATTTATTTTTGAATTAACTGTGATATTACTTTTAATATTTTAAAATAATTTATATACTTAAGTTTAAAGTTTCATCTCAAACGGATCATTCGTTTTTGAGATACATCGCCCACAGACATTTTCATTTACGAAAACAATAACAGGTGGGGCAAAAGTTCCACTACCATTTTGATTGCGCGCCATCTTGGTTTTGTGACGTTTAGCTCAGTTTAGCTTTAACCATTGTGTTGTGTAGACGTCCAAATTTTGTTATGAATAAATATACGCCACAAGAACGAGCAGAAATAGTGACAATATTTATTGAAAATAATCGTTCCATTATTGCCACTCAGCGGAAATTGCGTCAAAAATATCCTAATCGTTGAGTGCCTCACAAAATCACAATTTATCGTTTACATGCGAATTTTCGACAGTACAGTACGACAGATCAACGAGTTGTTTACAGTAATGCAATCCTAATGCTGTCTGGTGAAATTGAAGATTTTTCGTCTAAATTGATAATGAATGATGAAGCCCATTTTCTCCTCAGTGGCCACGTCAATAAACAGAACAGTCGGTTTTGGAGAACACACAATCCTCAATTAATTCATGAAACATGATTGCATCCACTAAAAACAACTGTATGGTGTGGTATTCATGGTTTAAACATCATTGGTCCCTATTTTTTTGGAAATGACCAAGGTGTTGGAGTTACTGTTAATGCTGAACGGTATCAAGACATGTTTCGAAATTTTCTTGAGCCTGAAAGAGCTAGGGCTAGAGGACATGTGGTTTCAGCAAGATGGGGCCACAGCACACACAGCTCGTTCAACAATTCAATTATTGAATGACGTTTTTCCACGAAGACTAATTTCGCAAGGTGGCGATTTAGCATGGCCAGCCAGATCTCCGGAGTTAACAGCAGCAGAATTTTTCTTATGGGGTTTTTAAAATCAAAAGTTTATGTGAATAAGCCTCAAACGATTCTACATCTTCAAGACAATATCCGTCATGAAATTGAAGAAATTCAGCCCGATATGTTGAAGGATGTCATGAGAAATGCCCTAAAAAGAGCTGAAAGTTGCATAGCGAATCGCGGTCACCATTTAGCCGATATAATTTTCCAATCATACCGAAAAAAAAAAATGTAAAGACCAAATAAACTTTTTATGAAAACCAAACATACTTTTCTTTTCTTTGAGCAAAGTTATAGGCAATCAAAATGGTATCGGGACTTTTGCCCCACCTTGTACTTTCCTTATATATTCTCTATGGAGAAAGTAATTATAGCGATTTATTTATTTATTGATTTCGAGAGGGTACAATTTTCGTATCCGGGTCTTTATTTGCGCACGCACCCGAAAATAAATTAGCCGTCGACGCCGGCCGCAATGAGCGTTTAATTAATAACGAAATTGATAAATTTTAATGCAAACAGATATTACGCCCGAGCGGGTCATCGATCCGGAATGAATAATAGGGTCGTCCATCCGAGGACTATCGATTCACACCGGCTTTCACTTTTACCCCCCTTTTCTCCGGCGGCGCCAGCTATTACAAGTTTAATGGGATTAGAAAAAAAAAGAATCAATAGTTTCAGTACTTCGTGGAAAAGCTCGGAGGTAAATGGGATTAAAAAGAGATTCAATCGTGTAGTACACTATAGTATTTTTAAAGTTTAATTACTTAGTTTAAATTAATGAAATAACAAAATTACCTCTTGATAAAATACAAAAATCAGTGCATCCAAAATGGGGGTCGCCATTAAACCGATGTAATTTTCAAAACTGTATGAAAAAAAAACTTGGGATATTGTATTCTTAAATAAAAAAAGAATTAAAACAATACCTGAAGTACTTTTCGTTTTATTGACCTTTCAAATAAGTAAGTTTCTCTGGCGCACCCTAAAGTGAAACAACCCGAACGAGTTTTTAATCAACTACTAGTTATACTAGTAATTATTATGGGGTTTAACACGATTAAATTGAGAGAAGTAAAATTCTTCCATTTCTTCATAAAGAAACAACACAAGAGTTTTACTTCAAGCAATTTGAAAATTTGGTTTCATCTACTCTTCAAATTGCGAGAAGTAAAACTATTGGGTTGTTTCTTTATGAAGAAATGGAAGAATTTTACTCCTCCCAATTTAATCGTGTTAAACCCCATAATAAGAATAAGTATCGATCATATTAATATGATTCAATCTTTTCTAAACCAATTTAACCAACGTGAAAGCATTTTTTTAGTTATCAATATTTGTAATACTCAGCATTTATAAGGTATCGTATTAATAATAAGAAACAAAAAACATTTTTATGTAATAAAGTTGAGGACCTGAATACACCAGAGCCCGACTCCCATCCCACCTACCCTCCAAGCATTACCGCAATTATCATCTCGATGCTAATCTGCTTGTTGTTCTAATTAAGTTCGCAGGTGCGAGCGCCGATCCCCATTCCCAGAATCCACCTGCGAAGAAAAGCACAGCACAGTTGTGAATGGGGGGTGGTACGGCGGCGGCCAATTTTGGGGACGTACGCCCACACCCCCTATTATCATACGCAAACACCACCGTCTCCGTAAACACCTTTCTCTGTCTCACGGCGAGGAGAGAGTTTCTTAGTTCGCCGCTGTTTGGGCAAAGCACTGCGGCGCGGGGGTGGGGGTAGGAATTTCGTAAATTACGGTGCCCCGCGTGTGTTGTTTCAACAAATAGTTGGGGGGCGCACTTAGTTGCATCTAATCGTTTCTAGCATTTGCTCTAAGGTATTTTGATAATGGAGTAGTTAGGGTACCACCTGAGGGGCATTTGCATAATCTGCCGATTTCGAAACATCCGTTGAACTCGGCGTATAAATAAATCTATTAGCTAACAAAAACACTACTCAACTTAACCGAACGATTTGAATATATGAATATTGAATACCTTTGTAAATAAATCAATTTAATTTATATAGATAAAATTATTAGTTTTTCTTAAAATTATTTAAAATCCCGGCGCATCCATCATAATATTTACACGATTCGATAACTTATGTGAAGATAATCTTAATTTAAAACAAGCGTTTAGTGCTGGTTTTTCACGAAAAACCATAACAGCTTTGATTATGCAGACGAAACATTTTAATTTTGGTTTTGATTTTATATATGTTTTTACTTTCCCTATATAGAATATATAGACGCAGATAATAAAGAATAATCAACAATTATTGAGATGAGGAAGAAGATTACTGATGACAAAAAATAATATAAAACCAAAGATATATGACAGATAAAAGATGAATTGAAGATGATATATGACATTTAATCAATAACAGATGGTAGATTATAGTTGATAGATGAAACATAAAATAAAACCTTGTTTATAAAATACATTTTTAGCTCAAATACTGATGACTTAAAAATAATAACAAATGAAATAACAGATGACAGATGACAGGGAAATTATGACAGATGACAAATGATATATGGCAGATTACAAAAAATTCTAAATGTATTATTTGCATAAATTATTTTATCACGCGTATAAAATTCGTGGCATGTTCTTAACATATATGACAAATGATAGATGGCAGGAAACAAATGACAGTTGGTAATTTTTTTATGAGCGAGGATTCAAATTAATGGGAAATGAAAGGCAAAGGTAAATATGACAAATGATAGATGGCAGGAAACAAATGACAGTTGGTAAATTTTTTATGAGCGAGGATTCAAATTAATGGGAAATGAAAGGCAAAGGTAGATTGTATATTACAAATTACAGATCACAGAAAACAGATGAAAGATGATAATTAATAGAAGACAAATGGCAATTTGCAGATTATTGATGGCAGAAGACATATAATTACAGATTATTAAGAAGTGAAAGGTAGTAGATTATAGAAAATAAATTATAGATGGTAGATTATATATTACAGATGATAGATGTCAGGCAGATGATATATAGAAAAAAACAGATAACGGATTACTAATAATAGAAAAGATAAGATACTCAACGATATAAAACAAATAAATGATAAAAAATATGATAAATGACATATAACAAATGACAGATGGTATATTAAAGATTAAACATGATAGATGGGAGATCACAAAAAATCTTTTTTATAAAACAATTTTTTAACTCGTGTAATGTTTATGATAAAAACATTAAAAACTAATGAGAAAACAGATTGTATGCCATAGGTGAGTTAGGACAGATGATATATGATAGATGACAAATCACAAATAATTTATTACAGTTCATAATTCAATGACTCACAATTTTACCATGTATATGAGATTCGTTACATGTTCTTCTAAAAGATGATAGATGACAAATGAAAGGTAAGATATGATAGATTATTAAAGGTCGGTGATTACAGGTTAATGAGAATTGAAACATAAGAGATGACAGAAGACAAATAATGAATGGTAGATTATAGATAATAGATTACAGAAAAAACAGATTACTGATGACAGAATATAATAGATACCCAAAGATATATAACTGATAAAGATAAATGAAAGATGATAGGTGACATATAACAAATGTCAGATGGCAGATTATAGCTTATAGGTGATAGAAAAAACATTAAACTTTGTTTATAAAACAAATTATAAACTCGAGGAATGCTTATCACAGAAAAATTAAACTAATGAGATGAAATATGCTAGGCGACAGGTGAGTTATGACAGATGACAGATATAGACTAAACTTTTTAAGAATTATTAGTACGTCTCGTTATTAAAAAATATAAGAAAAAATATACGTCTGTTATCTGTCATCTGTCATCTGTCATCTGTCATCTGTAATCTGTCATCTGTCATCTATAATCTGTCAACAGTCATCTATGATATCTTTCATATCTGTCATATCTGTCATATCTGTTATATCTGTCATATCTGTCATATGTGACATCTGCCATCTATCATATGTCATCTGTCAACTGTCATATGTGATATGTTACCTCTAGTCTGTCATTTGTCAACTTTTATCTGTTATCTGTCATATGTAATATGTTACCTCTAGTCTGTCATCTGTCAACTTTTATCTCTTATCTGTTATATGTAATATGTCACGTTTAGTCTGTCATCTGTCAACTTTTATCTGTTATATGTCATATGTGATATATTACCTCCAGTCTGCCATCTGTCATCTGATATCTGCTTAAAAAAATGGAAACAAAAATTATTTAATGGATCATTTAAGACGAATTTTGTCATCTGTCATCTTTTCTTTAGTATCTGTCAATTTTGCATCATGTAACTGTCATGGTATTTTTAAATTTCAATTTCAATTCTTTTAAAAGAATGTGTCGTTTGTTATATTACATATGTTATTTATAATGTGTCATCTCTCATCTGTCATTTGACATCACATATCTGTTGTCATCGTTTCTTAATCCTCTTCTTCTAATTTAACCGCTTTGTCAAAAATATCAATAATAATTCATATATTTACCATTATCTATCATCTGCCGTCAAACGTGATATTTGTCACCTATCATCTGTCACCTGTCATCTGTCATCTTCCTTCTGTTATCTGTCATATGTAATATGTTACCTCTAGTCTGTCATCTGTCATCTGATTGAAAAAAGGGAAAAAAAATTTTAATGGATCATTCAAGACGAATTTTGCCATCTGTCATCTTTTCTTTAATATCTGTCATTTTACATCATTTAACTGACATGGTATTTTTTAATTTAAATATCAATTCTTTTAAAAGAATGTGTCGTTTGTTATGTGACATATGTTATTTATAATTTGTCATCTCTCATCTGTCATTTGGCATCACATATCTGTTGTCATCGTTTCTTAATACTGTTCTTCTAATTTAACCGCTTTGTCAAAAATATAAATAATAATTCATATATTTATCATTATCTATCATCTGCCGTCAAACGTGACATTTGTCATCTATCATCTGTCACCTGTTATGTGTCATCTGACATCTGTAATCTTTTATTTTTTATTTGTCATTTGACAATTATCATTTGTCATTTTTTGAATTTGTTTTGTCGACAATAATAATGTTTCATATTTTTTATTTATCACCTGTCATCTGTTATCTGTCATCTATCTCTTCTCCTTCATTAATTTCATTAATTTATTATGATGTTTCCATAATAAAGTTGTGAACTTGTTGGAAATAAATTGTATTATTATTATTAAAAAGGAAACAAAAAATATATAATAGGTAATTCAAGACAAATTTTGTCATCTGTCCTTTAGCATCTGTCAGTTTACATCTGTTAACTGTCATTACAACATATTTTATATAAGTCATTTAAGTCATTTGTCATCTGCTTAATTTAACTAAAATTAATGAATGTCATCTATCATCCGTCATTAGCCATCTGTCATCTATCATCCGTCGTTGGCCATCTATCAGCTGTCATTTGCTTAATTTAACTAAAATTATTTTCATATTATCATAATTTACAATATAAAAAAATTAATTAATTCAAAACATATTTTATTACTTAAAATATAAAGTCTATGAATAAAGACCAGTAATCTCATCTATTATCTATCATCTATCGATTGACATCTATAACTTGTAATCTGTCACCTGTCATGAGTAATTTGTCCTGTAATAATATAATATTGCCAAATGTTACTAAAATATTTTAGAATTATAAAAATTAAATCATTTAAAAACGAATTAGCAAAGGCAATTAAAAAATCTAGTGTTCAAATTTATAATCATCTGCAGACACGTGTCTCGATCTTTCAGCTTTATTATATTTAAGCTGTACTGAAGAGATCGAAAGATCGAAACACGTGTCTGCAGATGATTATAAACATTTAAAAAAGTTTCGTTATTAAAAATATAATATCTATAGAAAAAATAATTCATCTACTATCTGTCATCTATTACATATAATCTGTCATCTGTGATCTGCCATCTGTCATCTGTTATCTGTAAAAATCCTAAATTTAATATTTGCAAAAAAATTAAAACCAATTGACTCAATATTTCAATGTGCATAAAAAAAATCGGTGCATGTTATAATAATAGATAACAGATAAGAAATTATAGATAACAGATGATAGATGACAGATAAAAAATTAAAGATTATGGTTCAGATTAATAAGAAGCGAAAAATGATAGATGTAGATTATATCTTACAGGTAACAGACAAAAGTTGATAGATTAAAAACAGACAGATTACTGAGCATAGAAGATAATAGATGCCCAAATATATACGACATATATAGATATAGGTAAATGAAAGATGATGGGTCACGTATAACAAATAAAAAAATCTTGCTTATAAAACATTTCTTTAACTCGAATAATGTCTATGATAGAATAATTAAAACTTATTTGTCATCTGTCATGTATCATCTGTCATCTGTCATCTGTTGTCTGTCATCCGCCATCTGTCATATGTGATATGTTATCTAGTCTGTCATCTGTCATCTGATATCTGCTTAAAACAAGAAATAATGTCATTTTATATCATTTAACTGTGATGGCATTTTTATATGTAAATTTTAATTCTTTGAAAGGAAAATGTCGTTTGTTATATAACATGTTATTTATAATTTGTCATCTCTTAATAATTCAAATATTTCCCATTATCTATCATCTGCCATCAAACATGCCATCTGTCATCTGTCACCTGTTTTGTGTAATTTGACATCTATAATCTGTTATTTATTATTTGTCATTTGACAATTATCATTTGCCATTTTGAATTTATTTTGTCGGCAATAATAATGTTTCATATTTCTTTATTTATCACCTGTCATCTGTTATATGTCATCTACCTCTTCTGCTTCATTCATTTATTCTGATGTTTCCATTGTAAACTTATAAACTTGTTGGAAATAATTTGTATTATTATTATTAAATAGGAAATATTTAATGAATCATTCAAGGCCAATTTTGTCATTTGTTATTTTACATCTGTTAACTGTCATCACAACACATTTTATAAATGTCATCTGTCATCTGCTTAAATTAACGAAAACTATTTTCATAATTTTATCGTAATTTACAAAATAGAGAAATTTATAATTTCAAAAAAATTGTATTATT
This sequence comes from Ontholestes murinus, assembly GCA_963969525.1. Classification (NCBI taxonomy): domain Eukaryota; kingdom Metazoa; phylum Arthropoda; class Insecta; order Coleoptera; family Staphylinidae; genus Ontholestes; species Ontholestes murinus. The sequence goes on from OZ018391.1 coordinate 72,724,060, forward strand.
TAAATATTAAGGTCAATATATGAGTAAAGACGAGTAATCTCTCATCTATTAACTTTATGATGTGAATCACGTTTCAGAGTTTCAGTTTGTTGGGATTGTTTCTGCAATCAGGTTTCCCAGGTGTCAGGGGAACTCCTCATCTATTATCTATCGTTTGGCATCTATAACCTGTCATCTGTCACCTGTCATCTGTCACCTGTCATTTGTCACCTGTCATTTGTCCTTAGACATTTTCTATATAAAATTTTTACTATAATATTGCTGTATTGTACTAAAATATTCTAGAATTATAAAAATATAAATCATTTTAAAACGTTTCGTTATTAAAAATATAATGACTATATAAAAAATAATTCATCTACTATCTGTCATCTATCACATATCATCTGTCAACTGTCATCTGTTATCTGCTAACTGCTACCTGTCGTCTGTAAACATTCTAAATTTAATAAAAAATGTAAAACTAATTGACTCAATATTTCAATGTGCATAAAACATTCGGTGCATGTTTTAATAATAGGTAACAGATAAGAAATGATAGATAACAGATGATAGATGACAGATAAAAAATGAAAGATTATGGTTTAGATTAATAAGAAGCGAAAAATGATAGATGTCAGAAGAAATTTACAAATGGTAATTTATATATTATAGGTAACAGACAACAGAGGGCAGTTGATAGATGAAAAACAGATGACAGATTACTGATCATAGAAGATAATAGATGACATATATTTATTTAATTATTTATTTATTTTTCTTTACAGAAATGTTCTAACAATTTATTTAAATGTATAAACACTTAACAATTTAGAGACATGCGGGTGGATTTCACGTAGTGTTCTTCTAATCAGACCCATAATACTACGAGTAGATGATGGCTTCCTCACTAGTAATAGATTATAACCATTTAGGTAATATTTTAATCATTGCTGGATTTTTTATACTCATATTATATGAGAATATTTATGGTAACGTTTTTTGTCAATTTCAATAAAATAAAATAAAGATAAATGAAAGATGATAGATGACGTACAACAAATGCCAAATGGTAGATTATAGATTACAGGTGATAGAGGAAATATAATAGAAAAACCTTGTTTATAAAACATTTATTTAACTCGAGTAATGTTTAAGATAGAACAATTGAAAATTAATGAAACCACAGTTGAGTTATGACAGATGACAGTTGATATTTGACATATGACAAATTACAGATGACTAATTACAAAAAGTCTTAAATTAGATATTTTCAAAAATAATTATAAATGATTAAATCAGTGTTTTATTATGCACATAAATTGCATTGCATGTTATTATTATAGATTACAGATGACAAATACCAGATAATAGATAACAAATGACAGTTGGAAGATTATATATTACATATGATAGATGACAGTCAACACAACGGAGATGATAGATGAAAAAGCAGAAGACAGATGACTGATGATAGAAAATATTAGATACTCAAATATATGCGACAGTTAAAAGATGAATAAAACATAATAAATGACATATAACAATTATCAGATGGTAGATTATAGATTACAAGTGATAGATGAAAAATCGCAAAAGATTTTGTTTATGAAACGAATTTTTAACTCGAGTAATACTTAAGATAGAAAAATTAAAAACTTATGAGATGATGGATGATAGGCGACATGTCAGTTATGACAGATGGCAGATGATATATGATAGATGACAAATCACAAATAATTGATAACAAAAAGTTTATAAATAATTATTTGCAAAAGTAATCATAATTCATTAAGTAATTTACCATGTGTATAAAATTTGCCGCATTTTCTTATAATAGATGATAGATGGCAAATGATAAATACTAGATGATATACGATAGATGAAAAATGATAATTGGCAGATTATTAATGGCAGAAGACTGATAGTAGATGATCGCTGATTATAGATTAATGAGAAATGAAACTTGATAGAAGACAGACAACAGATAGATATTTAAATAGATGACAGGTGGCAAATGAAAACAGATGATAGATGACAGAGAAGATAATGAAATTGGTAAATTATTGATGACAGAAGATAAATAATAATTGGCTGATGATTACAGATGAATAAAAAATGAAAGTTGTTAGCTGACTGGAAACAAATGACAGATGGTAGATATTATATTGCAGATGATAGATGATAGAAAACAGATGATGGATAATGTAGAATAAGTGAGATGACAGATGATTCATGAAACGCAGATGATAGATGACTGTTGGCAGAAGATAATAGATGCCTAAAGGCATATGAAAGATAGAAGATAAATGAAATATGATAGATAACACATAACAATTGACAGATGTTTATTACGGTAATGAATAATCCCGTCATTTACAAAAACGTGTGTTCTTTTTCACAACAATTAATTTTGAAAATCATAGAGTTAATCATAACCTTATTAAACAAATGCATATGGATTCTCAACATCTTAACGCCTTATTAATTAACGAATTGACAGATGGGCAAGTCAAGGTGATAGATGAAATATAACAAAAAAACGTGTTTATAGAATCAATTTTTTGCTCGAGTAAGGTTTATGGTAGAATAATTAAATAGTAGTGAGTCGACAAGTGAATTATGACAGATGACATAATATATCTGGCAGATGATAAATCACACAAAGTTGGTTACAAAAATTTAGTATTTGCATTATAATTTATTGTCTGTTAAGTCTTGAAATGTTCTTATAATAGATGCCAGATGACAAATAATAGATAACAGATGATATAGAACAGATCATAAATGACAGTTGGGGGTTTATGAAGGATTGGAGATAAATAACCGATGATTCCAGATTGATAAGAAATGAAAGATAGATGATAGAAAAAAAAAGACGAAAGGTAGATTATAGATTATAGGTGATATATGACAGACAACAGCTATTAGATCATAAATAACAACGCAGATGAATAATTACTGATGATAGAATGTAATAGATGCCTCAGATATATGATAAATACGAGCTAAATTGAAAGAAACAAAAAAAAAACTAGAACTTGTATAAACTAGAATCATATAAAAATATTTAATGTAAAAGAAATGCCAATAAAGTTATTACATTTCAAGAAGAAAATTTTCAGAACAAATGACTTATGTTTAAGTAGAAGGTTAAAAAAATTATACGCTTTTACAACTTCTACAATTGAAATTGCAATACATTTCAAAAATTTCTAAAATTTATATCTAGATTACATGCAACAAAAGTGCTAAAATTTCATTATGGATAGCTTCCAACTGTGTTTAATAAATTATTTATTTTATTTATTATTTATTTATTTCACGAGTTCGTATTTATAGGACTTTATAGTTCTTCCTGATATTTTAGTATTTAAAAAGTTTTAAAAATCAGAAAAAAATAACATACGCATGTAGGAAAATCTTAATTTATGTGTTGACCTTTGAAGATATTCTATGATGATAAGATAATAAATCTTTTACAGATGAAACTAACAAAATTAAAGATTTTAAAATTACACAGCACAGGTGGTGTAATCTTTGACAGTACTTGGAAGATTTGGTGTTCATTCCATAAAACTCGAGGTATATAATTATACAAACAGAGAGTTTCAAACCAAAAACTCCACGAAAATATGTTCGTGTTTTTTCTAATTATTAGCAAAAACTCCAGTTTTATAATTATACACGCATAGTTTTTCTAAGCAATAAAATATATTTTATACAAAAGTCCTATTTAAACTAATAGGAGAAACTATAGAATCCCAGAAAATTCTTCATACAGATAAATGTTTAGTTAAATTCAAGATTTTATATTTTTTTAAATTATAATCATAATATTATCACTAATTAGAAGATACATTAAACACTTGGTTATTGATTAGTAAGAATTTAATTCATCATATTATCACTAATTTGTGCTTCAAAATACAATACTTTAGAAATGTTTACATGCTCTTCAAATTCTCGTAAAGCTCTATGTTTACTTCTTAAGGATCATCAATTAATAATCTTTAATACTAAACATAGAGCTCTACAAAAATTAGAACAGAATTCAATCATAGTTATTTTATTTAAGTGTCACAACATATAGCTTTCAAACATAGTATATACATTGTAGTATTATATAGCGAAGTGGAGTATTATGTAAAATAATACTAAATCGTAATCATTACCACTCAATTGCGCTTCAAAGTATAATATTTTAATGCAAGGTGATTAAATAGGCTTTATAAGGGAGTGCTTTTTTGTGTAAACCGTATTTTCCGTCAACCCTTTCAAAGGTGATAGTCAGTTTGACCTTAATACTCGAGTGATGGCGAGGGTAAAAATTTCAAGCCTAACGATTATTTAATTCAACTAATAATAATAAATATAATAATAAATTGTCTTTATTATAAAGGAAGTAATGTTATTGGAAGTAATATTTTAGTAGAAACAGGTTAAGTTTACAAATGAAACACTTTTAAACACTCTTTGTATAACTGAGACTTTATTTGGTGACTATAGTTTCGACAATTTTCACTTGTTATTTTTAATTTTCGAAATCATAATCACTAAATAAAGTCACAGTTATATAAATAGAGTTAAAACGTGTGTTATTTGGTAACAGGTTAAGTTTAGTTGACTGAAGATTATTTTACAAACAAATTTTGTTACAATCAAACGGTTTACATTTTGTAATTAATTCAAATGAAAAAACAATGAATTTATACTATATTTTCAATCTTTGCATAGTCACAAAATGAATCATGTGTGTGTGATATCCACAAAACATAGGTTTTTTAAGTTTTTGTTTTTTTCAAGATGTAATAGCTTCCATAATCAATCACACCAGTATTTTTAATTTTACTTTAGTGACTAGTTTCAATTAAAATAGTTAATTATTTTCTTTATTTAAATAATAAAAACGCTTCAAGATTAAAGAATTTTATATCATTATTATTAATTATTCTTCAGGAAAATAAATATAAAAGTAAACACCAAAATAAATTGGTGAGCAAACTATAAAACCCTCGTTTTCCCACTGTGATTTTTCTTAAAAAAAAGAAAGCCTTCAATAGCCTTAGAAAGTGTTGGGTTTAAGGGTCTTCTGGGAAGGAAGTAACCTCTCCTCCCAAGGGTGGACCGCTTCCAACGGATCGACCCCTGCGGCCCGGCAAAGACGTTGCGTAAACATTCGAAAATTACCTTCGGCATTATTTTTTATTCGTCCGGAATCGAATAAATACGTCAGCATCAGGACGTAACGTATACCTGGTGGTAACCACTAACGTCCAGTAATACTCATATCATAACCGGAAAGTGCTCTGTCGATATGAAGTGGGTAATTCCCGACAGACGTCGTTAAACCTCGCCTCCGGATCTTATAACTCTCCACTCTCCACCCTCGACCCTCTTCGAATCACGAGCGACCATAAAGGAGCGGAAGTGTCCTTTTGTTTCAACACCGCCGGACAGGATTAGTTTTTTTTTCTTCTCGTGGGGAATCCACCTCGGCCATTGTATTCCGATGTCAGCTGAAAATTTTAATAAAAACCCCAACACTAACCCCTAGTTAAAAGTCTGAAAAGTCGACGGTTTTAGTAGTTAGTAGTTGATTTAATTTCGCCAGCGTTGGAAAAACTGTCAAACGATAAGGCGAGGGCGTAATGGCATTATCAAATAACGTTTGACGCGAGATTAAGGGCGTTTAGTTTTCATTGGGGCGGCGTCGCGACGCCGGACGTAATTACGTCGCGGTGGATAGGATCGCCGCCCCTGGCTTCAGACAAATAACCCACCCGGATTATGATAATTCGCAACCTCGCGGCAAGATTAAATTGCGATGTGTCCCTAGTACGTTTATCTCCTACCCATTCGCATACTGCTAGATTAAGTGCTATTTAGTGGGAGATTAAGTGTGCGACGTCGGGAAGATTGTATTTGTTCTTTATGTTATTAAAAATGTATCATCAAACTAAAACAGTTTCAATTCAGGACGATTTAAATTGCGGTTACCTATCAACACTGACAATCCCTCCCCTCTCACTCTTTGTGGAGAAGGAAATCGTTAAAACATTGATTGGGGACAATGTAGTGAGGTGTGTAAAAGTTTGCCCCCCTTTTATTGTCGGGATATCGTAAAGAGGAGGAAATGTGCGGCGGTATGCAGTTGAGTTTTCATCGAGTTGGCGGTGGCGGTGGGATGGATATTTTTTTTTAAAGGGCCGGATTTAGTGCTCTATCGTTATTGGAATCTACTCACTATCATCATCGAGTGAACCGAGCCAATTCACACGGAACGATACCGCCGGCTGTAACATTGTAACTGCTTGACAGTTATTCAGCGCTGCCAACCTATCGCAATCTAGTTATAAAACTCGTAACTTATGTCTAATTATAAGAAGCGTAGTAATTAATAATTAAAACATTACAGTCATTGCGTCCAGTTGTGTTTTTATTGCATTCATTAAAGAGTTAATTAAATATAATTGCAGAAAAAAAGTTTAACATCTTCATGGATAATTATAAAAGTAATTAAATATTAAAATAAAGGTTTAAACAAAATATTATGTTGCAAAATTAAAATTAATTATTGTAAAATATAGGTATAGGGTGGGTGTTAACTAATACACTCTTCAGTGAGTACAACATTCACGAATATTAATAAATTAAGAGTTAAATTGTGGATGCGTTTACTTTGTGGTACATCTTGAATATACTAGAGAAAGAAAACAGGATCCCTTTATTTTACCACTTTTAATTTACTTAACAAATTTGTTAAATAAAAAGTGGTAAAACAAAGTGATCCTGTTTTCTTTCTCCAATAAATTAAACTTTCAAATAAACTAATCTTTTAATTAGTATTTAACGTGAGGATATTTAGAGCAATTATTTTTAGAAGATGAAATAGACTGAACGAATCCAAAGTAATAAGAAGTTGAACCTCTTTGTTCCTTATCAAAGGTCCTTATTGAGTAGTCATAAGAGCTTCAAGAGCTTGTTTCTTTAGATAAATAGAAAATATAGTCTAATGCCATAAAAAAATTAATCCATTAATATAGGAAAAAAAGGTTTTGCTAGTGAATTTCTCATCAAAGAAATGTAAAGGAAAGTGAGAAAATTCAAGCTTTAAAGCAGGATTAAAAACTTTCGATAAATCAACATATTTTTAAAAATTAAATATTTTCTTTTAAAAGATAAAAAATATATGGTTCTACTAACATAGATAAACGACATCACAAAAATCCAAAGATACAATGTAATGTTATTTTTTGCTCCTTCTAGATTTTCTCCCTCTGTTTTGTTTTTTTATGAATTAGGAATAGTTTTAGATGAAGAATTAATTTTCTTCTTTAAAAAGACAGAAGTAGATTTGTAAAAAACATTGCTAGATAATGTAAATAAAAATCTTCTTGAATACAGAGTTGAGTAAGAAAATTTCTCATGAAAGAAAATAAAAACGTTGTATCGTACAAGTTTTTTCTATCTTTAAATTGACCGTTTTTGAATTTTCACTTTTTGATAGGATATTCAGGACTTTTTAAATAAGTAATTATGGAACTTTTAGGCAAGAAAGAAAAACAAAATAGCAACGATAAAGAGAAATATAAAGACAATATATAACAATAAAAGCCTTAAGATAAAAGCAAAAGCAGTAAATATAACAAAAAAAGTTTTTAATAAAAGGAAAAAAGAAAAATATACGACTATAAAATTGATAAAGTTAATAAGACAATGTCAAAAAGAACTAAAACAAAATAACAAAATGGAATGACAATTTCTTTCTGATATCTGAATTAAAAATGAAATTAGAACATTAACCACTAAATAAAACCATTAAATAATTAATAAAAACAAAAATGAAATAAGGGACAGAAATAGAATATAACATAAATAAAAATCGAAACGAAAAAAAAAAAATAAAAGAGGAAAGAAATATAAAACACAAGAAAAACTTTTGTTTTTCGAAAAAACAAAGACATAGGCGAGAAAAAAGAGACTAACTCAAAAAGACAAAAAATAAAAGACTAATTCAGAAACTATAACGATAAAACGGTTAAAAAAACTCTGAATAAAAAATTAAACAAATGAAAACAAATAAAATGAAAGTCAAAGAGAAAAAATACAAAATGAAAAGAATAAGATAGGCCAAGATAGAAGACACAAAGACATTAAAACAATGAAAAATTCAGAATATTATTTATTTTTGGGGCTTCTACTTCGTTATACATGTTAAGTATAAATAATAAACACTTTGTAACTTTGTTTCTATAACACAATTTATTTACTGCTGACTATAGTTTCAGAAAGTAAACCACCCAAAAGATAAAAAAACACAATCAAAATTAAACACACAGAAAAACCAAACATATGTAACCAAAAAAAAACACCACAAACAAATCAAGATAAAACAACAATGTCCAAAAACTAAAAGAGAAACAAAAGCCAGAAATAAGAAGATATAGTAGAAAAAGCAAAGTTGAAAATATCAAAAATTGGAAACCAAAAAGGTAAAAATAAATAGTGATTTTTTTACATTTTGGACTATTTGAATTTTAAATTTATCAACGATTGACAATTTTTTAGGTTATAATACATTTTTTAATTATACGTGTAAATAAAACTTTATAAATCTTAAATTTAACAAACACAAAAACAAAAAACGAAGGGAAACAGCTAAATAAGACAACAACAAAATTAAACTCAAGCAAAACATATAACAAACAAAATGAAAATAGCAAAACAGAGGAAAACTAACGTTAAAACACAAAAAAATCAACAAAATAAGAAGTTAAGAAATAATTAAATAAAAAGATATATAAATAAACGAATAACAGCTTAATAACCAATTGAAAAAACAGATGAAAATTAAAAAAAAAGATATGAAAAACAGTTAAATTATTATTTTTTTGTAAAAGTTAAGTGAAAATTTTCAAAAAAATTAAAATTTTTACAAGAAAAATCATTTGAATCTAAAACTCTTTTGGAAAAGCTTTGAAATTTGCTAAAAGCAGTTAAAATTAAATATTTGTCAAAATGTTTTAAAAATATACAGTTCTTACAATATAAATAAAACAAACAAAAATTTATAATTAAAAATAGTGCAAATTAAAAGAAACCATTCGTAAATTTATTGAAAGAAACAATTGAAAACATTCTTAAAAAGAAAGATAAACAAGTCACAAAAGCAAAAATACGCTCATGAAAAGATTAAAGAAAACGAAACAAAGAGATAAAAAACGATGAGAAAAAATTGAGAAACTAAAACAAAGGGACAAACAAACAAAATGAAAATAAAAAGATAGGAAAAAAAAACACAAGGAAGTAAAAAGTCGAAAAATAAATAAATGACAACAGTTTAAAAACGAATTAAAAAACATATAAAAACTAAAAAACTTTGACGAAGAACAATACACTACTCAAAAAACTATTGAATTTTTTTAATAAGAATACGAACAATTGAGATTTTAAAAGAAAAACAATTGAACATTTTCTATAATAAATGTTTAAAAATTTTTAAAGGGCAGTTTAAACTTTATCAAAAAAAAACATAAATATTGTCTCAAAAATAATCTGAATTGAAAAATTCATAAAAATATTAATTAGTTTCGGTTAAAACAGAGTGAAACAAACAATTGAAAACTAATCTTAATAAAAAGTAAAAAAAAAACTAGTACACTAACAAAAACTAGAAACAAAATATAAAACAAAAATACAAAATGAAAGAAAAAAAAAAAACAAACACGAGAACAAAAAAATTTGGAAACTAAAAAGGCAACAAATACAGATAATAATAAATTTATTTTGTTATTATTTAAGTACTAACGAATTATTAAAACTTTGCTTTAAAATTTCTTTCTGTTTATCAATATATCAATTTTATTCTTCTTACTTTTTAAATTTTAAATTTGCCAAATTTTTAGGTTAAGAAACTAACCAATAAAACAAAATAAAGAGATGCTGAAAATAAAAACAATGAAACAAATGAAAATAAATTACAAAAAATGACAAACACAACAAATGAAAAGCAAAAATGAAAACAATATGACAGGAAGAGATACAAGAAACAACGATATAAGAAACGCTAAATATGTCAGAAAAATATCGAAAAATACAAAAAAATATTGTATAAAGACACAGGAAAAGACAGCAAAGCAAAAGAAAGCCAATAATTAATAACTATCACAAAAACAAACTAGCAAAACAATACGACAAAGTACAAGAAGTCATTACAATAAGAAAAACTAAAAATCAAAAAGACAAAAACAAATATAGGTATGATAATAGAATAAATTTATATGATGTAAACAAAAAACTGTACTGTTTTTATCTATTTCCTATTTAATTTTAATTACTTTATAATTTTGATTTTGCCAATGTTTTAGGTTAAGAAACTAAACAGCAAAGCAAAAATTTTACAATAAAACAGGCGAAGATGTTAGAAACAAATAGCTATAAAAGATGAAAAAATTGAAAAACTAATCGAAAAAAATTAAAAAATTTAAAAAAATATAAAATATAAAGACACAAGAACAATCTCAGAAAACTAAAAATTAAAAACTAAACTGAAAGACAAAGTGGAAACAAGCAATGTCAAAAAGAAAGACTAGAAATTAAAGAGACATTCATAAATACAGATAACATAATAAATTTAATTTTATACATACATTTTTTTAAATTCAATATTCATTTTTGGAAATAATTTCAATTGCCACTTTTTTTACTGTTTCTGTTTGTTTTTGTTTTTAGGAAATTTCAATTGTTTTTTGTTTCAATGAAATTTCAACTAGAAAAACTAAAAACCAATTGTAGAATTTTTTAGATCATTATTTTAAATAATATGTAAAATATATTTCATTCTTAAAGAAAATTGTTGAATGTTTTTACCACAAACAAGATGACATCGATCTAAACTCAAAAAATCTCTCGAGTTAATGTATTACGTGGAAAAAACTCTAGTAAAAATTTTGTCTGTGGCAATATTACGTTGAAAATCACTATGGTGTATAGAAAATATTTCAACTTAAAGACTTTTAAAGAAAATTCTTCAATATCTTCACCAGAAACAAAAACAAAAACATTCCTTGAGTTGGTGTATTGTGTAGTAAAAACTTCTGTAAAAATTTTATCTGTAAAAATATTGTTTTTAAAATCAGTGCAATGTATAGAAAATGTTTTTACTTAATGATTCTTAAAGAATATTCGTCAATATCTTCACCAGAAAGAAGAAGGCGCCCTTTAAACAAAAAAAGTCCTTAAGTTAATGTATTACGTGGTAAAAACTCTTGTAATAAATTTATCTGTACCAATTGTACGTTAAAAATCACTGTCATGTGTAGAAAATATATCAGCCTAAAGATTGCTTAAGAAAATTCTTCAATATCTTCACTACAAAGCAAGATGGCGTCGTTTAAAACAAACATTTTTATTAAGTTAATATATTAAGTGGTGAAAACTCTTGTAAAAAATTGATTGTGTTGAAAGTTACTATGGTGTGTAGGAAATATTTCAGCTTGAAGATTATTAAAGAAATTACTCAATATCTTCACTATAAACAAGATAGCGTCGTTTTAAATTCACAAAAACTCTTCAGTTAATATATTACGTGGAAAAAGCTCTTGTAAATTTTTTATCTTTGGTAATATTACATTGAAAATTACTCTGGTATGTAGAAAATATTTCAAATTGATAACTTATAGAGACAATTCTTCATAATCTTTACCAAAAATAAGATGGCGTAGTTTTAAACCAAAAAAAAAATCCCTTAAGTGAATGTAAGTGATGTCAAAAACGTTTCTAAAATTTGTATTTGTTATGGTATTACGTTCAAAATCACTACAGAATTTTAGCAATATACATTTTTAAAGATTTTGAAGGAAAACAAACAAGATGGCGTCGTTTCAAAAATAAAAATTGTTTTCTAGTGAACCAAAGTGATTTCAATGAACTTTCAACAACTAACAGCCTCAACTATTCAGTTATTTCGAGTGAATGTTAAGGATGACAAAAACGTTTATAAAAATTTTATTGGTTGTGATATTACCTTCAAAATCCCTATAGTATTTAAGAAATCTACGTTTTTATAGATTTTGAAAGAATTATTATTATTATTAAAATTCCATTTTTTTAATGCAAATTTTAAACTCAATTAAATCAATTTGGGCTTTTGGCTCTTTTGTTTTTCAATCCAAATTTTTTCTTATTAGTGATCATTTACAAAGAAAAAATATCTAACTTAATTTTAACTTTTTTACTGAATTCGTTATTATAGAATACTTCACATTAACTTAGTTATTAATTAGAAAACATTTTTAACGGCGCCGTTGACATGAATTGCAAATTTCAAGAAGCTCTCTTCATGGCCTACTCAATAAAAAATATCTGTCTACATACCTACAAAATTCAATTAACACAACTAAAGACTAATGATCACGCACAGCGTTGAATGGATTATCGAACATCAACAATTTTTGTCTTGATGGCTTTGTTAATCGCCAAAAATTCACTGTTTGGGTTTCAGAGAACCCGCATGTGATTGTCGGAAAACAAATGCATCCACAACGCGTCACTGTTAGGTGCGGAGACCTTATTGAACCATACTTTTTTTTTTAAATGAGGTCAGTCAAGCAGTAACTATGGCGACATGATAACATAGTTATTTTTCATATAACAGTTATTTTTGCCGAAATATGATACTATTGCTGTGGCCAATATATGGTTTCAACAAGACGGTGCTAGATGCCATACAGCCCGTAAAACAATTCAATTACTGCATGAGACATTTTCTGGTCGTATACTTTTTTGTTTCAATTAACAGAATTGTTAATCTAGATCGTGTGATCTATGTTAACAAGAACATAACCACTCGTGCAATTTAGGAAGAAATTAAACGCTGCATCAAAGAAATTCAACCAGATTAATGCAGAATGTTCATGGAAAATTAAAAACAAGAATGCGACTATACCAGCAAAGCCGTGAATGTGTTATTACATAAATAACCCTATCTTATTTACTTTATGATATAATACAAAAAAAACGACAAACTAAAGACTAAACACTGCGTAACCTCTCTAATTTTGATCTATAATAATTAATTAGTTTTGGGATACCTTTACATCCGATATTTGAATTTATACCCTTGGCCTTCTTAATAAGTCACAGAAAATGAAATGTGTTTCTTTAAATCATCTTGGCACAGTTTTTACGTACATTAAATTAAATGATGATCAGAACTATAGAAAAATGTATTATCTTTTGCTATTTGAACTTTAATCGATTGCTTCTAGATAGACAGATATATTTAGTAAGTATATTGAATGAAATGTAATGAATAGAAAACTACAGAACTATTAATTATCTTTTGCTGCTTGAATATTGATCGACTGTTGCTAGAAAGCACGTTTGTTGGCAACGGTTTTATGTCGTGGTTCGATAATTCTATCTGCTACGATTAATAAATACCCTTTAAGTTCGTACTAAAAATAGATAGTGTAATATATTTTTTATTATGTACGCTATTAAATTTGCGTGCGTAGAGGTATGACAATTATCGACCGTCATGAAACGTACCTATTAATATCACATGAGACAAAAGTTATATCCTAATAATTGTATTAATAATTATTATAATTCGCAGAATAGAAAAAAAAAATGAGATTTAAAGAGAAGATAAAACAATTGTAAATAGAAGTAGCATATAAAAATGATACTTTTCTTTACGTAATATTACTCAATACCTTTTAGATATAAAAAAAATGATTAGAATTATTCACAACTATATAAAAACCAGGGCATATATATTTAGCACACTATATTTATAGTGTAAAGTAAGTGAACTCTAACACAGTATATATATTTACTGTGAAGAAAATCAACTGTAACTTGTATTATTTACATTATAATACAATTTTTACAATTAAACCTTTTTGACATGCATTCCTCAATATTAATTTATTTGTGTAGGTATTAAAACCTGTGAGAGATTTATCATTAGCTGCGTTATCTATCCGAAGGCAAATCGAATTATGGAACTTTAAACGCTATAAAGTGGCCAGAGTTAATGAAGGACGACGGTCGTCGCCATGAATGCAATTACTTCCATACACGCGAATGCTTTCATTAATGCCGCACGTTTAATTATTCAATAATTAAAATGTTTGTGCGTACCAGAAGCGACACGCGTCAAATCGTGTAGCCGTTGATTATTGCCGACTAATAAATTAAAAGCCCGTACCAATAGAAATGAGTATTGTGATTATTATTTTCATCTTGAAATAAATGCACAGCAAGGATTAACACCATTCTGATTATGAATTATAATTTCAGGTGATTATCAATTATTTTTCAAGAATTGAAAAATGTCTCAATTAGATACTTGAAGAATTCGCAATTTTAATGCAATCTTAGCACTTGAAGAACAATAAATGCTTTTAATTCCTTTAGGTTTGCTACTCATATAATCTTGCAAATGGAATATTATCATTTATGTATTTTCTTTTTACCAAGATACTTCTTTTCTAATTGAGATGATAATAATAATAATAATAATAACGTTAAAGTGTTACAACTTACCTAAAATTGGATTAATTATTGTATATTCCTCTTAATAGGTCAGCTGTTGAAACTGTGTGAAAAATCTGTAACAAAAAAAAAGAAATATAATTTCATAAACATTTCTACAAGTAAAATAAAGAAAAAAAGAAAATCAAGCAATCTTTAAATATTATAGCCATTTACTTGGTGGTACATTTTGATTAAAAATAAATACCACAATAGAGAGTATATTGTGGTAAAACAATGTGAAAAGTATATTTATATAAAATCAAGCAATATTTAAAATATTTTAAACTAGCGACAAAAATATTATTAATTAATTTTGATCAATTAATTCTTCAAAACCCGCGGATATTTTCACATAAGAAGGTTATTTTGATCAATTTAAATGGGGAAATACGGTGACCAGAAATTAATAAAGTTTGTAAAACTTCCTAAATTTTATGAGAAACCGTACGGTAAAAACCGCATGCAAGTATCTTGATCCGTTTGAAAACAATACAATTTTGATAATGTAATCTAGTAACCTATGCTTTTTGAGTGGATAACCACTAACAAATCAAGTGGGATTTAGTTTAACTCTTAGACAATAGATGGCAACATTATGGCAAAATCTTGATTAGCGGTTTAATCGGAGAGTTAAATACTCCTAAGTAAAACTCGTTTTCCTGTCTGCAACTGCGCTTCGCTGATGAGATCCAAAATATATCGAAATTGGTCCTTGGCTGTTGTTGAGAGGAAACAATTGTTAATATATGGGAAATGATTTATTTCAGTACAAAACGTACGTAAAGATCTTAAACGATTTGAGAACGATAAAATTTTTGAAATTTAATCTAGTTGCCCACGCCTTAGACATAAATTTGGTTAAAATATTCGTCTTCATACTTAAGTTTCTTGGAAATTCTACTATCAGTTATTTTGTTTTAAAATATGTTCGTTTTTTGTTTTCATTATTTTCTGCATTTTTAGATTTTTAAATATTTAATAATTTTTTTGATGGTTTTGAATTTTTTTACTTTTTTGTAATTTTTTATTAGTTTTTTCAAACTATATAACCTTTTTTTAACAGTTTCTTTACTTATTTTTTTATTTCATTCTATATTTCAATAGTTTCTTATTTTAAATTTAATTTTTTCTGAAATTAATTATTTTTTATCTTTTGAATATATATAATTCTTTTTTACAATTTCTAATTTTTGAGTATTTTGGAAATGGTAGAATAGAATAGAATAGAATTTTATTGGTCTGTTCATTGATTAATACAATATAAGACACGTCATATATATATATAAAAAACGAAACTAAAAACTAGATACGAAATATAAATAAATAAAATATTTAATTGTTTTGTTTCAACTGGGATTTAAAAATCTTTTTTTTGACAAATAATAGATGACAAATGCCAAGGACAAATGACGAAGAACGATTAACGAATGACAAATTACAATTTCCTATTTTTTAGTATTTTGAAAATTTTTAATTGGTTTTTTTTCAACTGGCTTTTAAAACCGTTTTTTTTTTTTGGCAATTGATAAATGACAAATGACAAATTACAAATTACAAATGATAAATGACAAATAACAAATTTCAATGATATAAATTAATATTCTTTAAGATTTCCTTTTTTTAACACAACGTTAAATATTAGAAATTTAAAATTATTTTTTTATAGTTTCTCATTATAAAGTTTGTTTTTGAAATGTTTAATTATTTGAACTGTTTTTAAAAACGTTTATATTTTTAATCGCTTTTGGACATTTTCAATGGTTTCCTTTTCAATTGTTTTAAAAGTTTAAATATCAAGTTCTCTTTCTTTTTCTGTAGTTCTCAATATATTTAAAATATTTTAAAGAAATTTTAACCAATTATAAATATTTTTTACGAAAGATAATAAATGCTAGATGACATATAATAGATGACAAATGACACATTATATATTACAAATGACAAATAATAAATGACAAATGACGAATGACAAATAACAAATGTTAATGATTTCAAATATTAATATTCTTGTTTTAACACAACATTTTTGCAGATTATTTTAAAATTTAATTCAATAATATTACTTCAACTGTTTTAAAAATAAGTTCGCTTTTTAATTTCATTACTTTCTTATTTATTTTTTTGTAATTTCTGATTTTTAATTTGTTGGGAAAAACTTTAATCGTTTATTTCAATTGGTTTTGAAAAAAATCTACTGTTAAAAAATTTTGGGTTTTTTCTTAAAAAAATTTAAGAAAATATTTACAGTTTCTTTACTTGGAAATTTTTATTTCATTCTATTTTTCAATTTTAATTTTTTTTGAAAATTACTTTTTTTTATCTTTTAAATTTACAATTATTTTTTTTGCTATTTCTCATTTTTGAGTATTTTGGAAATGTTTAATTTTTACTTCAACTGAAAAATGACAAATGTCAAATGATAAACGACGAATGACAATTGACAAATGGCAAATGACAATACACGAATAACAAATGACAAATGCCAAATGACAAATGACAAATAAGAAATGACAAATGACAAACGACCAATGATAATTGAAAAATGGCAAATGACAATAGACGAATAACATATGACAAATGACATTACTTTCTTATTGTTTTGAATTTCTCTTTTTTATTAACTTTAATTATTTTTTCGATTCTCATTTTTTTCAGAGGAATATCAACTTATTAATAATTACTATTATAGAATAATATTTTTCAACTGTTTTAAGAATAATTTTGTTTTCTGTTTTCATTACTTTCTGATTTATTTTTTGCAATTTCTAATTTTTAAGTTATTTGAAAAATTTTCAAAATGGTTTTGACAAAAATTTCACATTTCGCTTTTTGTGTGTTTTTTTAAACAATTTAAAGAAACTAGGTACAGTATCTTTTGTGGGAAATTTTTAGTTCATTTCATGTTTCAATAGTTTTTAATTTTTAATTTTTTAAATCCGAAATTCATTATTTTGATTTTTTTTAAATTTTACAATTGTCTTTTTTTATGGTTTCTCACAATAAAGTTTTTTTTATAAATGTTTAATTATTTTTCTATTCAACTGTTTTTCAAAAATGTTTATTTTTTTTAATTACTTTTAGAAATTTTTAGTGGTTCCTTTTCAATTGTTTTAAAATTTCAAATATCAAGTCCATTTTTTTTCTGAAGTTTTCTGAATTTTAAAAATGTTTTAAAAAAATTTTAACAGTTTATAACCATTTCTTATGACACATGATACATGGTAAATGGTAAATGGCAAATGACAAATGACAAATGACAAATGACAAATGACAAATGACAAATGACAAATGACAAATGACAAATGACAAATGACAAAAGACAAATGACAAATGACAAATGACAAATGTCAAATGACAAATGACAAATGACAAATGACAAATGACAAATGACAAATGACAAATGACAAATGACAAATGACAAATGACAAATGACAAATGACAAATGACAAATGACAAATGACAAATGACAAATGACAAATGACAAATGATAAATGACAAATGACAAATGACAAATGACAAATGACAAATGACAAATGACAAATGACAAATGACAAATGACAAATGACAAATGACAAATGACAAATGGCAAAACACAAATGACAAAAGACATTATTTATTGCATTAACTTATTAATAATAATTATTATAGAATAATATTTTTTCAACTGTTTTAGAAATAAGTTTGAATACTTTCTAATTTATTTTTTTCAATTTCTGATTTTAAGTTATTTGGAAATGTTTTAACTGCTGTTTTGAAAAAAAATAGTTTTCTCTTTGATTTTTTGAGAAATTTTTGTTTTTTTTTCAAACAATATTTTTAAAGAAAATATTTACAGTTTCTCTTTTTGGAGATTTTTATTTTAGTCTATTTTTCAATGGTTTCTTATTTTTTATGTTTTTTGTCGGAAATTCATTATTTTTTACTTTATTAGAAATTTATAATTGTTTTTTTATAGTTTTTCATTACAAAGTTTTTTAGAAATGTTTCATTTCTCTATTCAACTGATTATTAAAAATATTTAATTTTAAAAACTTTTTTTTAACGGTTTTTTTGGAATTTTAAGCAACTTAAAGAAAATATTTACAGTTTCCTATCTTAGAATTTTTTTTAATTCCATTTTTCAATTAGTTTTTTATTTTTACTTTTTCTAGTCGGAAATTCAATATTTTTTATTTCTTTAGAAATTTACAATTGTTTTATTATAGTTTCTCATTATAAAGTTTTTTTGGAAAAGTTAATTATTTTTCTATTCAATTGGTTTTTAAAAACTTTTTTACTGGCTTTGAAAAAAATTCTACTTTTCTCTCTTTTTTTAATTTTTGTTTTTTTAAACAATTTAAAGAAAATATTCACATTATTTTTCTTGGAAAACTTTATTTCATTCTAGTTTTCAATAGTTTTAATCATAATTTTTTAATATTTCGAAATTTACAATTGTTTTTTTTATAGTTTTTCATTATACAGTTTTTTGTAAATGTTTATTTTTTTTCTATTAAACAGTTTTTAAAAACGTTTATTTGTTTCAATATTTTATCGCTGGTTTTGAAAAAAAAATCTACTTTTCTCTTTGTTTTTTTTTTTAGAAATTTTTAGGTTCTTTTAAACAATTTAAAGAAAATATGTACAGTTTTTTTTCTTGGAAATTTTTTATTTAATTCCGTTTTTTAATAGTTCTCTTTTTTATATTTTTTAGTCGAAAATTCATTATTTTTTAATTTTTAGTAATTTTCAACTTTTTTTTAATAGTTTGTCATTATAAAGTTTTTAACTATATATTTCTTTTGTAACAGTTTCTTTACTTGGAATTTTCTATTTCATTCTAGTTTTCAATGATTTTTATCTTAAATTTTATTTATTTTGAAATTCATTATTTTAAATTTTTTGAATTTACAATTATTTCCTTTTACAATTTCCCATTTTTGAGTCTTTTGGAAATGTTTAATTGTTTATTTTTTTCAACTGTTTGTTAGAAACGTTTAATGTTTTTGACAAATGATAAATGACAAATGACAAATTAAAAAATACAAATGAGAAATGACAAATGGCAAAATATTTATATTCTTTTTGATTTTCTTTTTCTTAAGACCACGGTCTCACAGATTCTTTTCAAATGTGTGGAATGTATTATTTTTTCAACAGTTTTAATAATAAGTTCAATAAGTTCGTTTTTGTTTTCATTACTTTCTAATTTATTTTTTGCAATTTCAACTGTTTGTTTCAATTGGTTTGAAAAGAAATTCTACTTTTCTTTTTGTTTCTTTTTTAATTATTGTTTTTTTAAACAATTTAAAGAAAATATTTACAGTTTGTATTTTTGGAAATTTTTATTTCATTCCATTTTTCAATAATAGCCGAAAATTCATTATTTTTTCAATTTTCAACTTTTGTAATAGTTTCTCATTATAATTTTTTAATGGAAATGTTTAGTTATTTATCTATTCAACTGTTTTTTTAAAACTTTTATTTTTTGAAACACCTTTTTACTGGTTTTGAAAATAATTCTACTTTTGTCTTTTTTTAAGAAATTTTTGTGTTTTTTTTAATCAATTTAATTGTGTTTTTTTAAATCAATTTAAAGAAAATACTTAGTTTTTTTTCTTGTAAATATTTATTTAATTTTAATTTAGTTTTTAGTTTCTTAATGCGGAAATTCATAACTTTTTTATTTTTTAGAAATTTAAAGTTGTTTTTTTATAGTTTCTTATTATAAAGTTTTTTTTTTTTTGAAATGTGTAATTACTTTTGTATTCAACTGTATTTTAAAAACGCTTATTCTTTTAATCACTATTAGTTGTTTTCACTGGTTTCCTTTTCAATTGTTTTAGAATTTCAAATATCAAGTTTTCTATTCTGTTTCTGTAGTTCCCAATATTTTAAATTGTTATTTTTTTGACAAATCATAAATGACAAATGACAAATGACAAATGACAAATGACAAATGACAAATGACAAATGACAAATGACAAATGACAAATGACAAATGACAAATGACAAATGACAAATGACAAATGACAAATGACAAATGACAAATGACAAATGACAAATGACAAATGACATTTTTTTATTTAGAGTTCAATTTGTCTTTTTTAATAATTAATATATGACAAATGTCAAATCACAAATGAAGAATAACAGATGATAAATAAACTATGTATTTACTTTTCTATTATAATATTGCAAACTGTTTATATCCTCTAAATAAAGATATGTGTCGATATTCTGCATAAGTTTTATAAGACCCTAATGTATATTAAAACTCTTAAAATTTTGCAAAGTTTCTGGTCTAAATTTTGAAAAAATCCTTTGAGAGTAAAAAGTGAATTTGTGAAAATTTTTACTACATTTTCTGGCTAGAAAATAAATTTTGATTAAATGTTAAAATTTAGCTTTCGGAATTTACTATTTACTATCCTCGCATAAATTATTTTATATAAGGATAGCGGTGAATGTAAAGGAAAAAAAAAATACGACTGGTGAAATGATGAAAGCCCTTATCTTCGTAGACGTCCCTTCCCCCAAACCGCCACTCCGCCTTTTCCCGACGTCCACACGCCAATTTCCCATTTTCCGCATCCCGAATAGTTCGCCGTTCGTGAAACAAATTCCCCGCAGGAGATTGACGCTCCTTCTCCGTCCGCCTAACAGATTCTCCGCAGACATCCGCAAAGAGCAATCTCGTGCACCGTTCCGTAATTGCCGGATAAGTAATTGATGTACTTCGGACCCCGTGGGGCAGCCCGATATCACCGCTCATCCACAATACGTCCGTCAAAAAATAAAATTACACCGAATTGTAATTACGGCGTTAGTCCCTTATCACCACCAAGGCAGATGGATAGAGTAGGTTCATTAACGGAAATCGTTGATCATAAATATTATAATAATAGTATTATAATTTTTATGGTTTTAGTTTCTTTCGTTTTGAAATTACAAAAGCAATACAATTTTTTATATTTTAAAATTAATCTTGACAATTAAGAGTGTATATTATTGAAAACCGCAGTTTAATATCTTTTTCCGTTTTGATTTAAGAACGCGATGAAAATTGCATCTAGTCGCCTTTGATAATTTCGTTTTTCGCGCATAACTTTTTTATTAATTGTTGTAAACTAGCCGAGTTTGTACTTAAATTTTTTGAAATTTAATAAAGAATCCAAATGTATCATTCATTTTTAATTTTTAGCGTTGAAGATTTCTTCATTTTGAAATTACAAAAACAATACAACCTTTTTTATTTAAAACTTAATCGTTACAATTAAGAGTGTATATTTTTGAAAACCGCAACTTAATATCTTTTTCCGTTTTAATTTAAGAGCGCTAAGAAAATTACATCTAGTCGCCTTTGATAATTTCATTTTTCGCTCATAACTTTTTTAATAATTATCGTACATTGGGCGAGTTTATACTTAAATTTTTTGAAATTTAATAAGGAATCCGAATTTATTATTCGTTTTTAATTTTTAACCTTGTAGATTTTTTCACTTTGAAATTTCAAACACAAAACAACTGTTTATATTGTATAAGTAGTCTTGACAATTAAGAATATATATTATTGAAAACCGCAGTTTAATATCTTTTTCCATTTTGATTTAAGAGCGCGATGAAAATTGCATCTAGTCGCCTTTGATAATTTCGTTTTTCGCGCATAACTTTTTTATTACTTGTCGTACATTAGGCGAGTTTATACTTAAATTTTTTGAAATTTTATAAGGAATCCAAATTTATCATTCGTTTTTAATTTTGAGCGATATATTTTAATGTTAACTTTATAGTAATTTAATTATTTGTTTGATGATATATATCTTTATCTATAAATTGTAATTATAGTGATGATTAAATCATTTTGAATTCGAAATGAGAATTATAGTTTATTAGACTCGAAGTTACTAAAGTATTTATATAAGCCGTACGCAGCCGAATCGCATTTTAGCATTCACATGAAAAGCATTAACGTTAAGTCCCATTTATATAATTGCACGACAATAAAGCGATTCCATCGCACTCGCCGCGCTATCTCCGTCCCCCTCTCGCTCTTCACGAGAGTACATTAATAACGAAAATCCGGAGAAATCCCCGGCCAACAATGCTGCCACTACAACGAGACCTTCTCTCCTCCTCCTCTTCTTCAGCCGCCGCCTCCTCCTCTCAATTTTCTTTATTTCCGTCATTAGTTATAGTCTGAAAGACAAAGATCACTTTAAGGTTTCCAGTTTCCGCCCGGGATTCAGGGGGGGCGGCTTCCGGCTTATTGGAAAACTGTCAATTGAAGGCCGGGCCGGAATCCGGCCGCCTACGATCCATCAGGCGATTTTATTAATAAATTGACCCCCATTTGTCCGGCGGGCTTTAGATTGAGCCGTTTCGCGTTCGGATAATGAATAAGGAGCGATCCGTAATCCCTCCACGTCGGGCTCTCGTTATAGATGGCGCCGTTAAATAAATGCCGCCGTGCAAGAGGAGGGCGGCGGCGAGGACGGATTCGGGTGGCTGCAGGGGGGTGACGGCGGCGGTCGGTACTTACACCATTTCCGCGTCTTATGTTCGAGTCGAGTGGCGTTAATAATGGAGCGAACGATGCGAGCGCCCTCTTCCGACCCGGTGAAATAATATTTGAAGTAGGCTCGGCCCTCTTGATGCGAGTCGCGTATTAAATTTCGCGATTTCGAGTTTTTGAATAAATACGTTCGTATAATATAATAAATACGTTTAATATTAACTTTAAACCACAATTAATTAATCAATCAATCAATTAATTGTGGTAAAAACATAGTAAGTGTTTCAATATGTTTTTAAATATGGATTACCACCTAGTAACGGTCACAACCATCATGAAATTAACTTAAACCAATATCTCCTACAAATAGTGTTTGATGTAAGTCAATTTCAACTTTTCACTACATATTATCATTGCTTGATATTATCGCACGTTTTTTTTTTTGGGGGGGGGGGGATAACAGAGGGGACGTCACAACACCGACCCCTTGCGTCGTCATATCGCGTTACTAGGCACTCTGTTTACTTCAATTTAAAAGAGCTAAAGTGAAGCAAAAGCTCGCAATAGCACACATACATACATTTCGCACACACACACACACAACACACATATCCAGTTCCTCATTTCGCTCATAATAGATTATGTCAGCTGCAGCTTTCCAGGCCGGGGACACGTAAACAAATGTGAAATGGTCCCAGCTGGATGTATATATATATATAAAAAAAATAAAATAGCGATGCTGTTTGCCATCGAAAATTTTCTTTAAAACTAATAAGTTTACTGTGTAAACTTTAAATAAAACGATTTTCCATCTTAAATAAAATATTTAATGAAGTGATTTACTGCACTGAAATTTAGTGTAAAGTTACAGTTGGTATTATTATTGCGTTTCCAAATAAACATATTTATACATTATAATAATAACTGCGCACAAAATTATCAACAACATATAAATATAATTCCAAATACGTTGATTTATGTTTAAACGTTCCGGCGTGTGCAACATCAATTATTATTAATTAACCGCACATTTAAAATGCAGAAATAATTATTATAGTCATCCGCAGAAAATTTTAGTTTAATTAATATTTGATTGCAAATATTCGTATTAATGATTTATAATCTAGCGCTTTCCCGGCGCATCCATCATTACAAATTAATCTCGCTCACTAATGTAATTAATTGTTCATTTAATTAAATATATATATATATATACAAATAAATGATATTGTTTACTGTTTATATCATCAATTATCACTTAGTAGCGATTGGAAGCATCCTAATTAAATTCAACCCAATTTAAACTTTCCCAAATAGATGACAAAGAAAATACGGTAACTCATTATTTAAAAAAACAATGATGATGTAACCATTATAATAATTTCCCTATGTATTAAAATGTATGTGGGTGCTGTATCTCAAAAACAAAAGATCCGTTTGAGATGAAACTTTAAACTTAAGATTTTATCGTTAAAAACTGGGACTGAAAAGCTGTTGGTGAACATCCATAAACCGAAAGTGAGTGTTGAGGCGTTTTTTTGTTTTTTTCCAATATTTTTCTAAATACGAAAAATTTTACAAAACTTTTCAAACAAGTTACAGAGAACGAGAAATTGATTAAGTTATATTTGAACATTTTTAAAAAAAATTTAAATTAGCGAGATAAAAATTAAAAATTAAAAGTGGTGATATTTTTTGCCTATTCCTAAACTACAGGAGTTACATGAAATTTATATTATAAATAATTGTAGAGAATTCAATAGTGAACAAATTGTTAGGAATAGCTTTTTGTCGTAAATCTCAATTCAATTCTTATAAAATTTTATGTTTAGAAAATACAACGTATAGAAAATTTCTGCCTAGATATTTCGATGTATAAAATATTATATATTTAGAAAATTCGATGTACAGAAAAATCTTTGTTTAGACAAATCGATGCACAGAAAAAATCTTTGTTTAGAAAATTCGATGTATAGAAAATCATTGTTTAGAAAATTTATTGTATAGAACATTTTTTGTTAGGAAAATTCTTTATTTAGAAAATTCATTTCTCAAACAAATTATGATTATAAAAAAATTCGATGTATAGAAAATTCAATAATAATGAAAATTTTTGTTTAGAAAATTCAATGTATAGAAATTTTTTTGTTTAGAAAATTCGATGTACAGAAAATTCTTTGTTTAGAAAATTCGATGTTTAGAAAATTCTATACTGATAAAATTTTATGTTTACAAAATTCTATACTAATCAAATTTTATGTTTAGAAAATTCAATTTATAGAAAATGTTTTTTATAGAAAATTCGATGTATAAAAAATACTTTGTTTAGAAAATTCCGTATACAGAAAATTCTCTTTTTGTAAAATTTGGTGTGTAGAAAATTCTTTGTTTAGAATGTTCAATGTATTGAAAATTCTTTGTTTAGTAAATTCGATGTATAGAAAATTCTTTGTTTAGAAAATTCAATACTAATAAAATGTTATTTTTAGAAAATACGATGTACAGAACATACTTTGTTTAGAAAATTCTATTTATAGAAAATTCTTTGTTTAGAAAATTTGATGTATGTAAAAGTCTTTGTTTAGAAAATTCGACGAATAGAAAATTATTTGTTTAGAAAATTCAATATTAAAAAATATTTATGTTTAGTAAATTCGATGTACAGAAAATACTCTGTTTAGAAAATTCGATGTAAAGAAAATTCTTTGTTTAGAATATTCAATACTCAAAAAAATATGTTTAGAAAATTTGATGTATAAAAAATTTTTGTATAGAAAATTTGATGTATTGAAAATTCTTTGTTTAGAAAATTCGATGTATTGAAAATTCTTCGTTTAGAAAAATCAATACTCAAAAAATATTTATGTTTAGTAAATTCGATGTACAGAAACTTCTTTGTTTAGAAAATTTGATGTAAAGAAAATTCTTTGTTTAGAATATTCAATACTCAAAAAATATGTTTAGAAAATTAGATGTATAAAAATTCTTTGTTTAGAAAATTCGATGTTTAAAAAATTCTTTGTTTAGAAAAATCAATTCTAAAAAAATATATATGTTTTTAGAAAATTCGTTGTACAGATTATTCTTTGCTAAGGAATTTCGATGTTTAGAAAATTATTTGTTTAGAAAGTTCAATGAATGAAAAATTCTTTGTTTAGTAAATTCGATGTATAAAAAATTCTTTGTTTAGAAAATTCTTTGTTTAGAAAAATCAATTCTCTAAAAATATTTATGTTTAGAAAATTCTATGTACAGATAATTCTTTGTTCAGAAATTTCGATGTTGAGAAAATTATTTGTTTAGAATATTCAATGGTATGTTTAGAAAATTGGATGCATAGAAAATTCTTTGTTTATGTAATACTTATAAAATATTATGTTTGAAAAATTCGATGTATAGAAATTTTGTTGTTTTGAAAATTCGATGTACAGAAAATTTAATGTGCAGAATATTTTTAATTTTTTTTTAATTCAACTATTATTAAAATTTTTGCTTGGAAAATTCTCTATTTAGATCTTTTAATGCTCAAAAATGTATATTTATAAATTTCGCTGTGTAGAAAATTAAATATTCAGATAATTTTATATTTTATAATGTTTTGTTAAGAAAATGAAATAATTAATAACCTTGAGTTTTAGAAAATTCGATGTATAGAAAATTCTATTTAGTTGAATGTTCTAAATAGAATTTTAATTTATATTTAGAACATTTGTTGTAAAGAGAATTCTCTCGTCTTACAAAAAAGCTTATAAAATCTTATATTTAGATATTTCGATGTATATAAAATTCAATATTCATAAAACTTTGTGTTTAGAAAATTCGATGTATAGAAACTGAATTGAAAAAAATAATAATACCCAAAGTACAAATGTTTAAAAAATTCGATGTATAGAAAATTCACTGTTTACAAAATTCAACACTCATAAAAGTCTATATTTAGAAAGTTCAACGCAAAGAAATTTCTCTGTCTAGAAAAATCACAACAAAAAAAAATTGTTTGTTTAGAAAATTTGGCATATAGAAAATTGAATGTATCAAAAATTCTTTGTTTAACAGATTCCATTTTGTTTTTAGAAAATCCGATGTACCAAAAATTCTCTGATTAGAAAATTCAATTCTCGAAAAAGTGAATGTTTAGAAAAATAGATAAATAGATTTTTTTTCAAAAAACTCTGGGTTTAGAAAAGTCAATGTATAGAAAATTTAATACTCATAAACATTTATGTTTAGTAAATCCGATGTACGAACAATTTTCTGTTTAGAAAGTTCAATACAATAAAAAATTGGTTCAGAAAATTCAATGGATAGAGAATTCTCTGCTTAGAAAATTAAATATTTATAAATGTTTATGTGTAGGAAATTCAATGTACAGAAAATTCTTTATTCAATACTCAAAAAATTCGATGTATTCATTCGAAAATATAAAATTTTGTTTAGAAAATTCTCTATTTAGAAAATTAGTTTATAACATTGTTAAAAATATTTACCAAAAAAAAAACTAAATTGGATGTTTAAAAAATTTAATTAATAGAAAATACGATATATAAAAATTTATATACAAAAATTTCTGAATATGTTTGATACATATAATGTAATATATTAAAACACATAAACTTCTAAATTCAATGTTTAGAAGATTCGATACATGGAAAATTTTATATTTAGAAAAAACAATATCTAGACATTTAAATGTTTCGAAAATTTAGGTTAACACATTGATAAAAAGGTATTTATATCCAGAAACAGCTAAATTAAACTTTAGGTGGTTTAACAAGTTAAGAAAATTCTATGTATAGAAAATTTAATGTTTATAAAGCTAAAAAACTGAATTAATACTGAAAAAAGCTTAAACGGACGGAGTAAACCTCATTTTAATTTATAATGTATTTGTTCTAAATGTAGTTTTTGTTTCTCCAAATAAATATGTTGTTCTCTCTACTAAAAAATAATATTGTTAAGAAATTATGATGTGTAGATAATTCTCTGTTTAGAAATTTTTATGAACGGAAAATTTAATATTCCGAAGTTTTAATACTGAGAAAAAAATTTTGGTTAGAAAATTCGAAATACCGAAAAGTTTCTGTTTAGAAAATCCACAACCTACAACATCGATAAACATATTTATTTAAAGACAATTGAATTAATTGATGCAAAAAATTACAAAAAATTAATATATAGAAAATTGAAATATATTAAAACTATGAAACTACTAAATTCAATTATTAGAAAATTTGATATATTGAAAATATAGTTGTTATATAGAAAATTTACATTTTTTCTTGTAGAGAATACTATAATTTTCACCATGTAGGTTTTATAGATTTCTAGAAGTTTCCAGTAACTTTCATTCTATTTTTTTAAGTATTTCCTTATTTGCCTCTAGAATTTTCCTTAATTTTTTTGAGGATTTTTTTATCGTTTTAGTAATTTTTATTACATTTTATGAATTCAAGAATTTTCCTATTTTTTTTGAGGATTTCTAGAATTTTTTAGAAAGTTTTATTCAGTTTGTTTGTAGGTTTGTAGGATTTTTCTTAATTACATTAAAATTTTCTCATGAACCACTAGAATTATAATCAATATTTTTGTAAATTTCTAGAATTTCTCAGTAACTTTCATTGCACTTTTAAAGAAAAATAAAGTTTTCTTGAATTTTGTAGATTTCTAGAATTTTTAGAAAGTTTAATTCAATATATCAGATATTTAGAGTTCTAAAATTTTATTCAGTTTTTTTTGTGAAACTTTAGATTATCTTTCATTCGTTTTTTTTTTTTTAATTTCTTTATGCGCCTATAGAATTTTCCTCATTTTATTTTTTTATAGATTTTAGATGTTTTTATTAACTTTTATTAAATTTTATCACTTCTATAATTTTCCTGTTTTTTTTCCTAGTTTTCAGAAATTTTAATTCAGTTTTTCAGGAATTCTCTTAGAGATTTCTACATTTTTCTTCAGTTATTTTTGTTGGTTTTAGAACGGTTTTTTATTCTATTTTCAAGAATTTTCTTATGGGCCTCTAGAATTTTCCTCAATAATTTTTTGTAGATTTCAAGAACTTCTCAGCAACTTTCATCATATTTATGAAGAAATTTTCTAAAGGGTTCTTGAATTTTGTTCATTTCTAGAATTTTTTCGGAAGTTTCTTCAGTTTATCAAAAATTTTCCTATAGTGTTCTAGAATTCTCATCAGTTTGTTTTTTTATAGATTTCTAGATGAACTTTCGATGAACTTTTATTTTATTTTTTAAGAATTTTCTTATGAATTTACAATTTTTTTCATTTTTATTTTGTAGATTTCTAAAACATCGTAGAAACCTTCTTCACTCTTTCAAGAATTTTCTTCTTCATTTTTTTTTTGTAGATTTTGGCCATCTTTTTTTTAAAAGAATTCTTATAGAAAGAATTTTCTTAAAGACTTCTAGAATTTACTTCAGTTATTTTTGTTGGTTTGTATAACGTTTTCACATTCCATTTTTCAAGAATTTTCCTATGGGCATCTAGAATTTTCCTCAATAATTTTTGATAGATTTCAAGAACTTCTCAGCAACTTTCATCATATTTATGAAGAAATTTTCTAAAGGGTTCTTGAATTTTGTTCATTTCTAGAATTTTTTCGGAAGTTTCTTCAGTTTATCAAGAATTTTCCTATAGTGTTCTAGAATTCTCATCAGTTTTTTTTTTTATAGATTTCTAGATGAACTTTCGATGAACTTTTATTTTATTTTTTTAAGAATTTTCTTATAAATTTACAATTTTTTTCATTCTTATTTTGTAGATTTCTAAAACATCGTAGAAACCTTCTTCACTCTTCCAAGAATTTTCTTCTTCATTTTTTTTTTGTAGATTTCGACCATCTTTTTTTTAAAAGAATTCTTATAGAAAGAATTTTCTTAAAGACTTCTAGAATTTACTTAAGTTATGTTTGTTGGTATATAACGTTTTTACATTCCATTTTTCAAGAATTTTTCTATGGGCATCTAGTATTTTCCTCAATATATTTTGGTAGATTTCAAGAACTTCTCAGCAACGTTCATCACATTTATGAAGAACATTTCTAAAGGGTTCTTGAATTTTGTACATTTCTAGAATTTTTTAGAAAGTTTCTTCAGTTTATCGAGAAGTTTCCTAGAGTGTTCTAGAATTTTCTTCAGTTTGTTTTTTAATAGATTTCTAGAACTTTCCAGTAACTTTTATTTTATTTTTTAAGAATTTTCTTATGAGCCTCTACAATTTTATTAATTTTTTTATAGATTTCTAGAACATCTTAGAAACCTTCTTCACACTCTTAAAGAATTATTCTATAATGAATTTTTCCCAATATTTTTTGTAGATTTTTAGAACTTTCAAAATGCAGTATCTTAAATTCCAACCTTCAAGAATTTTCTTGGTGTTATAAAACTCTTTTTTCATTTTTCTTGTAGATTTCGGCTATTTTCATCACATTTTTAAAGAATTCTAATAGAGAGAATTTTCTTAGAGACTTCTAGATTTTACTCTGTAGAACGTTTTTCATTCCATTTTTCAAGAATTTTCTTATGGACATCTAGAGTTTGCCTCAATATTTTTAGTAGATTTCAAGAACTTCTCAGTAACGTTCATCACATTTATGAAGAACATTTTTAAAGGGTTCTTGAATTTTGTACATTTCTAGAATTGTTTAGAAAGTTTCTACAGTTTATCGAGAAGTTTCCTAGAGTGTTCTAGAATTTTCTTAAGTTTGTTTTTTTAATAGATTTCTAGAACTTTCTAGTAACTTTTATTTTATTTTTTAAGAATTTTCTTATGAGCCTCTACATTTTTCCTAATTTTTTTTGTAGATTTCTAGAACATCTTAGAAACCTTCTTCACACTTTCAAAGAATTTTTCTATAGTGAATTTTTCTCAATATTTTTTGCAGATTTCTAGAACTTACCAAATGAATCTTGAATTCTATCCTTCAAGTATTTTCTTAGTGTTATAATACTCTCTTTTCATTTAGTAGATTTCGGCTATTTTCATCACATTTTTAAAGAATTCCTCTAGAGAGAATTTTCTTAGAAACTTCTAGAATTTACTTCAGTTATTTTTATTGGTTTGTAGAACGTTTTTTCATTCTATTTTCAAGAATTTTCTTATGGGCATCAAGAATTTGCCTCAATATTTTTTAGTAGATTTCAAGAACTTCTCAGCAACGTTCATCACATTTATGAAGAACATTTCTAAAGGGTTCTTGAATTTTGTACATTTCTAGAATTTTTTAGAAAGTTTCTACAGTTTATCGAGACGTTTCCTAGAGTGTTCTAGAATTTTCTTCAGTTTGTTTTTTTAATAGATTTCTAGAACTTTCCAGTAACTTTTATTTTATTTTTTAAGAATTTTCTTATGAGCCTCTATAATTTTAATCATTTTTTTATAGATTTCTAGAACATCTTAGAAACCTTCTTCACACTTTTAAAGAATTTTTCTATAGTGAATTTTTCCCAATATTTTTTGTAGATTTCTAGAACTTTCAAAATTCAGTATCTTGAATTCCATCCTTCAAGAATTTTCTTGGTGTTATAAAACTCTCTTTTCATTTTTTTTTGTATATTTCGGCTATTTTCATCACATTTTTAAAGAATTCTAATAGAGAGAATTTTCTTAGAGACTTCTAGATTTTACTTTGTAGAACGTTTTTTCATTCCATTTTTCAAGAATTTTCTTATGGGCATCTAGAGTTTGCCTCAATATTTTTTAGTAGATTTCAAGAACTTCTCAGCAACGTTCATCACATTTATGAAGAACATTTCTAAAGGGTTCTTGAATTTTGTACATTTCTAGAATTGTTTAGAAAGTTTCTACAGTTTATCGAGAAGTTTCCTAGAGTGTTCTAGAATTTTCTTCAGTTTGTTTTTTTAATAGATTTCTAGAACTTTCCAGTAACTTTTATTTTATTTTTTAAGAATTTTCTTATGAGCCTCTACATTTTTCTTTTTTTTTTTGTAGATTTCTAGAGCATCTTACAAACCTCTTCACACTTTTAAATAATTTTTCTATAGTGAATTTTTCTAAATATTTTTTGCAGATTTCTAGAACTTACCAAATGAATCTTGAATTCTATCCTTCAAGTATTTTCTTGGTGTTATAATACTCTCTTTTCATTTCTTTTGTAGATTTCGGCTATTTTCATCACATTTTTAAAGAATTCTAATAGAAAGAATTTTCTTAGAGACTTCTAGATTTTACTTTGTAGAACGTTTTTTAATTCCATTTTTCAAGAATTTTCTTATGGGCATCTAGAGTTTGCCTCAATATTTTTAGTAGATTTCAAGAACTTCTCAGCAACGTTCATCAAATTTATGAAGAAAATTTCTAAAGGGTTCTTGAATTTTGTACATTTCTAGAATTTTTTAGAAAGTTTCTTCAGTTTATCGAGAAGTTTCCTAGTGTTCTAGAATTTTCTTCAGTTTGTTTTTTAATAGATTTCTAGAACTTTCCAGTAACTTTTATTTTATTTTTTAAGAATTTTCTTATGAGCCTCTACAATTTTATTAATTTTTTTATAGATTTCTAGAACATCTTAGAAACCTTCTTCACACTTTCAAGGAATTTTTCTATAGTGAATTTTTCTCAATATTTTTTGCAGATTTCTAGAACTTACCAAATGAATCTTGAATTCTATCTTTCAAGTATTTTCTTGGTGTTATAATACTCTCTTTTCATTTTTTTTTGTAGATTTCGGCCATTTTCATCACATTTTTAAAGATTTATTATAGAGAACATTATCTCAGAGACTTCTAAAATTTACTTCAGTTATTTTTGTTGATATGTAGAACGTTTTTTCATTCCATTTTTCAAGAAATGTCTTATGGGCATCTAGAAATTTCCTCAATATTTTTTTGTAGATTTCAAGAACATCTCAGCAACTTTCATCACATTTTTGAAGAACTTTTATAAAAGGTTCTTGAATTTTGTAGATTTCTAGAATAATTTAGAAAGTTTCTTTAGTTTATCAAGAAGTTTCCTAGAGTGTTCTAGAATTTTCTTCAGTTTGTTTTTTCTATAAATTTCTAGAACTTTCCAGTAACTTTTGTATTATTTTTTAAGAATTTTCTTATGAGTCTTTACAATTTTCTTTATTTTTTTTGTAGATTTCTAGAACATCTAAGAAACCTTCATCACATGTTTGAAAACTTTTTCTATGGTGTCCTTGAATTTTTCTTAATATTTTTTGTAGATTTCTAGAACTTTCCAGTATCTTGCACTTTATCCTTCAAGAATTTTCTTTGAGTTATAAAACTTTCTTTAGATTTTTTTTGTAGATTTCTAAAATTATTCGACCACTTTCATAACATTTTTATAGAATTATTCTAGAGGGTTCTTGAATTGTTTTTAATAACCTTTGTAGATTTCTAGAACTTTTTAGTTACTTTCATTTCATCTTTCAAGAATTTTTCTCAACTTCCTTTGTTTAAATTTTTAGACATTTCCAGTAACTTTTATTAAATTTTTTGATAGTTCTCAAATTTTCCTAATATTTCAGGAATTCGTTGGAAAAGTTCTAAAATTGTCTTCATATTTTATAGTTTCCAGTCTCTTTTATTCCATCTTTCAATAACATTCTTAAGGAATGTTTTTCTCAACGTGTTTAATAGATTTTTAGAACTTTTCAGTATATTTAGATTTAAATTATTAAGCGATTTTAAATCTCTTTGAAATTGAATGAAAATTCTATTTATATATTTAGGTATGCTCTCTAGGTTCGCTTGATAAAATGCATAGCCAACGTTTTTTAATTGCACAGAATATTGACATATCTTTACAAACATGTTAATAACTTTAAAAGTAAAGAAGATAGGTATAAAGAACGCTAGTATAGATAAAAGCATAATTAAATTCTGCGTTCGAACATGTAAAAATATATAGGGTGTTCTATTTAAGAAAAATGAGATATATTGGTTTAATTTTGACCAAATGTGGTTTGAAATTTTGAACACCCTGTATATTATTTTTTCAAAAATAACTCATCATTGGATACCATGAGGTATTGACTATATGTAGCCAAAATTACAATCCTTTAATTTTATTTTAGTCGGAGATATGTGTTTTTAAAATAAACTTTGAAAAAGCACAACATTTTTAAAAATACCAATTATTTCGAAAACGCTTAAATTTGGACGTTATATTGCTTAATATTATTTTTCACAGAATTTTATGTAGAATCTAAATTCGTATTAAAAAATATAGTATTCCATTTGAAATAAGGAAGTTGGTGTTGACTTCCGGTATAACCGGAAGTCGTATAATCTTGAAAATATTTTAATTAAATAGAGCACACTTGATTACATCAGCTATGAAATTTTCATAGAAATAGATTTACTAGAAGTCTATAAACTTTACATAGGGAAACTATAAGAAACACAAAGTTAATTATGATTTTTAACTATTGGTGGATGCGCCGGGTTTAATGTAAACCTTCGCCGTATGTTAGAGGTGGGGAAAGGTTGGAGTCGAATTATCGAGGTAATATTATTAAGCACATTAGGGGCGCAATTGATTCCGCGGAAAAACATATTTTCCGCTTAATACGGGGCGGGCGGTCGCGCGATTACGCGCCGCTGATTGCGCCCCTAATCGCGTTATTTCAAATCAGCGCCCCCATTTGCGTCCAGAGGTTGTACGGGGGGGCCGTTATCCGAGCGATACCATTTATAATTCAGCGTCCGCCGCCCCTATCGGCTCGCCTCTGCCCTGCGCTTAGTTGCGGCGGGGTTGTAGGGTTTCGTTAGGTACGGACGGGGGGACGGATGATAAAAGAGATCTTCATTTTCCCCGACGACGTTCAATCGGCGGACGGAGAGAGCTTTGTGGTGGGATTTGTCTGGATGGAACGTCGTTCAATGTCAAATGTGTGCGGTGTGTTTTCTTCTGATTCTTACGCGGGTGATCCTCGAGATCCACCCCCGTTACGATCTCCAGGGGAATGATGGAGGGTTTGCAGTTGATTTGATTGACGTGTGGATACTATGTGTTTGTCATAGAATAAGGGTATTTTTGTAATTAGATATTTGTTTAATTCTAACTAATTATTATTAATTACAATAAAATTGTTTGAAAAAAATAATATTCGACAATTTCAGCTTTTCATTGACATTAAATTACAAAAGTATGTATCTCCAAATACAAATTTCTACAATCAAGTATTTAATTATTATTAATTAATAATAATAATAATAATACATCTTTATTTCAAAATGTATATGCAACAAAATGAAATTAGCGTCAGTAGCCTTCGAACTAATGTTTATTCTAATGCTTATGCACTTAAATATAAAATTCGATTTGCTGTGTAGTAATTATATAATTTTTACTAATAATTATTATTCCTATGGCAGAAAGAGCATGGGTCGATAGCCGTAAAGAAAATAAATTACGATTGTTGTAAATACCTATTGTATCAAGAAATAAATACATATGTTTGTCTCTCTATTTAACATATTTAATATTAATAACGTTGAATGATGAGTTCCGTGAAGATGATGTATTTTGTAGGTTTAATATTAGTATTATTTTTAAATTTTTTTCTCTGTGTAAGTCTCATTAATTATGTAAAATCAAAAGTATTTGTCAAAGAAAACTCGTGGCGGCTCGTCAGACGACCGCTAATAAATGAGTAACATCCGGAACCGTCGCCCAGTTTTCATACTGAATTTTAAATAAGTATACACTTAAATTTTATGTGCAAGTCCACACAAGGAGCGGAGCCGGTGTGGGGAGTTAATTAAATTCCGGACAAACGTTTACTCTCTGGCAGCCAGCGCGCCCCTTAATTTTGTGTAGGCGCGCGGTGGAGGGTTGGACCCCCCCACCTTCGCGAAAAGCGCATTCATGAAATTTTAAGAAGGGCCCCCGCAAATTGCGCGCCCTGAATAAATAAACCGGCGTATTAATATTAAGCGGCCGCATTAAATTTTTATTCCCTGCGGCCGTCTCTTTCGACGCGACAACATCCACTCTTGAACGAGGTGTATCTTTAAAAAAAATTTATATGGTAAATACACTGATAGACAAAAACAAATCCTTTAAATGTAAATATCGTTATTATTATAGCAAACAAATTCTTATAATTTCTAAAATAGTTTTCTGAGAAATTCTAAATATCTATAAAATAAATTACTAGAAAATTCTAATAAATTAAAAAGGTGAAAAATTTTATAAAAACGCCGGAAAAGTAAATTACTTGAATAATTAAAGAACAACTTAAAAAATAATTCGGTTAAATTTTTTAGAAATTTTAAAAGCCTTAACAAAAATTTACAAACATCGAAGAAAATTCACGTAAAATCTAAATTGCTAGAAAACTTTTAGAAAAATTACAATAAAGTACCAAAACCTTTGTAAATTTTTTTGAAAGTCCTAAAGAAATTTATTTTAGAGAATTCTAGAAACATCGAAACATGGAAACGTAATAAGGAAGAAAATCTGTATAAAATTTCTGGAAAGTTTTTGAAAATCGAAAAGAAATTAATTCATAATAAAATTCTAAAGCTCTTGGAGAAAATTTGCAGATTAGAAGAGAAAATATTGTAAAATGTGCAGAAAGACCGTAAGTTATTTGTTTTCATATTTATTGTTATGTATTATGTCTCGTCCAAATAAAGATTGTTGTATTATTGAAAAATATTTATTTAATATAACAATAATTGTTAAAAGTTTGTTCAAAATTCTTATAACCTTGAAGAAAATTCTAGAAAATTTTAGAATTTTAGAAGAGGAATTGCTGAAAATTTTTTAAAACATCTTAAAAGTGTTCATGAATGTACCCATTCTATTATGAAATCAATAAACTAAATGAATATATATATATATATATATATATATATATATATATATATATATAAAACCATAATAAAATCAAAACTTTTTGACAAACGGAAGTAATGTTGTAAATTATATTCAAAGTATTATCACTTTCTTCACAAAATTGTTTTTATTACTAGATGTACATTTCGAAAACGAAGTGTTTCTTATCAATAGTTAAAGAAATGTTGCTGGAAAATCGTTAAAATTCACGCAAGAAAAAATTGCTACGAAATTTCAAAAAAGGAATAATAATTTCTGGAAAATTCTAAAATACTAGCAGTATGGAGAAATTTTTTTTAGCAGAATTCATCAAGACAAAGAAAGAATTGGTGGAAATTAAATATTTCTAAATGCTTAAGAAATTTAAGCAAATGAGGTTATCGGGTAAAAAAAGGAAGAGAAAATTCTAGAAATTTAGATGACAAAATACAATCATCAATTATATGATGCAAAATGCTAGGAAGTGGAGTTGTAGGAAAATTTTAGAAATCTAGAAATTATATGGTGCAAAATGCTAGGAAGTGGAGTTGAAAAATTCAAGAAATCTTAAAAAATCACTGTTATAAAATCATAGCTATCCTAAAGAAATTTTCATTTATACAGGAAGGAAAAATTCTGAAAATAATATAAATTGCTACAACAATGAAGGTAAAATTGCTGAAATTTTTTATAAAGCTCGAAGAAAACATTCGTTATTTGGTAAATGCTTCAAAATTCAGACACAGTCAAATGGTAATATATTTGCGAAATAAATAAAGAAAAAAAAATTGTTAGAAATTGTAGAATCTTTGAAGAAAATTTACGTTAATTAAAGAACAAATGAATTGATAATTTAAGAACTTATTAAAGTTGTTTTTGAAGGTTATAAAAACTTTAAGAAAAGTTACAATAAAACAAACCAAGAAATAATAAAAAAAATGAAAAATGAAAAAGAAATTTTAAGTATCTGAAAAAAAATTCTGGATGTATAAATCTAGAAAATTCTAAAACAGCCAATGGAATATTTTGTTTGAAAAATACATTTTTCGAAAATTCTTATTAGTTTAAGTAAGAGTTGAATAACTAATTGTGAGGGATTTCACCTCGTAATACATTTTAACTTAAGTGAGAATTTGTAGAAAAATAAGCAAAACTAAAGAAAAACTGTCAAAATTTTTCAAAAAATCAAACAAATTCATGTTATGTCGAAGAAATTTTTATAGAAAATTATAAAGCCTTAGAAGAGAAATATCTGGAAATTTTTTATAATATAGAAGTAAATTACAATTAAATTACAATAAAATAAAGTTGGAAATCATCGAAAAATTTAAAAAAAACTTTAAACAATTTTGCTGAATAATTCTAGAAACATAAAAGAGACTTTCAATAAACGGGAAAAAAAGATGTTGGAAGTAAAGGAAACTTCTAAAAAAATGCTGAAAATTAGAAAATTTTCGTTTAACAAAGAAGAATTCTTGGAAAATTATAAAAATCTAAAAATAAAATGGTGTAGAGTTTTCAAAAACTTCTGAAAAATTGATTTAACTAGTGAAATTTTTTTGGGTTAGGGAATAAAGGAATGGAAGATTTTAGAACCTTAGTAGAGGTATTGTTACAAATATTTTAAAATCTAGAAGGTAAATTAGAAGAATTTTACAATAGAATAAAGCTGGTTTTTTATAAATTTTATTTCTGAAAATTTTTAAATATTACAAAAAATAAACCTTTTAGAAAAAGTTGTGTAAAATTCAAGAAAAAAAAGAAAATGCTGCAAATAGCGAACAAATCCTTTTTTTGGAACAGTTTTAAATTACAAAATAACAATTAAATAAAGGATAATAAAAAAATTTGAGAAAATTTTATAAATCCTGAAATATTGTTTTATAAATCTTGAAATATTTTTTTTTTCCATATTCCGTAGATTTCTCCAAAGTTTCAAGAATTCTACGTCAAGTTTTGTGTAGAATTCAATAAACCTATGAAACAACACTGGAAATAATTAAAAAATAGATTAGATCGATTGCTAAAAATACTTAAAAACAGTAAAAAGAAATTCTCATTTAGAAGAGAAACTTTTTGAAATTTTAAACAAAATATTAAATATTAAAGAATTGGTAGAAAATTATGCAAAAATTAAGAAAAAATAATGAAAATTTCTACAACCTGTTAAGAAAACTTAAGTAAGATTTATAAAACACTCTATAGCTTTAGAAGCAAATTTTTTGGGAAATTTAAATAATCTAAAAGGTAAACTGCAATAAAATTACAATAAACTTAAGCAAATATTTGTGAAAAATCACAGGAAAATGAAAAAATGAATTTCTAGAAAGAAAAGTTCACGCAATCAAAAAAATTTAATGATCTAAATAGTTAAGAATCTTAAGAAAATGAAGGAAAATTGCTAGAAAGTTTTAAAGTGCTCAAAGATCTCGTAGTTTTGAAGACAAATTTCAAGAAAGAAATGTCTCTTTCTTTCTTATTACGTGAAATAAATTCGATGTTTCTGGAATTTTCCAACAAAAATTATTTACGATTTTTTAAATATTCTGCAAGAAAGAATTTTATTGTAATTTTCCTATTGTTTTTCTAAAAAAAAATCCATCAGTGTTTACAGTTTTTCTTTCTTACTGCGTGAATATTCTTCGATGTTTTTAGAATTCTCAGAAGATTTTATATAGAGATTTATAAAATTTTTGAAAATTTTATTGAATTTTTTGTTATGTCTTGTTTTACGTTTGTTTTTTTTTGTAATTGTCATTAAAGACTTTTTTCATCCTTCTAGTAGTTTTTTTTTCTAAAGTTTTAGAAATTTTCATGATTGTCTCTTTACAAAAATGTTTCTTTTATGTTTTATTTGCAATACACTTCTTCATATTTTGCTTCTATCTATAGGAAATTTTCTACAATTTTTTTATAAAAGTTTTTCTCAAGCGTTCTAGATTATTAAGCAATTTTTATAGAATATTTTCTTCCAAATTTCGTAAATGATCTTCAAGGTTTCTAAAATTCATCAGAAATTTTTTGAAGATTTTTCTTCCAGATTGTGTAAATTTTCTTCGAACTATCTGCAATTCTCCAAAAATTATTCTTTAAAATTTTTTTAATTTTCCAGCAGTAACTTTCTAGAATTTTTTCACGATTGTCAGAATTGTTCCATCAAGTTTGCGTGAATGTACTTTACTGTTTCTAAAATTCTCCAGAAAGATTTTTAAAATTTCTAACAACTATTTCCCACCATTATTGTAATTTTTATGTAATATACTTTTTATTAAAATATTTTTCATTGCCTATATATATTACTTAGATTTAGTTTTTTTTATGTATTGCACTTTACCAACCTATGAATGTATGAAACGTTCTTCCTGAAAATAAATAAAATTGAAATTAAAATTGAAATTGAAAACTTAATAAGTCAGAATTGTGACAAAATGTAAGTTTTAATGGAAAATTCGTAGAAAAAAAATTGGAATTGTTGTAATTTAGAAGAAAAATTCATGCAATATTTAGAACTTTAGAAGAGATATTGTTAGAAAATTCTTCAAATCTAGCAGGAAAATTACAATAAAATAAAGCAAGAAATGAATTAAAACCCTTCAAATATATATACATTTTGCTGAAAAAATCAAGTAAGAAAATTGCTATAAATTTTTCACAAAATAAACTTACAATTGGAAAACTTTCAAAAATGGAAGATTTTGCTGAAAACTGAATTAAATTCAAATCGTTTGGAAGAAAAATGTTGTGGTAAATTTTTAGAGCTTTAGAAGAAAAATTGCTCGAAAATTCTAAACTTATAAAAGATACATTATAAGAAAATCAACATAACACAAATAAAAGCATGATTTAAAATTCTTGGAAAATGGACAAGAAGTTACTAGAAATTGTAATAAACTTTAAAAAATGATATATCTTTACATAATCTGTAGGATTAAATGGAGGAAACAGTAGAAAATTCTACGGAAAAAGAAGAATAATTGTTGGTGAATATTATCTATGAATTCACCAACAATTATGCTTCTTTCACTTTCATTTTGAAAGGGAAACTGTGAAAAATTTTGAGAGAATAAAGCAGGAATTTTAGAAAATTTAGTAACGGTTGGTAAAGAATTCGAAAAACTGGAAGAAAAATTCTGTAAAATTCTAGAACTTGTAAATCAAGTTCGTCAAAAAACTCGTGGAAAATTTTAAAATCAAGAAGGTAAACTACAAGAAATGGTAGAAAAAATCTTGAGAAGCAAATGCTATACAATTTTAGAAGTCTCTAAGAAATATCAACCACTGAAAATAGTAGAAAATTCTAAAGAAAATATTGAAGAAAAATTGTTAGAAAATTTCAGGTTGCTCGTATAAAATTCTCGCATTATAGTGAAAATTTACGAAAAATAAAATACATTTTTTGGAAAATTCTAAAACACGTAATTTGTGTGGAAAATTCTAGAGTTTTAAACGAAACATTCCTTTTAATTGATTTGCATTCTAAAAATTAGAAAATTACAAAAAATGTTAATACAAAAAGGCAATAACGAAAGTTGTTGGGAAAGGTTGCGAATGTATTGATAAATTCAAGAAATCTTAAGAAAAATTTGCTAGAGAATGCAGAAACTTTCTATAGAATTTAAGTAAACTGGAAAAAAAAAATTGGAAATTGTAAAAATAAAAATATTGATAAATATATTAGAAAAAAATTAAAAAATACTGTTAAAAAGTCGAAAGCATAAAGAAAATTCTCAGAGTTTTGAAAAGAAATTGAAACATTGTTGACAATTCCAGAAATTTGGATGAAAAATCCCGTTATGTAAAAGAAGAAGAAATGAAGAAAAATCTTGGAATATGAATGAAAAATTCAAGAAGAATTTTAGAAATTTTTAAAAATTAAGGAGAGCAATTGTTTTAAAATTTATAAAATCGAAAAGGTAATTTATAAGAACAGTAAAAGAACTTCTAGAAAATTCTAGTCACCTTAAGAAATTGTTAGAGAATAGAAGGAACCCAAAGAAAATTCATGGATTTCAGAATAAAGGGGAATATCTTAGAAAAATAAAAGGAAAGTGCTAAAATATTCTAGAACGTTTGTAGAAAATTTCTTGTTTGGAAGATAAATGTTCAAATTAATAATAATAAGTTTATTAATGTAAAAAAATGAAGAGGAAGGAATTTTACAAGTAGTAAATATGAGCCCACAAAAGATAAACCAAAATTTAAAAAATATTGATAGAATGTTTTAATACGCTTTACGTAGTTAGGAAGAAAATCTTAAAATTTAAAATTTCAGGGGAGACAATTTTGGAGTATTTTATTAATCTGGAAGGTAAATTACAATAAAATTAAATAGGACAAAAAATTCATTGAAAACAAAAAATAAATTGTTGGGAAATTCTAAATGTTTTTGAAACATTTTTTTTTATAGAATACTGAAAACCTCAAAGAAAATTAATTCAATCTGAAAGATATATGTTGGAAATAGTAATATATCTTAGAAACATATTTTTAAGCGTTTGTAAAAAACTTGCAGCTTCGAAGATAAATTGGCGTTAAGGTATTGAAAATCCATATTCATTTGTATATTAATAATTCTATTAAAATAACTGATATTTTCAAAAAATGTTTTGAAAATCTCAGTTATTTACAACTTTAATATACAAATCGAAGATAAATGTTTGAAATATTCTGAAGCAAGAATTTGTAGAAACCAGCAAAAATTTAAAGAAATATTACTGGAGAGCTAAGAGAAAATTTGAAAACAAAAAAAACACGTAGTTTGAAAGAAAAAGTCATAAAAAATTCCTAGAATTGTTATTGGATAACAATTTTGAAGGGCAATTACACGAACATTATAATAATACAATGCAGGAAATGATATAAGAGCCTCGTAAAATTGCTTAAAAATTAAAATTAATACTTCCTGTGCTAAATTAATTATGAAACCAAACAAGTCTCGTATTTAGAAATCCAACTCTGCTTAAAAATTCTAAAACCTTCGTAGAAATTTCACTTTATTTGAAGGAAAATTGGATGGAATTTAAGTGTAAATTAAATATCGATTCAGAGTTGCAGTATTATAAAAATATTTATAACTTGAATAGAGGAATTGTTGGAGAACTCTTAAAATGTAGAAGGCAAATTATAATAAAATTATGTAAGAAACAATGAGAAGTTGATAGAATTCTAGATAATATTTTAGAATAATGTAAGCAACATGCTGCAAAATTCTAGAACGTTTGTAGACAATTTGAAGTTTAGGAAAGGAAGGTCTGGAAAATGTTGATTAAACAAAGCAAGAATTCGTGGAAAATTAGCAAGAAATGGAAGAAATTACGCTTGAAAATTATTAAACTTTAAAACAACTCATGAAGTTTGGAAGAGAAAGAAACATTTTAAACCTTCAGAAAAGGAATTGTTGGAAAAACTTAATAATCTAAAAGATAAATTATAAGAAAATTACAACAAAATAAAAGAAGAATTGATAAAAGTCCAAGAAAGAATTAGCTGGAATATTCTACAAGTTTTGTTACTTTCCCTATATACTATACAGGGTGACCCATTTTAATAAATCCACTGGAATATCTCGACACATATGCGTCCTACAAAAAACACACTCGTGATAGATGGCGTTGAAATCGCAAAAATCATTTAAAATGTATTGTCTATCCTTGTCACTCTAATGCGATGGTCATTCACTGGAACATCATTTAGCCTTGAAAAAGACCGATATTCTAGCAACAATTTTGAATGTGTGGGGATTCTTGAAAGATTCGGTGTATCGAGAACGGCCAACCACCAAGGCTGACATGATTCGAAGGATCTAAACAGCGTGCAACAATATTCCGCGCAACGAATTCGAAAAAAAAGTTCAAATGAAATCTTCATATTTTTTTATGTAGAATCCGAAACTGCAATAAAAAATAAGGGTTCACATTTAAGATATAAAAGTTGACCCCCTGCCCCGCCCCCTCGAGGGTGGGGGTGAAAAAATTTGTATAGGATCAGATGGCCCTCTCGAAACCATCAAACTTTTATTTGAAACATTTTTTTGTAGGACGCATATGTGTCGAGATATTCCAGTGGATTTATTAAAATGGGTCACCCTGTATATAGGGGAAGTATTGTTTTCGTGCGTGAAAATGTCTGTGGGCGCTGAATCTCAAAAAGGAATGATCCGATTGAGATGAAACTTTAAACGTAAGGTTTCATTTTTAAAAGTTGCAACTGAAAAGCTTTTGGTGAACATTCAAAAACCGGAAGTGGATGTTTACTCGTAGCCATTTTTGGTTTTTTCCCGATACTTTTCTTAATATGAAAAATATGACAAAACTTTTCAAACAAAAGTTAAAGGAAATTAGAAACTGAATAAATTTTATTTAAACATATTTTTTATAAAATTCTTAACTTTCGAGAAAAAAATTAAAAATTAAAAATTTTGACGTTTTTAGCCAATTACTAATAAACTATATGGGTTATGTGAAACTTATATAGTAAATAATTATAGAGAATTTAAAAGTGAACAAATTATTAAGAATAGTCTTTTTGCATAAACCTCATAGTTTTCGAGAAAAATGTAAGGAAAGTACTAACACTTAAAAATTTTACCTTTTGAATTTCTTTATTATTTAAAGTTGATATAGAATTTTAAGTATTTTTTTACAAATTTCTAGAATAAGAAATTTT
This sequence comes from Ontholestes murinus, assembly GCA_963969525.1. Lineage (NCBI taxonomy): Eukaryota > Metazoa > Arthropoda > Insecta > Coleoptera > Staphylinidae > Ontholestes > Ontholestes murinus. The sequence continues at coordinate 72,768,545 of OZ018391.1, forward strand.
ATTGAAGGTTTTACAACTTTAATAAAATATTTCTTCTAGATTTCTAATTATAATCATTTACCTCAAGGATTATAAAATTCTCTTTATTTTTTCAACATATTCTTTTCTGGTTTTTAAATATATCTTTCATTCTAAAATTTTTCAGCAATTGGTATTTTTAATATTTAGAGTTACTAGGTTTACTAATTTTCAAGTAATTTGTATCCTTGATTTAAATTGCAGACATTATCTTTGAAGGTTCTAAAATATTCTAGTGGTAATTTTCTTCAGTATTTTCTGTCTTATAATTATCTCTATTTAATTTCAAGAATTTTAATTGAGGCTTCAAGATTTTTTTAAATGTCATCTTATCGGAATTTTCAAAAATTTTCTTTTGCGAAATATTTTTCCAAGACTTCTAAAATTTATTAATTCTTCTCTCTCTTTTCCAGCAAAAAAATATGATGATTATAGAACTTTCAGCAACTGTTCTTACAGTTTTCTAAACTGTTTTTTTGTCTAATTGCAAGAACAATTGATTTTTTATGACAGTTTTCTCCCAGATTTCTAAAATTTTCTGACATATTTCTTCGTATTCCATCTTATCGAAAGTTTCAGAAACTTCTCTTATACGTGTTGCAAAAATTTTCCTCAAGGGTTCTAAATTTGTTTTTCCAAAATTTTCTTTCCTTTTAATTTTTTTTTCATTCTAGAGTTTTTCACCAAATTTGTAGGTTGTCTAATCGTTTATAAATTTTTACTTAACACCAAAATTGCAAAACTTAACCAGCGAGTTATTTTCAGCGTTTTTCCCTATGTTTTTCTCTTTCTAGAGTTTTTATAAAATTGTTATTTTATCGAAATTTTCTGATGAAACCTTCCTCCACAGATTCTAAAAACGTTTATAGAATTTCCTTACAAATTTAAACAATTTTTTCTTTTTTATTGCAAGAATCTTCATTGAAGGTTTCACAATTTTTATAAAAGTTATCTCCCAGATTTCTAAAATTTTACAACTATGTTCCTTCTGATTCGATCTGTTTGAAAGTTACAGAAACTTCTTTTCTAAGTTGCAATAATTTGCTTCGAGGGTTCTAACATTTTCTAGTGGTAAGTTTCCCATTGTTTTTCAAACATTTTATCTTCTATTTTTTAAAATTATCTTCCATTCCAGAATTTTTCAGCAATTCCAATTTTAGATTTCTGGAATTACTAGGTTCCCAAACTTTAAAGCAATTTTTATCCAAGGTTTAAATTGCGAAAGTTATCTCCGGAAGTTTAAAAACTTTTTAGTTTTGGTCTTCTCTCTGTTTTTTCAGCATTTTCTCTTCTATGTTTTTCTCTATCTAAATGCAACATTTTTCAATAAAGGTTGTAGTGTTTTTAATAAAAAAAATATTATCGGAAGTTCGTTTGCGAAATTCCACGGATTCTAAAAATTCTTTATGGTGGTTTTGTCTTTCTCTTCCAGCAATTTCTTCTCTATATTTTACTAAAAATAAAAATTACATGATTATAATTTAGCAATTTTTCTTACAGATTTCTAGAACTTCCTTTCTTTAATTTCTGAAATTGTCATTACAGGTTTTACAATTTTTATGAAATATTTCTCCAAGATTTCTGTAATTTATCAAATAATTCAGGAATTTAATTTCCTAGTTACAACAATTTTTTTAAAGTTTTAAAACATTCTAATGCTAGTGTATTCGCCGGTATTTAGCATTTTCGTTTCTAGTTTTATCATTTTCTTCCATTCTAGAATTTTTCAGCAAATTCTATTAAACATTTCAGATTTGTAGGATTTCAAATTTTTAAGCAATGTTTAGCCAAAGATTTAAATTGGAAAAAATCCAGCAATTTCTCTTCTAAATTATACAAAAAATTAGATGATTATATTAGCACAGATTTCTAGATTTTTTTTTTCTGATTTCTAAAATATTTCAATGCTTCTTATCGTAATTTGGAAGAAATTTTTCTTTCCAGTTGAAATACGTTTTTCCAAGGATTCTAAAATTTTCCGGTGGTAATTTTTTCGCTATTTTTCCAGCATTTTCGTTTCAAGTTTCTAAATGTTCTTCATTTCTAGAATTTTTCAAATTTTGAAGTCATTTTTATCAATAATGCAATAATTTTCGGCAAGGATTCTAAAATTTCTCATAATTTTCTTGCTGTTTTCTAGCCTTTCATACCTTTCTAGAATTTTTATCAATTTCTATTGCAGATTTTCTATACTTTCGATATTTTAGTAATTATAGATTGAAATGGCAAAAAATATCTCCGTAGATACAGACATTTTCCATTGGTAGTTTTCTTGCTGTTTTCTTGTCTCTATTCCACCATCCAATTAGTAAAACTTCAAAAATTATTTGAATAAATTTTTATAAATAAATCTCTAAAAATTGTAATTATTTTTTGTTTATTTATATTTTACAACTTTTAATTAAAACCCTGGTTTATTATTTACTGATTGGAGGATGGGACAGAGGCCACCCACCCACCCTACATATACATGATAACTTTAATTGCTAATCGTTGATGATTTTGCTGCTAAAAACAGTCAAGCCTTTTCTAAATAAAACAAAATTTAAGTTTAAATGTAAATGAATTTCAATACTTAATACTATCTAATTTAGATTTAAAGTCTGTCCACCCATCGTGCATCAAATGTTTACTAATTCACTCAATCAAAAATTTTACCTTTATAATTCCTTTTTTATTCAAAAAAATTTGTAATTAATTTCATTGGATACAGCGAGACGAAAAGGAGTTGAAGTTTATATGTATATGTAGGGTGGGTGGGTGGCCTCTGTCCTACCCTCCAATCAGTAAAACATCATCAAAAATAATAGGGAAAGTATTATGATGGCCACATCACCATTTGAATAGTAATGTTTTCGTGATTGAGTATGCCTTTGGGCGCTGTATCTCAAAACTCAATGATAAGTTTTAGATGAAACTTAAAACTTAAGGTTTTTTCGTTAAAAACTGGCACTGGCAGCTTTTGGTAATCATTTATGAAACCATAAGTAGATGTTCACTTGAGACGTTTTTTGTTTTTTACTGATATTTTTCTAAATATAAAAAATATTACAAAACTTTTCAAACAAAAGATAAAGGAAATGAAAAACTGAACAACTTTTATTAGAACATGTTTTCCAAAAAAAACTTAACTTTCCAGAAAAAAAATTAAAATTGAAAATTTTGACATTTATTGCCAATTACTCATAAACTATTAGAGTTACATAAAATTTGTATAACAAATAATTGCAGAGAATTCAAAACTAAACAAATTATTAAGAATAACATTTTCATGTAAACTCAATGGTTCTCGAGTAAAATATAGGGAAAGTACTATGATGGCCACATCACCATTTTTTGAAAAGTAATCATGTAATTTAGAAGAAAAGTCATGAAAAGTTTGGAAATTTAATAGATAAATTGCTATGATATTTTAGAATATAATAAAACAAAACAGGAAATTGTTAACTGTAGAGGTTTCTACTGCGTTTTACATCATTCTTTACAAATAAAACACTTTTTAACTTTGTATAGCAGGGACTTTATTAAGTGACTATAGTTTCGACCATTTTAACTTGTCATTTTCAAACTAGAAGTTCTAGTTGGCGCTTCAAAACTTCTAGTTTTAAAATTGTCAAAATTATAGTCTCTTAAAAGTTCTAGATTTTTTGGGATTTGGAAGTTAAATAAACTAGATTGCAAAATCTTCTGTCAATAGACTTATTATCTAAATACCGATTGATAATTTACAATTTAGAATGTTAATACTATATAATCTAAGATACATTTAAAGAAAGATTTCTGCAAAAGAATAGATTTAGATAAGCTAAATTTCACGACTAAAAAAAATATAGCCGAAAGGGAAAAAAATCAGCACATTTTTCTTTATGTTCCCTAAATTTTTCAAGATCCCCATCTGTGCGATGAAGTAAACAACAAATCATCTCTTTTTATGTGTGTATGCGGTGGGGGGCGAGGGGCGGAAATTTATGTGGGGCCCTTTCACGCACACAAACAAAAAAAAAGTTCTTATTTTTCGTGCGGGGTCCAGAAAGGGACGGCTCGTTGATTTTTACTGGCATAAATTTCCCGGCCCGGAATGCAATAATAAGGGTCGGCCGTCCGCCGCCGCCAAAACTCTTGCCGACGATGAGCGAGCGGCCCCCGGAATGCGCCCCCACCCCCACCATGTCCCGGGGCGCTCGTAAAACCGTTGTCGCTGGAAATCCGCGCGCCGAACTGTCCCCGGGGGCGAATTCGGATGACCGCCGTCGACGGACTACACGAAAACAGTAACAGAGATACCAGCAGCAATTTCTTAGAGTTAGAAAAAATAAAAATAATGAGGAGAAAAATGTGTTTACGCCATTAAATTCATTTGTAGTAAATGAAATTTTATATAGGTATTTATTTTATGATATGATATAAAATTAGTTATTTATATTATGATGTAGTAGATAAATAATTATTTATTTTTGTAAATAGAATGATACGTGACCATTCCCGCAAATCGAAAATTGATTGGACCCAGGCAAAACAAACAGGTACTCGCTGCAGGCCGGTGCAATCCCGGTCCTGTTAATTATAAATTGGCAATTAGCATGTACAAAAGGCGTCGCGACGCGCAGCGTCCGCCGGTGCGCACACACACACGTACGTTGTGTAGTGTGTGTGCAAAAAAAAAAAAATATGTAGCACACCATTATCAGTCGGACGTGAGCCGCGCCGTCGTTAATTTCGCAGTTCAATAGAGTAATTCCGATGTAATAGCGTCGCCGGAATTTACTCCCACCAGGGGGGATGGAGTACGCCCCCTGTGCCCCTCACCACCCGCGCACCCTTCATTTGCAAACATGAGGCGTACGTGACGATTCCCGTGGCCGTCGCTACAGTGCGTTCCGCACGTTCGCAAACCGTGGGATTTAATAGGGTTGACAGGCCAAAAGGGGCGGCGGGGGTGGTGAATTAGTTTGACAGAATAAATATAGGTAATAAATTTAAAAAAAATCCTTCCAATACAAAACAACCTACTAATTTTATTCAATTTTATTACACAGTTTTCACACATACTATTACCCAATTTTCTATCATTTTATAATATTTAAAATGTAGATAGATTTACTTAATGGTATAAAAATAAGTCATTTTTCCAAATTCGATAACGTAAATTGCGTATTAAAGAAAATTATGTTTGTTTCATTACATTAATACATTATGCAGAAATGGTGGATGCGCCGGGATAGCACGACTAAATATTGTTTCTCGGCTTGAAACTACGGAAATGATAAATAAACTTAATTACTCTAGCATACTAAAAATGTAATTAAATAACTGATTCAACGAATTGATTTAATCTAATTCCTTTAAACCACATTTATATAAAATATATGACTAAAATAATTAATATGAATATGAATTTTTAACAATCAATCAAAAATAATTATAAAATAAGTATGCCAACTCTACTTATTTAAAAAAAACGCTTTCAGTTAATGATCGAAACTAGAATCACTTCAAAAAAAAAGTACAATATCAATTATCAAAGCGTTTTGTTTTGTTTGTCTCAACCATTAATAAATAAGACCCATTTGTAGATTTTACAAAATATTTTCGTGTTTTTTGTAATTATTATTAATAAATCTATTCATTTGAATAATAATAATAATAATAATTTATATATTCTATGTTTATGTTAAATTTTCACCTAAGTATCAATTTCTTAATGTATTTAATACTAATAAACGCAATTAATTGATCGCCTAGACCGTCGCCAGTTAAAGGCTTGTGTCCGTTTCATCAATTAGTTGGGAAATAAACGAAAATGTGCGAGTCTAATGCGATCAGTTTCCACTAATTGGTCGTCGCACAGAAAAATCAGATTGCATGCCGGTAACCCTATTAACTTCAAACGCTACACAGGTTACATGGCGTTCAATTTAAAAACGTTTGAACGGAAGTAATTCCACTCTGGGTGGAATTAATTCCGTTGTGAGGCCGATCTGAAATCTATAGAAGTTGCACTCGTTTTTTTTTGTTATTTAAAATCGAGAAAATTATGACTACTATTAATAATAAATGTATGTAAATGAAATCAACTTGTAAAAAATGTAACAACAATTTATAGAAACACGAAATCATTGACAATGAAGTTCTAAATATAACAGAATACAAAAGCCTAAATCACAAAAGTTGTCGAGATTTAAGAGTACTCTATGACACTGCATAGATTATTGATGTAGTTTAAGTGTACGCTAGGATAATTCATAGACGATTTAGGTAAGTTAGACAATAGATAGACCATTGAGGTAGGTCAAGATAATTTAGAGACGATTAAGGTAGGTCACGACTACGCTAGGTCACTTGATAAACTACTCAGATAGTTTATAGAAAGCCACTTGGTTGGTTTAAATTGTAAAAATTGTGAAACAAACCAAGTGCCTTTCTATAAACAACCCTTAATATGAAAAATGTTTCACCACGTGATACGCGAGAACCAAATTCATTAAATATTAAGGTAGGTCAAGAGTACGCTAGGATGATTCGTAGACTGTTTAGTTAAGTTAAGAGTAAGCTAGGGTGGAGGCTTAATTTAGCTACAATTTATCTTCTAGATTTTTAAAATGTTCCAATTGTTAAACCATTTTCGAGTGATCAGGAATGTTTCCTTATTCTCATTATTAACAATTATTGTATTTATCAACAAGATTTTATTTATTCCAAAATAGAAGATTAAGAAGAAATTCAGAATCCTCGAGTAAAGTAACTGAAAATTAATAAAAAAATCTAGCATAGAGATTTCTCGAATAACTTAGAAACGTCAAAGAAAATTCTAGTTAGTAAAAATTCGAAACATTCTATCAAAATGATATAGAAAATATCGTGTTTTATTTCATCCTACATTTGAAAATGAAATACCACATAGTAACGGTCAATACCATCCTGTTTCTTAGAAAATATGGTAGAAAAATATAATATAAAATCTGAAATATTCAAAACATTTTTAAGAAAAATTTCTGAAGAATTTTAGATTCCTTGAAGAAAATTGTCGCAATTTGAAAAGAAAAGATGGCCAAAGAAATATTAAAATCTCTAAATTCTGGAATAATCTCAAAAATCGTTAAACAAAATTAAAGAAATTTAAAAGAATATATTCTGAATTTTTTTTAAATATGTGAAAAATTTTAAAAAATTCTTAAAATCTGTTACAAAATTATAATTTTACAATACAAAAATTGGTAAGGTTAATTAATGAAAATATCCAGAAAAGTCTGAAAGTGATAAAAATTCTTAAAACGTTTTTAGATAACTTTCAGAAGAAAATTCCGTTAAATTAAAATATTATGATAATAAGAGCTGTATTAATTTCAAAATGAAGAGAGAAGGAAAGCTTTTAGAATACTTGAGAATCCTTAAAGCAAATTTACGGAATTTGGAAGAAAATTGCTGAAAAAAATTAGAAATTTGAAAAATTCCAGAAAAAATCTAGAAAATTCTGAAAGGAATAAAAATTCTTAAAACGTTTTTAGATAACTTCCAGAAGAAAATTTTGATAAAAATAAAATATTATGATAATAAGAATAATATTTTTTTAAAATTAGGAGAGAAAAAAGCTTTTAGAATATTTTAGAATCTTCAAAGCAAATTTACAGAATTAGAAAATTAAAATTTCCAGAAAAAAATCTGGATATCTGGAAGAAATTTACGATAAAATATCTTAATCTTCCATTTTTAGAAATCTGAAAAAATTTCTCATTATATATAATTTTGGAATACTATATTAATAAAAGCTGAACAATTTAAAAAAAAAATTGGAGAGTTCTACAATTTGCGAAGAAGCGAAATTGATGTGAAAGAATAGGAATCTGTAAGAAAAGCTTTTGGAGTATTTTAGAATCCTCAAAACAAATTTACAAAATTTATAAAAAAAACATTGCTGAGAACATTTAAACATCTATGAACATTTTCAGGAATATTTTTAAACAATCTGGAAGTCTGGAGGAAAGTTCCGATAAAATATAATCTTTAAAAATTCTCACTTTAGAAACTAAAAGAAATTTCTAATTAAATATAATTTTGGAATCTTCTGATAATAAAAACTGAACAATTTTAAGAATTTCGAGAGTTTCAGAATTTGCAAAAAATCAAAATTGATTGTCAAACAATAGAAATCTGTAAGAAAATCTATTGAAGTATTTCAAAATTTTTAAAACAAATTAACTGAATTTTGAAGAAAATGCTAAAAAATAGAAATTAGAAAAAACATTTTTAGGAAAATTTTGAAAAAATCTTCAAAGTTAGGATAAAACGTAATCTAATAAATATTCTGATTTTAGAAATCTGAAAGACATTTCTAATTGAATATAATTCTAGATTATTCTGATAAAAAAGGGTGAACAATTTCAAAAATTTGGAGAGTTTTCGAATTTGCAATGAAGGGAAATTGATGTAAAACAATAGAAATCTGTAAGAAAATCTTTTGGAGTATTTAATTTTCAAAACAAATTTACACAATTTGGAGGAAAAATTGCTAAAGAAAAATTAGAGTACTTTAGAATCCTCAAAACAAATTTACAAAATTAAGAAAAAAAATTGTTGAGAACATTTAAATATCTGAAAAATCTGTGAATGTTTTCAGAAATATTTTAAAAAGTCTGGAAGAAAGTTCCGATAAAATATAATATTAAATAATTCTTACTTTAGAAACTATAAAAACTGAACAATTTTAAGAATTTTGAGAGTTTTAGAATTTAGAAATATTAGAAATCTCAAAAATCTCTTAACATTTTTGGGAAAATTTAGAAAAATTTTGGAAATCTAGAAGAAAGTTACAATAAAATATAATTTTATTGTAAAAACTAGAAGAATATTCTAATTAAATATAATTTTGGAATATTCTGATAAAAAAATCTAAACAATTTAAAAATTTTGAACAGTATTAGAATTTCAGAAGAAGCGAAATTGATGGAAAACAATAGAAATCTGTAAGAAAAGCTTTTGGAGTATTTTACAATCCTCAAAACAAATTAACGAAATTTAGAAGAAAAATTGCTGAAAAAAAATAGAAAATCTGAAAAATCTCTTAACAATTTTAGGAAAATTTTGAAAAATTCTGGAAATTTGGATACGATAAAGTATCTTAAAAATATCTGATTATAAAAATCTGAAGAAAAGATTCTAATTTAATATAATTCAGAATACTCTAGAATTATATAATAAAAGTTGAGCAAGTCTAAAACTTTCGAAAGTTTTAGAATTTGAGAAGCAGCGGAATTCATGTAAAATAACAAAAACCTGTGAGAACAGATTTTGGAGTATTTACAACCCATAAAAAAAATTTACACAATTTGGAAGAAAAATTTAGAACATTTTCAGGAAAATTTTGAAAAATTCTGGAAATCTGGAGGAAAATTCTGATAAAATATAATCTTGGAAAATTCTGATTTTAAAAATCTGAAAGAAATTTGTAATTAAATATAATTCAGCAATATTCTGATAAAAAAGCTGAACAATTTTAAAAATTTTGGAGAATTTTAGAATTTTCCAAGAGGAGAAATTGAGGTTAATTACTGAAAAAATCCAGAAAAGTCTGAAAGTGATAAAAATTCTTAAAACGTCCAGAAGAAAATTCCGATAAATTAAAATATTATGATAATGAGAGCTGAATAATTTTTAAAATTAGAAGAGAAGAAAAGCTTTTAGAATATTTTAGAATCCTCAAAGCAAATTTACGGAGTTGGAAGAAAAATTGCAGAAAAAAATTAGAAATTTCAAAATTTCCAGAAAAATCTAGAAAATTCTGAAAGGAATAAAAATTCTTAAAACGTTTCTGGATAACTTTAGAAGTCTGAAAGAAAATTTCAATTAATTAAAACTCTAAAAAATTCTGGTAAGAAATGTTGGAAAATTGTAGAACTCTGGAAGAATTGTTGGTAAATTTATTATCAGAATTTACCAACAATTATTTCAACTTTCCACCATTTCTTATCAAAATTAATAAACAATAAAAATTTAGATTAGGTTAGTGCTTTAAAAAAATATTATAGAATTTTGTTGAGAAGAAATGCAAAATAATAGAAATTTTGAAAATTTTAAAACTCTCCATGAAAATTGTTACAATTTAGGAGAAATCTGGCAATGAAATTTATAGAAACTTCGAACTTTGAAACAGACGAATATTTATAAGAAAATTTTGAAAATTTCTGGATATCTGGAAGAAATTTACGATAAAATATAATTTTAAAAATTCTGATGTTAGAAATCTGAAAGAAATTTTCAATTATACATATTTTGGAATATTATGATAATAAAAGCTGAACAGTTTTAAAAATTTTAAGGGTTAGAATTTGTGAAGAAGCGAAATTGATGCCAAACAATAGAAATTTGTACGAAAAGTTTTTAAAATCTTCAAAACAAATTAAAATTCACGCAATTTGGAAGAGAAGATGCTGAAAAAGCTTAGAAATCTGAAAACTCGCTTAACATTTTTAGGAAAATTTTGAACAATTCTTGAAATTTAGAAGAAAGTTTCTATAACATATAATCTTGAATAATTCTGATTTTATAAAATTCTAATTCAATATAATTCTAGAATATTCTGATTTAAAAAACCCGAACAATTTAAAAAAATTGGAGAGTTTTAGAATTTACGATGAAGCGAAAACGATGAAAAACAATGGAAATCTCTTAGAAATGCGTTTGGAGTATTATAGAATCCTAAAAATAATTTACCACAATTTGGACGAAAAATTGGTGAATAAATTTGGAAATCTGCTAATATTTTTAGAAAAAATTAGAAAAATTCTGGAAATCTGGGAAAAAATTACGATATAATATAATCTAATAAATATTCTAATTTTATAAATCTGAAGGACATTTCTAATTAAATATAATTCTAGAATAGTCTGATAAAAAAGCTGAACAATTTTAAAAATTTGCAGAATTTTAGAAGCAGCGAAATTGATGTTAAACAACAGAAATCTGTAATGAAAGAAAAATTCTAGAAATCTGGAAGACAGTTCCGATAAAATATAATCTCAAAAAACTCTGATTTTAGAAAAATGAATTAATTAATTATACATAATTCTATAATTATACATAATTCTAAAATATTCTGATAACAAAGCAGAACAATTTTAAAAATGGATGTAAAACAATAGAAATTTATTTATTTATTTATTTATTACATCGTTGCACTCCTTTCTAACAAACAAAATATCCCAAAAAATTACAAAATAAGAAAGTATACTCAAAATTTTGGCTGAAAGGAGAACGGGCGGAGTTCACTTCTTCGGAGGATCTTCCATCTGCAAGTAAAGCGTTTGGAGTATTTTAGAATCCTCAAAACAAAATAAAGTTACGATAAAATATAGTCATAAAAAATCCGGTTTTAAAAATCTGAAAGAAATTTCTAATTATACATAACTCTGGAATATTATGATAATAACAATTGAACAATTTAAAAAAATTAGAGAGTTTTAGAATTTGCGATTTGTGATTGATGTAAGACAATAGAAATCTGGAATAAAAGCGTTTGGAGTATTTTAGAATCCTCAAAAGAAATTTACGAAATTTAGAAAAAAAAATTGCTGAGAACATTTAGAAATCTGAAAATTCTATGAATATTTTCAGGAAAAATATCTGAAAATCTGGAGGAAAGTTCCGATAACATATAATATTAAAAAATTCTGGTTTTAGAAATTTAAAAGAAATTTGTTATTTTTCAATATTCTGATAAAAAAATGCTGAACAATTTTTAAAATGTGAAGAGTTTTAGAATTTACAAAGGTGAGAATTTTATGTAAAACAATAGAAATCTGTAGGAAAAGCATTTATAGTATTTTAGAATCCTCAAAACAAATTTACGCAATTTGGAAGAAAAATTGCTGAAATAAATTAGAAATCTGAAGAATCTACGAACGTTTTTAGGAACATTTTGAAACATTCTGATAAAATATAGTCTTTAAAAAATCTGATTTTAGAAATCTGAAAGAAATTTCTAATTATAAATAATTCTGGAATACTTTGATTAAAAAAGATTAACAATTTTAAAAATTTGGAGATTTTTAGAATTTGCAATGAAGCGAGATTTATGTAAAACAATAGAAATCTGTAAGTAAAGCTTTTGCAGTATTTTAGAATTCTTAAAACAAATTGACGAAATTTAGAAGAAAAATTGTTGAATAAATATAGAAATCTGAAAAATCTACAAAAATTTTCAGGAAAAATTTAATAAATTCTGGAAATCTGGACGAAATTTACGATCAATGTAATTTTAGAAACTTCTGATTTTAGAAATATTTTAGAAAACTGAAAGAAATTTCTAATTATACATAATTCTGGAATATTATGATAATAAAAGCTGAACAATTTTAAAAATTAGTAGAGTTTTTGAATTTGCAAAGAAACGAAATTGATGTAAAATAATAGAAATTGGTAAGAAGAGCTTTTAGAGTATTTTAGAATTCTCAAAACAACAAATTTGATAAAAATAGCAATCTAAATAATCTAGGAAACCTAAAAAAATCTGAAATTTTGTAAAAATGATAAACAAATTTATTAAATCAATTATCTACATTGCTGAAAAAAATCCAGAACAATAAAATGAACGAAAGTTTTTTTGGCAAAATTCTAGAAAACTAGAAAAAACGTGCGGTAAAATGATATATTCTTAAAAAAATCCTGATAAAAGCTGTAAAAGTCTAATATTTTAGATAATTCCACAATCGAAAAAACCTCTGGCAGTTTATTTTATTTTATTTATTTAACTTACGTAAATCTCAATTTTACATAAATATTTACACATAAACAAAATAAGAATAAAATCAATTAAAAATAAGAATTTGGAAAACTTTTTTTACATAAATTACAGTCAATACAAGGCAAAAAGACTAATGGTCAACAGCCCAAACCGACGAACTAACCAATACTTTTATTATTTTTGTCGTTGTTCTAAATGTACTTATGTTTGTCCAAATAAATATGTTATTCTCTCTCTCTTTCAAGTAATTTTCTTTTAAGTTTCAACTGTTTCCAAGAAGTGAATTTATTTCTTCATTTTTTTAGAAATATTTTTTCACCGATATTCGTTTCAAGTCGTGGAATAGTCTTTCCAAATACCATTCGTGATGACAATTAAATCGGAATAAATTTTGTTTTTAGCGCATTCAAGTTTGTTGCTTAATCGCGATTTTTATTCGAGCAACTGATAGAAAAAATCACTCGCCTGGCGGCTCGTGATTTTTTCGTGACAGTTGCTCTCATTAAAATCGCTAAGCAACAAATTTTCATGCAAAAACAAAATTTATTCGAGTAAATTGCCATCACTTATGGTATTACTTGTGATAAAAAAGTGAACAATTTTAAAAACAATAGAAATCTGGAAAAAAAGCGTTTGGAATATTTTAGAATCCTCAAAACAAATTTACATAATTTGGAAGAAATATTGTCGAAAAAATTAGAATTCTGAAAAATCTCTTAATATCTTTAGAAAATTTAAAAAAATTCTGAAAATCCGGATAGTTACGTTAAAATATATTCTTACCATAGATCAAAAAATCAATTTCAAAAAACACACTGCTGCAATACAACATAAAATAACATCATGGGCAAAATGCTTTAGAAGCTTAACCTATACGAACAATGGGATTAATACTAGCACAGCTGTTAAAATTTATAAAATGATTTTCCGCCAACTATATTCTTAAAAAATCATATTTTCAAAATCTGAAAGAAATTTCTAATTAAATATAATTCTTAACCTGTTACTTTTAAGACATTTTAATAAATTACTCTTTGTCATAGTTTTCATCGATCTCTTAAGGGTCGTAGGTAGAATTCTGGAAGAAATTTAGAGTTAAATATAATTCTAGAATATTCTGATAATAAAAGCTGAACAGTTTAGGGAGTTTTAGTAATTGCAAAGAAGCGAAATTGATGTCAAACAATAAACATCTGTAAAAAAGCTTTTGAAGTATTTTAGAATTCTGAAAACAAATTAATGGAATTTGTAATCTGTAAGAAAAGCTTTTGGAGAATTTTTAAATCCTCAAAATAAATTGAAGGAATTTGAAAAAAAAAGAATGGAAAAAATAGAAATCTGAAAAATCTACATTTTCAGGAAAATTTTTAAAATTCTGAAATTCATAAAATGTAATCTTAAAAAATTCTGCTTTTAGAAATTTAAAAGAAATTTGTAATTAAACATAATTCTGCAATATTATGATAATAAAATCTGAACAATTTAAAAAATTTAGAATTTGCGAAGATGGGGAAATTGATGCAAAACAATAGAAATCTGGAATAAGAGCACTTTGAGTGTTTAAGAATCCTCAAAACAAATTAACGCAATTTGGAAGAAAAATTGGTGAAATCAATTGAAAATCTCAAAAATCTCTAAACATTCTTAGGAAAATTTATAAAATTCTGGAAATCTGGAAGAAAGTTATGATAAAATATAATCTTAAAAAATTCTGATTTTAGAAATTTGAAAGAAAATTCTAATTCAATATAAGTCAAGTTCCAACATAATATAATCTATAAGAAAATTCGGATATTGAATATCTGAAATAAATTTCTTATTAAATATAATTCTAAAAAATGCTGAATTTTAAAAATTTGGAGAGATTTAGTATTCACAAAGAAGCGAAATTGATGTAAAATACTCTGGAAGAAATGCTTATGAAAAATATGAAAGAAAAAATTTCTAACAAAAATAGAAATCTGAAACATTTTTAGTAGAAATTTGGAAAATTCTATAAATCTGGAAGAATGTTCCCATTAAAAATAATCTTATAAAATTCTGATTTTAAATATATGAAAGATATTTCAAATTATTTTAATTTCTGGAATATTATGATAATAAAAGCTGAAGAAGTTAAATTGATGTCAAATCCTCAAAACAAATTCACGCAATTTGGAATAAAAATTGCTGAGAAAAATTAGATATCTGAAAAATCTACGAATATTTTCAGGAAAATTTTAAAACATTCTAAAAAATTTGCAAGAAAGTTCCGATAAAATATAATCCTAGAAAATTCCGATTTTAAAAATTTAGAATTTTCAAAGGAGCGAAATTGATGTAAAAGAATAGAAATCTGGAAGAAAGGCATTTGGAATATTTTAGAATACTCAAAACAAATTCAGGTAATTTAGAAAAAAATTACTGAAAACATTTAGAAATCTGAAAACTTTACGAAAAATTCCATGAAAATCTGGAAGAAAGTTTCTGATTTTTAAAATCTGAAAGAAATATCTAATTATATATAATTCTGGATTATTATGATCATAAAAGCTGAACTATTAAAATTTTGAGTGTTAGAATTTGCGAAGATGCGAAATTGATTTGAAACTGTAGAAATCTGGAAAAGAAGCTTTTAGAATGTTTTAGAATACTCAAAACAAATTCACGTAATTTAGAAGAAGAATTACTAAAAAAATTAGAAATCTGAAAGATTTACGAACATTGTCAGGAAAATTTTGAAAAATTCCTGGAAATCTGGAAGAAAGTAAAATATAATCTTAGAAACTTCTCATTTTAGATATTTGAAAAAAATTTCTAATTATACATAATTTTGGAATATTATGATGATACAATCTGAACAATTTTAAACATTTTGAGAGTTTAAGAATTTGCGAAGAAGTAAAGCTTTTGGAGTATTTTGGAATCCTCAAAACAAATTAACGTAATTTAGAAGAAACATTGTTGAAGAAAAATAGATGTCTGAAAAATTTTCAGGAAATTTTTGAAAAATTCTGGAAATCTGGAGAAAGTTCCGATAAAACATAATCTTAGAAAATTATGATTTTCGAAATCTGAGAGAAATTTCTAATTAAATATAATGCCATTAAGCGAAATTGATGTAAAATAACAGAAAGCTGTAAAAAAAGCGTTTGGAGTATTTTATAATCTTGAAAACAAAATGATGCATCGTGGTCAAAGCTTCGTCCAGTCAAAATTTTTGTACGTTTCCTATAATTTTTGTGTAGATATTGATATGTATTTTTTTTAATTTTGTATTGTAAGCTAAAGAATAATAAACATAAACATAAATATAAACAAGAAGACAATTTGTTGCAAAAAATTGGACATCTGAAAAATTTGCGAACATTTTCAGGAAAATTTTGAAAAATTCCTGGAAATCTGCAAGAAGTTCCGATAAAATATAATCTTAGAAACTTGAAAGAAATTTCTAATTAAATATAATTCTGGAATATTCCGATGAATAATTTTGAAAATTTTGAGAGTTTTAGAATTTGCGAAGAGGCGACAGTACGCAAGGATAATGGATAAATCATTGAGGTAGGTCAATCATATGCAAGAATAATTTAGAGACGATTAAGGTAAGTTAACTGTAGCTAGGGCACTGAATTGATCATTGAGGTAGGTAGGATAATATATAGACTTAAGGTAAGTTAAGACTACTACGAAAATTCAGACCATTTGGAAGAATATGCGCTGAAAACTTTTTAGAAATCTGGAAAATCTTATTTTTTTTTAAATATGTTAAAAAATTATGAATAGAATGAATGGTAAGGTTAATTATTGAAAAAAATCTAAAAGGGATAAAAATTCTTAAAAGGTTTCTGGATAACGTCAAAAATCTGGGAAAAAAACGTAGATAAATTAAAATCCTATAAAATTCTGATGAGAAATGGTAAAAATCTGGAAGAATTATTGGTAAATCCTTTTAATACTTAACCGAACCGTGTATATGAAGTGACAATTAACATTTAGAAAATATTAGAAAATTTTGTTAAGTAGAGTTACAAAATTATAGAAATCTGAAAGAAATTTTTTTAGATAATTTCAAACCCTCGATGAAAATTATTACAATTTAGAAGAAATTTGGCAAATAAATTTATAGGAAATCGTAGAAACCTTGAAATTGAAACAGACGAACTACTGAAAAAAGTCTGGAAGAAAGTTCCGATGAAATATAATCTTAAAAAATTATAATTTTAGAAATATAATAAATCCGATGAAATAATATAATCCTAGTAAATTCTTAATAAAACGCTGAAACTTCAAATATATATTGTAGTTTGTGTAAAGGGTGGCTCACTTAAATAAAATGAATTGAATTGAATTGAATTGAAGACCTTATCTTAGGTTCGACAAGGGTGATCCTAATACCGACCCCTGTGGTACCCATCCTGTAGGGCATTCTTCTAATGTAGAGGAGGCCTGGCTTTGAAGGTAGCTGAAGACAATCTTCATCAGGATGAGAACCATCTCTCTTCCAGTATATAAAGAAAAATTACTATAGAAATAACATTAACAATTCAGAAAATAAATCAAAAGAAAAGTGGAATATTGTAAGGAATATAACAGATAACAATTCAAGTAATAAAATGGCAAAGTTATCAACCATACCCCAAATGAATTTACTACTCACTTTACAACTAGTGCATTTGTTGATACTAAACAAGTACCCTCTAATAGTTATTTATATTATGATACTTTAAAATACTCATAATAATAGCATTTTTTTAGGTCCAGTAACTGAAACGGAGGTTATATTTCTAGTGATGCACATGAAAAATAAAAAGAGTTCAGGGATTGATGAAATTCTTATTATAATATAATTATCAAGCACTGCATACTTGAAATAGTGTCTCCATTATGTTATATAATTATTCTATCTTCCGAATCAGGAATTTTTCTAGATGACTAAAAATAATCATTGGTTTAACCATTACACAAAGAAGGAAAACATTTTGATTTATCTTACTATAAGCCTATAAGTCTAATTACCTGCTTTGCTGAAATATTTGGATATTAAATGGCGGAACTCATCACTAGTTTTTTTTAAAAATAACTTATTTAATTGCAATCAGCATGGATATAAAAAATAAATCTATAGATACTGCTTTAATTCATTTTATAATATAGTAGAAGGGCTAGAAAATGCAGATATATCATGTGGCATTGTTCTAGACTTAACAAAAGCATTTGATAGTTTGGATCATAAACTTATTTTATCTAAATTGTATTAATATGGTAACAGTGGTAATGTTTGCAATTGATTTTCATCATATTCGACTCAAAGAAAAAAAGTTGTAGAGATTGTAAGAGATGATAAAAAACTACGAACCAATTTGTAAATATTATTGGTAGGGGTGCCGCAGGGGAGTGTTCTTGGCCCACTACTGTTCATTATTTTTATAAATGATGTAGTACATCTTATAACAAATCTAAAACAACGTATAGTTAATTATGCTGATGTTACAACTACTATAATTAAGGGAATTGATGGTCTCAAACTACTACTAAATGGTAACGATCTAATGGAGTCTATAGTATAGTGGTTTAATGAAATTAAGATTGTATTAAACAATTATAAAAGAAACGCCATGCTTTTTAAAATCAGCAATGCCTTGCAAACACATAAATGTATAACCTTTAATAATGTATGCACTAAGCTATTAGATTCAATACGATTTTTGGGGATATGACGCATTATCCTGAAACATGCATATTAAAAATTTGTGTGGTAAATTATCATCTACAACTTATGCATTTAGAGTACTCTCAAACAATATTGATAAATACTGAAAAAAATTGTTTTAAATATTCAATTTAGGATAATTATTTGGTGTAGTTCACATGATCTCAATATCGTATTTGTATGTCAAAAGCTTATTTATATACCTGCTTTGCCTGGGTGAGAAATTTACGGAACAAGGGTTTAAGTTCTGTAAATTTCACACCTAAGCAAAGCAAGTATAAGTGGAGACAATCAATTTGATTTTCAAAATATTCTGTGATCTGTTGCACATAATCAAAATGTGCTTATAAAGTTGATGTACATTTGAATTAATTTTTGCAATCGCAATATAAATATGTAATAGTATGAACTTTCTCTATTTTTAGAGAATTTTTTGTAATTGGGTCTGAAGTTGGGACCCCAGTGAGACATATCAATTATCCAGTTTCCGCATCTTATCACACATACTTCTTGATGTGACTATTTAATAAAGAGTTAAGTATAATAATTTAGTTGATGGTTCCTTTTGTGCTACTTTGGCTAAGAGTATTTCTGAATCTCATTTCGAAACACCAGAATACATATGTGCAGGATGTATGTCAGGAGCATTTAATTAATCTTCTAATTAAAGCATGCAGAGGTGATATGGTAACCGATAGTACTGCTGATAAATGATTACATAGATTTTCTCCAACACCTAATAATCGATAAAATCATGGATATTGTCTAGTCCGACCGTCATGTAAACACTGTTTCGATTGACCAAAAGCTAAGGATTGCACAAAAAACCTTTAATTGTATAAGCTTGTATACAATAATAAGCTCGATGTATGGGTTAACGCAAAAAAAACTCATGGACTGAAATTCCATCTGCGAATCGCTACTGAATCACAATAAAATCGACCCATTTTTGAAACGGTTGGTGACTGATGATGAAAAGTGGTTCACTTACTACAACGTCAAGTGAAAACGGTCGTAGTAGGATCGTGGTGAGACGGTGTAAACAGTGGCCAAGCAAGAATTGATAGCTAGGAATGTTTGGTGTGAGTTTGATGGGATTTGCAGGGAATAATTTAGTATGAGCTGCTCTTCTGCGGCAAAACTCTTAACTTGTAACTGTACTGTTAACAATTGGACCGTCTGAAGGAAGCAATCACCCAGAAGCGACCAGCTTTGGCCAATAGGAGAGGAATTGTGTTCCATCAGAACAACGCCAAGCCACAGACATTAATAGTGACTCGCCAGAAGTTCTTGGAGCTTGGTTGGGAGGTTCAGACCTGGCATCAAGTGATTACCATCTGATCCTGTCCATGGTAAACAATTTTGCTGGTGAAAAATTCGCTTCAAGAAAGACTTGTGAAAACCTAATAAAATTATCTTTAAAATGGTAACAAATTGTCGAACAAAATGGAGCATATTTGACCAAAATCGAATCATTCTTACTGCGGTAATTAAAGCCTTCAATTTAATGCAAAATTAATGGATTTCTTTTTACTACACTTTATACCTTAAGAAATTAAAACAACACTGTTTCTGTTAGTTTCTAAACGATTCAATAATTTTCTGAATAATTTATGTTACGTAACATGCGTCGAAAATCCTTTCCCGATAAAAGATTGATGCGTATATCACCATCCACGTTTGCAATAAATTACCAAAATAAAAATAAAAACTGCAAGCGGATTCGGGCTTGGCTTACCCTTGAAAATAATTCGAATCGAATTGCGCCCCGGTCCGTTCCCTCCGTCCCTTATATTCCTCCCTTCGGCCAACCCCCCCCCCCACCTCGCAGGATTGATTTGCAGGAGTGTTTTTTATATCTCGACGGACGTGGAACGGACGTATTTTCCGTCCGTGACCATTGCAGAAATATGGGGACGATATATATCGTTAAAGAGAGCCATCCGTATTCATTGTTTGCTGAAACGGGACATCAGTTTCAGCCCCTCACCTGCTACAGTCATTTTTCAGGTGCAATTTACGGGGGGCGGCCACCGCCAGGACGTGTCATATCAACGCCGCCGCGTTTTCCATTACCGTTTCCGCCATCGTGCCAATTTCCTTCATGCGCGAATGCAGAAGACAATATAGAATTGAATGTGTCGAAATAATAAATCCACTTAAGCAAAAAATATTCACTAATACTTACTGTTTTTAAGATCAAAATTAAAATTATTATTCTCTGTTTAAGTGAAAATATCTTAAGAGTTGATTACTGTTGTAGTACACTCTTGATGGAAACAGATATTAATATTGGGTGAAGAATAACACTTGTTTAAACTTTAAAAATGGTCTGCGAAGACTGAAGCACATGCCAGTCAACTGAAAATGAAAACATTACAGAACAAAAGTGAAGTGTTACTCTTTACCTAATATATGTTAAGAAGTAACCTATTTTTTAAATATATACATTAATTCTACGGATAATGTATTAATTATAATATTCTTAGCGAAGAATTTTTAACATTTAGGAAATATTTTGCCCATTATTGACATATTTATGTCCATTTTACATGAAGATGTTTTAATGACATTTGATTATCTTATTTGTATAGGTCAAGAAAATACGTTGCTAATTCAGTTATTGTTGTCGTATCAATAATAGCTACAGACCTGTTTAGATCTATTAGGGATCTCATCAGTGTAATAAGTTTACAGTGTTTTACTAGGATAATTTATATAGTGCATTACATGTCCGAAATATTTATGAAATGCATTAGTGGAAAATATGTATAATAAATAGGAGGGAATGTCGTTGAAAAATTATGATGACGAAGGAATTTGTCAGAAATAACGGTAATGCGGCGTCGGGTCGTTTCGGGGGCGCATTTATCGACGTCCCACCGGAAATGTACACGCATATAAAACCGGAAGCGGAATGTTCTCGTGAAATCTTTCCGCCGTTACCGCTCTTTTTATGCGCGTGGGCCTACGTGATGACGATTTCGCGGTCGAAACGTTTTTACTGGCAGTTGGCGGCTGGGGAGGAAATGTGCGGATGTGTTCGTGTTTCCACACACGACGATTTTCCGCCTTCATTTCGGCCAGCGCCGCAAACGGATTCCCTTTATTTCCGGCCGTTGCCGCCTTTATTGGATACCGCCGCCCTTTAAGGGGACACACTCGGCGATCCTGAGGGACCGGGCCCGCCGCCACCGATCCATCCGGTGAGCTTCGCCGTTCATCCTATTGGAGATCGGATAAAGTGCGCGCCGGATAATCGAATGATTCTTCGCGAAAAATTTCCCACTATAAAACTTCACCAACAGTACCTAGACGAGGATTCAGTTTCATATGTATGGTAAACAAAGTCTGAGGTTGGTGATTCGAAACCTCTTCATTTCATAAATGCTGTATGTTTTAGATTATTGCTTTACTAAATAAATGAAAACACTTTCATAACTTTGTTTGTATTTAACATTGACTAAACTTTGGGCAACTTATAATCAGCCTTAAAATTCGCATATATTGATGTTATCTAGCTATTTAGGCAAAGCCAAAATTTAAAAAGAAACTTAGTTTTATCTTACATTTGATATTTCATACAAGTTAGATTTGATAATCATCTAAAGATCGAGGTTAGTAATAAAAGTTACAAGTAAACCGACGACATTTTCCGAGGGAATAAATCTAATGAGATGATTAATTCTAAGCCGCCCTGTGATGTCCGACGGTGATTTCGACGAGGACACTCCGGTCGGGGGATTTTATTTTCGCCACCACCGGCGAAAAAACGCGCCTCTCCAAACGACCTCATTGTCGTCAATCCCGTGCCCATGCGAGAGGAGAAAAAGTTTGCGGCCGCAAGAATCCCCCCAATTATGGGATTCGGTCGGTCCACAAGTCGACCCCTATGGGACGCCCGGCGGGACAAAAGAGCGTCGAAGGATGTTGTCTGCGGGCGCAATAATGCGGAATGGCGCAATTAGGGCTTTTTGCCCTTGCAGGACATAAAGCCTAGCTGGCAAATATAAATGGGAGTCAATCAGTTGCCCGAAAAAAAAGGGACGCGTACATAAATCTTCGTCCTAATTCTTTATATAAACGTAATTGTCGTATCTTACTTACGATTTCTTGTATCCTTTAATGATCGATTTGAAGAGAGCATCCGAAAGGAATCTGAAAATAAAAATATAGGTCATTAAAGATATTCAAGGCTATTAGTTAGGAAGTTATGTCATCATAGAAATCTTTAATCTAATTTTGTTGAGAAGATAAGGATCAAAATGATAAATAAATACCTTCAGAGAAGATCATTAAAGATAGAAGAAATATATCTGGAGTAATACCCCAAATATCAGCATTAGAAAAATTGTTCTTTAATGTTAAAGGGTAAAAATATACTTTCAGCTAGTTAATATCATACTGTAAACTAAGTAAAAGAAAATTTTAATTTAATTAAAATGTATCACACCCTGGGCTGGCCATACGGACTTGCTTCCGAGGCCAAAAATCATGTACCACGAAGTAAGTGACTCTAAACTCAATCAATTATGTTAAAGGGTGTTAATAAAATATATTTTGCAGACAATCTGGCGATTATAACCCTTGCTAGAAACAAGCAGAAGAGAGTGCAGATTAAGAATGCCTTAGAGGTTTTAAAAGAAAAGATCGAATAAAAATGATTCACAATGGAAGAAAAAAAGACAAAGACTTTTATTTCATATAAAAAAAGATCAAAGAAACGGAAATCAAAATCCTATATAACAGCTGACTTATCACCTAAATAAATAAGATGAAGAAAGACGCATTAAGAGGACTGATATTCACAGAGAACCCGCAGAAAAAAGAAGATTTGTAGGCAGCATATTACATAATTCTATATTACTATGTCAAAGAGGTAAAAGAAAGACAAGACCAGGAAATGCAAAGAAGATTAACAATACAAATCTAAAAAAGATTTAGAATGAATTCAACAAAACTATAAAGAAACTATAAGTTTGAGAAAAGCAAAAAAATAAAAAGAAGAAGATCAGGTAATGGTAATGACGCCCTTATTATTGATGGGGTTAATCTTAATGTAGAACTCCTTGCCGCAGTTGAGCTTTGATGGGTTCCTTCAAAAGATCTATGGAGTTAGAAGATTTCGTTTGAATAGAAGCTGTTGATGATCAAGCTGGAAGGTGAAAGTTTCAACTGCTTATACTTCCTCTAAATTTTTAATGATGAAGGTTTTGCACTGGCACAGAAATAAATAACTTGCCGATCTCTTCCTCTTGTCCCTTCAGGGTCTAGATCGCTTGCTTATTACTTTAAAGATTACTTTTACTCAATAGCTTTCACTCCTTTTTTCTTCTCCTATATTTGTTTGCATCATTCTTTCTGTTCTTGTCATACCGTTTGCAAATACGTTCTATTTACGTTTAGATAAACAAAAATACAAAAGAAGTAAGATGAACAAAGCCACTGATTCAAGACATAACAATATATAAAATTAAAAAGACTGGCAGATAAACTACTATTTGACTCGACTACTCTCGACTACGCAATTAGAGAGTTATATTAAAGGATTTAACGTGAGAAAAAAAGATACAGAGAGAAAGAGAAGATGCTGAATATACTCGTTTTATGCATGATAGGTTTTATAAGATAAAATTTCAATTGAAGGAAATTAGAAGAAGTAAATAAAGAAATTATTATTTTTACGAGTAGAAAAAGTAAAGATCGGGAATACATAGTGATGTAGGAACGATATTGTGGTCACACCAAAGCCTTTAAGAAGGTAAAAGAATTTCCGGTGATAAGAGAGTAGAAAAACAAATTTTAGCTTTAGCCCCTGTGGTGGGGAGTCTTAAAGAGTTATGTTTTGAAATATTCTTAAAGTATTAAAAGAGTAATTTTTGCTTATTATTAGAAGAATACATTTAGACTGCTATTATATTTATCATCAAAACGCCATGATGCACGACGACAAACCTGAATATTTGATGCTTCAGCAAAATGTTTGGAAAGTTACTCACTGAATAAGAGTCTATTGACAGGTCAAAAACTTCTAACCAATATTTTCTCGATTTTATGCTGACATTAAACAGATGTATAGGAAAATATTGATAAATTTCAATGAATAATTTGGTATGTTTTCCCTTGAATGAATTAGAAATTTATCAACTAAACACATTTCATCTACTCTCTGCCTCGCTATCTGTAAAACTGTTAAGTTAGCTTGTATCAAATAATCAACATATCTTTGAGCTTCGCATGTCATATCCACTGACGTTAATTTGGATGGTGTTGTCTCAGAGTATTTATCCTTGCAAGAGGATACAGTTCTCGTTAAAGAGATTACTTACTCATACCTTTATTTTTTTGTTTCTTTATTGAAACTTTACAATCTGTTGATACTATTCATATAACTATAAATTATATAAGGAAATCACAAACATTTTGCTCACAGGACTTGCAGGCGGAGTTCACATTTCACAGCTGTATGTTCTTCTAGTCATACCTAGTCACTTTTTCCTTCTATGGGTGTCTCTTAACTATAGATGATGGAAATTCATTCAATGTGCATTTTTGCCATTTAGACAATATTATAGCCATGTTTGGTGCATTTATTCCCAATTTAGGTGTTACTCTTTTTTGGCATTTGATTTTTAAATGTGACACAATTATTTGAAGACCTTATTTACTGAGGTGTAAAATAAGTTAGATGCATTATCGTTATTATTGAATGGAAATCCAAGTGCTAAATTTTTTGAGGTTTATTGGCAACCAGACTTAGATTGTTTTTTCTTTCATGTAGAACTAGATGACAAACGTTGTACTAAACGAAACATTTTTTTTCTGATATTTCTAGCATTTTTGATCCTTTAGGACTAATTTCGCCACTATATTGTTTTTGCACAAAAATTGATTCAACACTTCTGGACACTTCACTAGATTGGGATGAAATTCCTCCATCTTATGTCGTAGACAAGTATCTAAGCTTTAAATGACAATTGTCATCTACCTCTTGGTTGCAAATTCCTCGTCGTTTCGCCATAGATAATTCATTGGATTATCAATGTGATGCTTCAGGAACAAGTTTCTCAGCAGTAGGAGGAACCAACGGATTCTAGAACATTCTCTGAAATTGAGGATTATAAGAAGGTTCTAGAATCGGCTAGTTCAAGGTCAGAGGATGTGCTTGACCTTCACTTGACCTTGACTCGAATGACCTTGGCATTTAAATGATCTTGACTTTTGGAACGACCTTGGCATTAAAATTACCTTAATATTCAAATGGCCTTCAAGTTGTAATAACCTTTAAGTCACCTTGATAACTATTCTGTTAAAAAGTACGTGACGTGTATAAACTATAAGAGTGATTACCATCCAATGAGTGCACTGAAGATTCGTGAACTAATTGTTGTTGTTGTAACCTCAAATATTGCGGATGATTCAATGAAATTGCGAAGAAATTACTTCTAATAACGAATTAAAGTATCTCAGGTATTTAATAAACCATAAGGGTGAGATGACTGTCGAACTTAGAGACAAAATATCAATTCTGAAATCAAATATTAAATCAACCATCAAGTGCCATCTCTTAGAGATGATAAACAATTTCAACTCAACAACCAGACAATACCCCAGATGCTAATTACTTCAAAAACACCATCCGATAATGCCTCAATTGAGAACTTACCAGACGTGATAGATATCAATAAAACTATAGATACATAAAAGCATCAAAATCAGTGAACTCTATTAATAGCGAACAACGAATTTAAATCTGCAGATGAGGAAGGAATTAATAAAAACGAATTATTTGTAGGGAATAGAATAATTAAAAATGATGTAGTGTAGTTTGGTTTCACGTCGGTACACATGATTTCAGAACTGACAAATTAAACAACATTCTTCACGATAACTTCCATAATGTACACTTTTTAATTGACGCAATTGAAAATGAAGATAAATATTCGATAGAAACGTTTATATGTTTTAAGATCGGAGCTCCCATAGAATACAAAGAAACAATCAGTGATTCGGATAAATGGCCTGTAGGAATTAGTGTTCGACCTTTTAATTTTTTTCGAAAACATAGAATATGCAGAGAAATTATAATTATTCACCAAAATACAAGAAGCGCAATTAAAAAATTAAATGTGTTAGAATAATATAATATTAATATTGGACTTACAGAAACTTGGAGTAAAACAGAAAAGTGTTGGTTTCATTAATATTCATGGTTATACTATAGAAAAAATAAAGAAGGCGAAAGTAGAATGATATTAATTAAATGCACCCTTCAATCAGTAAAACATACACAAGGGTTTAAAATATATATAAATATATATATATATATATATATATATATATATATATATATATATATAACAAAACGATAAATTAATCATTTGAAAATTAAAACTCTTATTAAAATCAATTAATAATTCACTAGAAACCTCGCCTGTTTTTAAAGATTGAAGGATGTGTTATAAAATGCATTTTGTTATAAAGATTAAGTGCATTGTCACTAATCCACTTTTCAATCAGTAGAACTTAGAAAAGATTTTTTAAAGAAAACTAAAACACCACAGAGGCGAGAATGTAATGAAAAATGTATAATCAATTTGATTGAAATCACTAATTATTTATTCAGTACAACCCACGTGGATGTTTAATGAATTGGAGTGTAGGATAGTGGCCACCCACCCACCCTACATATACATTTTTACTTCAGTCACTGATAGTGTTTTAGTTTTCAGAAAATGGAAAGTATAATCGTGATATGTATTCCAAAAAATCATAAACATTATTTTACATTGAAGTATTAAGAAATATGTAGGGTGGGTGGGTGGCCTCTATCCTACCCTCCAATTAGTAAAATATACGCAAGGGTTTCAAAATTAATAGGCAAAACTAAACTTAAACAAATTGATAATTTATTAATTGAGACCGTCGTTAAAATTATTTATTAATTCACTAAAGCTTATATATTTTAAGATTGAAGGGTGGTTTATAAAATTACATTTTGATATAAGGAATGAGTAGGTTATCGTTAACTAATTAATTAATCAATAAAACATTAAAAAGAGTTTTCTTAAATAAATTCAAATAGAGACTTTAATTAGATAAAACATTAATTGTCAATCTTTTTGCAATAATTAATTAATTATTTAGCAAACCTCTCGTGGAAGTTTTACTGATTGGAGGTTGGAATAGAGGACACCCACCCACCCTACATATAAATGATAACTAATTGCTAATCGTTGATGATTTTGTTGCTAAGAACAATAAAACCCTTTATGTAATAAAAAAATAAAACAAAATCAAACTTTAAGTTTACATATAAATCACTTTCTATAGCTAATCTTATCTAAGTTAGATTTAAAGTCTGCCCGCCAATTATGCATCAAATTTTTACTAATTTACTCACTAAATAATTTTACCTTTTGTAAGTATTTTTTATAATTCATTTTATTGGATATTCACAGCAGTAGGAGGAACCAACCGATTCTGGAACTTTCTCTGAAATTGAGGGTTGCAAGTATGTTCTAGAATCGGCTAGTTCATGGTAGGAGGATGTGTTTAACTTTGACCTTCAAATGACCTTGGAATTCAAGTGATCATGACTTTTTATTTTTGACCTTCAAATGAACTTAACGTTCAAATAACCTTTAAGTCCATTATTGACTTTGAAACTTGGAGAAAAATGTTGATTTCATTAATATTCATGGTTATACTATATAAAAAATGAAGAAGGCAGAAGTACAATGATATTAATTAAATCCAGCTAGGAATCTTAAGAAATCAAACGAATTAAAAATTATATCTAGATTAGTGTAGTAATTATTTATTTATAAAATTTATAGTATTAAATTAATAATTCAGTGCGCCTGTAGTTCTGTAATTATAAATAACCATAAAATTGTAATTTTGGCTTTATACCGTTCACCATCAGGCAGTATAAATGTAATTTTTTAATCAACTTGATAGCGAGAATATAATCAATTGCACTAAAAATTACCAAAGTAGTTTCTATTTATAAGAAAGGACCCGAAACAAAAAAGAAAAACTACATACCAGCTTTAGTTCTTAATATATACTCTAATTTTTTGAACAGGTTATAGTAAACAGATTGTGGGACTTTTTGTGCAAATACAACCTCGTATCAGACAAAACAACTGAGACCGCAACTGTAAATCGAATGGAAAATATTTTCAAACAGCTAGACTCTGTTGCCTGTTTGTTCTAAACCAAAGGTAGATCTTTAAAGTTATCTTAACTTTTAATCTAGCGATTGCACGTTCTAAATTCATTGGTGGCTTTATTATTGATACCATCATTATCATACAGGTTGACGACCTTTTAAACTAACAAATTACCATATATCCAGAATAGAGTACCAGCTAGTGCATGGCCCACTTTGCATAATCTGGCTGATTGTGCTTCTCGAGGCTTGGCTCCTGCTGCGTTACTGACGAAGGAATTACGATAGGATTGGTTACTACAATCGGTAAATTTATAGTTAAATTTTCTATTTATCTGTAATATAACAGATGTACTGGCAGAAAAAATACCTATTACTTTAATAGCAACCACTCCTACAAATATATTTGATGATTTATTAAATAACTTTTCCCAGGAGTAGATTTGTAAATTAAACACTTATTTGGTTTTATAATTAATTTATCACTTACCAGAAAAAATTTTTTGATAATTGCTTGTCATTTTCAAAGGGATACTATGATTAAAACTAGTGCAAACATCTGGAAAAATATAAATAATCGACCACATTTTCAACATATGGAGGATTTCAATGCTTTGTTTTGTAAATACAGTTTTGAAAATGTCACATGTTATAATGTATATTGATCACTAGTCCCCTAATCAAAAATGCTGCACACCATTTAAGCAAATATTCTGACGAAATTTTCATGTTGTACTCTCCTGACACTTTGAAAGTAAAGAAGTATTATTATTATTATAATCAATAGTATTCAGCATTCAAAATCTCTTCAACAAGGAGTTACTCCTTCTGTGTCTACCCAGCCCCAGAAATCCGTCTTGATATATGTTTTGACTACATCATCCACCATTTGGAGTGTTTTTACCATATTGAAAAGTGAGAATTAAAGGCGTGCTGAGCATATAAATTTGCCAGTGAAAATTTGTGAACGTCTTCAGAAAACCTATGTTAGTAAATCTCCCAAAATTAGTACACAATTTGTTCAAATTGTCAAGAACCTACAAGTAACAAAACTGAAACGTGACTGCCTTCGGTAATAGTTTGGTGAGCTTAACAAGAGCGAAACTTGATATTTATCGAAGTGAAACAAGGGTGCAGAGGTTTGCAATAAGTAATAATCCTTATTCAAGAAACTTTCACAAAAAAAGTTCTTTAAGCAAAAAAATCAATTTCAACATAAATTTTTATTTTTATATATTTCTGGAAAAAAAGAGCGAAGCTCGATTATTATCCAAGTAAAATAGGGGTGGGGATTTCCAGGATGAGTAGATTATTTTCCTTATTAAAGAAATTTTCATACAATTTTCTTTTTTGAGACGAAAGATCAATTTTAACATAAATCTTCAATTTTTCATATTTCTGAAAGAGAGAAGAGCGAAGCTCGATAGTTATTGAAGTGAAACAAGGGTACAGATAGTTTGCAGAATGGGTAGGTAATATTCTTCATTCGAAAAACTTTGATAAAAGAAGTTTCATTACGCAGAAAATCAATTTCTTTTTTCTTCTTTGAGCCGAACGATCAATTTTAACATAAATCCTCAATCTGAAAAAAAGAAGAGCGAAGCTCGATAGTTATTGAAGTGAAACAAGGATACAAATGTTTGCAGAATGGGTGGGTAATATGCTTCATTGGAAAAACTGTGATAAAAAAATTCTTTAAGCAGATAATCAATTTTAACATAAATTTCTATTTTTATATATTTCTGAAAAATAATAGCCAAGCTCGATTGTTATCCAAGTGAAATAGGGTTGGAAATGTCGAAGATGAGTAGTTTATTTTCCTTATTCAAGAAATTTTCATACAATTTTCTTTTTTGAGCCGAAAGATCAATTTTAACATAAGTCAATTTTTCATATCTCTGAAAGAGAGAAGACCGAAGCTCGATAGTTATTGAGGTTAAACAAGGATACAGATAGTTTGCAGACTTTGTGGGTAATATTCTTCATTTGAAAAACTTTGATAAAAAAATTCTTTAAGCAGAAAATCAATTCCAACATGATTCTTTATTTTTTTAAATATTTCTAGAATAGAAGAGCGAAGCTCGATAGTTATTGAAGTGAAAGAATGGTGCAAATAGTTTGCAGGATGGGCGAGCAATATTTTTCGTTCAATAAACTTTCATAAAAAAGTTTTCTTTAAGCAGAAAATCAAATTCAACATAAATATTTAATTTTTCATTCTCTTAAAGAGACAAAAGCAAAGATCGATAGTTATTGAAGTGAAACAAGGGTGCAGATAGTTTGCAGAATGGGTGGGTAATATTCTTAATTAAAAACACTTTGATAAAAAAATTCTTTGAGCAGAAAATCAATTTCAATATAAATCTTTAATTAGTTATATTTCTGGAGAAGAAGAGCGAAGCTCGATAGTTATTGAGGTAAAAGAATGATGCAGATAGTTTGCAGAATGGGTGGGCAGTATTCTTCATTCAAAAAAAAATTCATAAAAAAAGTTTTCTTTAAGCAGAAAATCAATTTCAAGATAATTTTTTTAATTTTTAATATCTCTGAAAGAGACCAAAGCGAAGCTTCATAATCATTGAAGTGAAACAATTGTGCAGATAGTTTGCAGAATGGGTGGGTAATATTCTTCATTTGTAAAACTTTGATAATAATATTTTCTTTAAGCAGAAATCCAAATTCAGCATAAATCTTTAATTATTTTATATTTCTAGAAGAGAAGAGCGAAGTTCGATAGCTATTGAAGTGAAAGAATGGTGCAGACAGTTTGCAGGCTGGGTGGGCAGTATTTTACATTCAATAAACTTTCATAAAAAAGTTTTCTTTAAGCATAAAATCAATTTCAACTCATACCTTCAATTTTTCACATCTCCGAAAGAGAGAAGAGTGAAGCTTGATAGCTATTGAAGTGAAACAAGGGTACAGATAGTTTTCAGGATGGGTGAGAAATATTTTTTATATAAGAAACTGTCATAAAATAAGTTTTCTTTAAGTAGAAAATCAACTTCAACATAAATCTTTAATTTTCCATATCTCTGAAAGATATTATTATTATTATTATTATTATTATAAGAGAGAAAGAGACAAAAGCGAAGCTTGATAGGCATTGAAGTAAAAGAAGATTGCAGATAGTTTGCAGAATGGATGGGTAATATTCTTCATTAAAAAAACTTTGATAGAAAAAATTCTTTAAGGAGAAAATCAATTTCAACATAAATTTTTAATTTTTTTATAATTCTGGAATAGAAGAGCGAAGCTCGATAGTCATTGAAAATAATGGTGCAGATAGTTTGCAAGATGGGTGGGAAATATTTTTTATTCAAAAAACTGTCATAAAATATGTTTTCTTGAAGCAGAAAATCAATTTCAACAGAAATCTTCAATTTTCAATATCTCTGAAAGGTATTATTATTATTATTATAAGGGAGAAGAGCGAAACTCGATAGTTATTGAAGTAAAACAAGGGTGCAGATAGTTTGCAGGATGGGTAAGCAATAGTTTTCATTTAAGAAACTTTCATAAAAGCAAGTTTTCTTTAAGCAGAAAATCAAACTCAACTTAAATATTCAAATTTTCATATCTCTGAAAGAGAAGAGCGCAGCTCGATAGTTATTCAAGTGAATCAAGGTGGCAGATATTTTGCAGGGTGGATGGACAATAATCTTTATTCAAGAATCTTTCATAAAAAAAAAGTTTTTTTTTAAGCAGAAAATCAATTTTAACATAAATCTTATAAATATCTGGAAGCGCCACATTATTCTAAATAGTTAAATGTACTGGAAAAGAGTTCCAAGTCAAGAGGACATGTGCGGTCACTGTAATGATGATATAATGATGAGGAATGGATTCCTAACTTTGTGCCACCTTATAATTTCCTCTGATGTAGTTTTTATTTATGAAAGACTAGTTGACATTCTCCTCCACTCCTCATATGGAATGCAGCAATAGAGTTTAGTTCAACGTACTGGATTCTTGTTAAATTCACTAGCCTGTCAGGTAGATGGACACCAATAGGTAAAACTTGAAGAACTGGAAGTATTCAAACATGCCGTAGTTTATTATGGATCGACTTCAGAGAGATCTCTTCGATGATATATTTATAAGAAATTCTTAGAAACTCAAGGGATGGTAAACTACACCTTTCCTCTTTGCATTATGATGCAAAACATCCAATGCTTGACCAAGTATGCATTGCCTGAAAGACAACACTTAGTATCATAGCAAAAATTTCATCCTGATTGTCTGAATTTGTATTATTTGTAAATTTAGAAGTAAATAAATTTGAATTCTTAACTAACGCACTTACTATGTTTTAACCACTAAAAATTATGTAATATATATACATACATTACAAAAACGCACGACTTAAGTTTCGACGGTTTATCATTATCACTTGATAATGACATTAAACCGTCGAAACTTAAGTCGTGTGTTTTTGTAATATATGTATATATATTACATAATTTTTAGTGGTTAAAACATAGTAAGTGCGTTAATTAAGTGTTTATCATGAGTTACCACGTAGTAACGGTCACCACAATCCTTATGATTAAATTTGAATTTGAATTTGAATTTGTTGGCACAGTAATTCTAGATTTTGTTGTGTCGGCTTGAAATTAAACGAGCTATTTTTAAATGTATATAACGAAACGTGCCAAGGCTTCAAAATAAACCTTTTTGAAAAGTTTTCAGGACATATATAGCAGATCTCAGCGGTGCTTAGTTATGGGAAGCGACTAATTTAAGGACAGTAAGGTAACTTTCGTATATTTCATCTACGTTAATATAACAGGAATATTCATGGAACTTTATTGTCAAAGGTTGTACGTTGTTTTCATGAAAAACCTAGGTTTCAACCACAATTTATGTGTAGGCTAGCTAGTTCTCAAATATTGCAAGTTAAGCTGTTTGTACGCAGGCCCTGTGACGATAACTTTGAGTAAGAACCGTGGGGCAAAGTCTTCAAAAGGGTACATATGCGTGTTTATTAGCTTGGATATAAAGGTTATTTATTTGGAATTAGTTTCTTCGTCGTCGTCGGAAACATTCCTAGCTTGGTTTCGTCGTTTTGTAACTGATCTATACAACGATTGTGTAACAAATTTTGTAGAACCAGATACTTCTACAGAAATCTGTTGGAAAATTGACTATTAAGTTGCACTTTAATCTTCCCGGTGCTTCAGATATGGGGGAGACATTGGGAAACAGGGGTGAAATGTATTAAGACACACCTGACAAGAGTCATTGGTTACCTATGAGGAATTGAACACAATCCTAGTTGAGGTAATTCCTAACTCACGATCTTTGTGCCCAGTTAGCTCTGAATATGATAACAGAAAATGTCAACTATTCTAGTGTCAATGAGATTGTCAAAGTATTTTAGATCATTATATTTACCTATATTAAACAGTTACACTAGTACAAACTGTCCTATTCACGATGTAATCGGTTTAATTTTATAAATCTGAGTTAGAAGTTCTTCAACAACTAAAACAGCTTAAACCTAAGAAGACAGCTGGCCTAGACAACATTCCAGGATTATTGTTACATTTTTTTGTAGCCTTCTTACTTTAGTTTTTAATGTGATTCTTAGAAAATTAAAAACTAGAGGCCAATTTTTCCAAAAGTAACGGAGGCACTTTGAGCAGATATTTTTTTAATGTAAGGCGGTCAATTTCCATAAATTAGCATGGATTTTTTATGGCAAAATAATCAATCTGATTATTATCACTCAAGCCATCTTCAGGACCAAACTGACGTGATTTATATTGACAAACTGGTGTCCATGTTTAAAAACCTAAACATCGCTTCTAATATTATAAGAAGAACGTACGGAACTTATGCAGTTAAATCTTTTCTATATAAGGCAGTTGCTGTCATATTCCAAGGATCAAACTTAAGACCGCTGATGTTTTTGATCTTTGTTAACATTGTATGTAGTAAAATTAATTCGGTCATCTTAGCTAAATAAATTATTATTGATTTATTTATTTAGCCAAGTATTTATAACGAAACTTTTAGTAATTATTAAAAGAAATAGAAGATAGCTTAGTGGTAGAAGGTAGCTTAGGCTATTATTAGTGTTTTTGATTTATATAAATACGAACTAAAATGTAAATACTAGTAAAAACATCGCAAACAGTATATTTTCTTGAAGTAAAATTAAATATTTAGAGTGGTATGCTTTGAATTGGACACATACCATTCAACATCTCACTCTCATTGAACTTTGCGACAATATCGAAAATGGAATTTTGACGAAATATCGACCCCCCACCCACTTCTTCCGTTTCCGTCATTGTGTTCGCACACATACACACATACACACACAGGAACCGTATTTGTATATGCGTATGCAAATACCGGGACGAAGGTCGTGAATGGAATTCTTATAGATATTGCATTTAAACGTGCTCCGGGGATTTCCAACGCACCCCCTCTTCCGCCACCCCTCGTGCTCCCACTCCCGCCCGACCGACCGACTCGCGCTGAATTGTAATTTATTTCCCCTGATGGATATATTTTTTTTGCACTGTGTGTGTGTGTGTGCGAACCCATCGATTGTTGCGTAACATTACTGAATATGAAATATGATTTTTTCGCGCTTGAAAAATGAAACTTCATCGGGAAATTTGTCACATTCTGTTCTCCATTTTTTTTTTCGCGCGCGCAAGATATTACGAGCGTCTGTATCGACTTTAAAATGAATTATTTTCGGCGCGATGTTGATTTAATGCGAAGGGTGAAAATGTGTCGATTTTTTTATACTAGGAAACATAAATTGAGAGAAAAAGTGATGTTTTTTTCGAGTTTGGCATCAAATATACACACAGTTATACAAAAAATATTAGTTTATTTTCTACGATGACAAAAAAAAAAGTTTATTTCTAATAAAATATATTAATTGTTAGAAATAGACTTTATTGAGAAAAATTCAATTGATAAATAATTAATAATTTTAAAATAAGAAAACATTTCGTGAATCACATTTAAGCTTTAAATCAATACAAAATTTTAAACGTTTAAAAAAAACATACGAATGTTCTATTCAACCTTTAAACGTAAAAATTCGAATTTTCCGATTACGTTCCATTCGCAATGGTGGACTATACAAATTCCGCTATTGTCACAACCCCTATCCATCGGGGTTAGCTGTTAAACAATAACGTTGATATTTATTTAATAAACGCTCCATAAATAATCCGATTAATACGTTATTAACGTAAAATTTTTGCACACGGATGAACATTTTTTAAGAGGATTTATTAAATGCGTTATTACCAAATATGAAAACACGATTTTGATCGTGGAGATTAAATATATACCATTATGTGTATATACATATCAATTTAATTATAATTTAATAATATTAACAATAACGTGCATCCAACATTATTTACTTCCATCGAAATTAAACTAATCATTCACCCTATGGGGAAATTGGCGAAGGGCGCTGATAATTAGTTTATGCACTTCATTAAACTCAATTTATTTCATTATCGGCCTCTGCTGAATTGAGATAAGGAATTATAATGAGATTCAGTTCTTCTCCTTTCTTTTTTCACTTCGCCCCGGGGTGGGGTGGGTTGTTGGCGTGCACGAGAGTAAAAAAAAATATTGGATCGATGGGCGGACGAGGGCGGCTAATCGCATTTTAAAACGCTCGAGATTAAGATTTTCGTGCGCGCAGAACGGGGAAAACGCCCCCCCCACCCTTCCTTCTCCGCCATCTCTCGCATGAATTGATGATAATTGAGCGGTATTGGGTGAAAAATCTTTTCAAAACGCGATTAGGTCTCTCTTCGAAGTTTGGATTTGTTGGAGAGTAAATAAAAAAGTCTTTACTTTTTATACGAAAAAATACACAAGTTTAGATGAGTGGCATTACTTCGATTAAGAAATGGCTCTTTTATTATAAAAAAATGATGCTATGTGGTTATTCGATTAAAATTTTTGAATTTTCTATAAGACATAAATTTAGGGGGGCGGCTGGTGGCGGCCATGCGGACCGGAAGCCGGCCCGACGTGGCAACAGTGTTTCACACACGAGCCGCGCCGGAAGTGGACGGTCGGACTGCACAGGAAGTACATGTGGGACCGTTTTGTTTATTCCAATCGTTCGTTGTAATTTATGCCCCCCTCTGACCGCCGCGGGCGGCGGGCGGGGGCGCTCTGTTGCGGGCTTAAATCCTTCTTTTGTGTCCCCGGTCCGGGTTTAATAAAACACGCGAAATCATAAAGAAAACAAAGGGATGGAAATTTTGCGGGGTCGAGGGGAAAGGGGGTGGAATAAGTGTCGTGTCGCCGGAAGGTGGAAATGTATGTGTTAATTTTTTTTAATGCAAGTTTAATTTCCAAGGAAAACAATCAGTCATTCAAAATTTTTTTATAATTTCAGTCACTCTTATTTAACTCATGTAAAGATATAAATAAGTAAAACAACTGAAGGCGCACACACAAACATATATACGCCATAACCTGTCATTTGTCATTAAAATTCCTAAATAATTGAAAATCTTAAAAGAAAATAAAAATAGAAACTGTTATATTTTTTGTGTGTTTTCTATGTTCTGTATATTTAAAAACATAATTTTAAAAAGCTATTTCTAGCCTATCATTTGTCATTTACTATTTATATTTTGTGAATTGTCACTTCTCATTTATTATTTGTCATTTGTAATTTGTCATTTGTCATGTGCCATGTATCATTTGTCATTTGTCATTAGTCATTAGTCATTAGTCATTAGTCATTTATCATTAGTCACTTGTCACTTGTCATTTGTCATTTGTCATTTTTCACTTGTCATTTTTCATTTGTCATTTTTCATTTTTCATTTTTAATTTTTAATTTTTCATTTTTCATTTTTCATTTTTCATTTTTTATTTTTCATTTTTCATTTTTCATTTTTCATTTTTCATTTTTCATGTTTCATTTGTCATTTGTCATTTGTCGTTTGTCATTTGTGATTTGTCATTTATCATTTGTCATTTGTCATTTGTCATTTGTCATTTTTCATTTTTCATTTTTCATTTTTCATTTTTCATTTTTCATTTTTCATTTTTCATTTTTCATTTTTCATTTTTCATTTTTCATTTTTCATTTTTCATTTTTCATTTTTCATTTTTCATTTGTCGTTTGTCATTTGTGATTTGTCATTTGTCATTTGTCATTTGTCATTTGTCATTTGTCATTTGTCATTTGTCATTTGTCATTTGTCATAAGAAATAAAAATAAACTCCATAATAGTTGAAAGCAAGAAACAATTGAGAATTAAAAAAAAAATTAAAAACAAGAAACTACTGCAAAAATAAAATAAATGTCATTTGTCATTTAACATGTATCATTTGCCATCTACCATCTATCATGTGTCATAAAAATAGATATAAACGGTTAATTTTCTTTTTAAAACAGTTAAAATTTTATAAACCGTAAACGCAAACACAAAAGTATTCGTAAAGCTGTTAATTTAAATAATAATGATCATAATAATATTGCAACACCAAATAATTTTTTAGACCAGAATCAAGTAACTCCAACAGTTCATCTAGTTCCCCTAAACCAAGCCACAGTACGGATCTAAGGATATTTTATCAGAACGTCCGTGGGCTCCGCACTAAACTTTCCACTGTAATTGAATCAGTTTCTTTATTCAAATATGAAATCATAGTTCTGACTGAGACTTGGTTAAGTGAGGACATTTTTGATGCGGAACTTGGATTCCTCAATTATAACATTTATCGGTGCGATCGAAATCTGTTGTGTTCCGGAAAAAAACGTGGTGGAGGTGTACTTATAGCAGTCGCTCGCCACTTGAAATCGCATTTACTTAACGGTAAATCGGATCACTATGAAGAACTTTTTGTGTCCGTTTGTTCTGACAAACAAATGTTTCTTCTTGGTGGTGTTTATATTCCTCCTAATTCTCAACTGTCAACATATCAACAACACTGTTCATCTATTGAGAACCTTGTTGATGTACTGCCGGATCATAAAGTGTGTGTTTTGGGCGATTTCAATCTCCCTAATATAAATTGGTTAGTAGGCGAGTATGGTGTATATACCGATTCTACCAACACTTCCGCGATTTCAATTTCTGATATTTACGGTTTCATTAATTCCTTTCAAGTGAACAATATTACTAACGCAAATTCCGTTCTACTTGATCTCATATTTTTACAGACTGCATTTAAGAGTGATTTTTCTGTATCTTTAGCTCCAAATTGTCTTGTTCCATGTGACGTTCATCATCCT
Organism: Ontholestes murinus; assembly: GCA_963969525.1. Lineage (NCBI taxonomy): Eukaryota > Metazoa > Arthropoda > Insecta > Coleoptera > Staphylinidae > Ontholestes > Ontholestes murinus. The sequence goes on from OZ018391.1 coordinate 72,807,417, forward strand.
GCGTTAGAAGTGTTATTAAATTTATTACCCAATACGAAGGAATCTGTTTGGGACTCCAACCTGAGATTTCAATTTCATAAGTCTGATTTTTCTAATTTAAACACTATATTTCTTAATATAAATTGGGATAATATATTTAAAAATATAAATGTAAATGATCAGGTCCATGTTTTTTACAATATTGTTTATGACGCGATCAACAAATTCGTTCCAGTCGTTGAAACTAAAGGCACCCCGAGCTATCGTTTTCCAAAGTGGTATAGCAAGGAACTAAAAAATATGATATTTTTAAAGAAAACCTTGCATGCAAAATTTAAAACATCAAATTTACAATCGGACTACGAGAGTTTTCAAAAAGCTCGAACTGATTGTAAAATATTAACGAGGTCATGCCATGAAAAATACTTACAGTCTCTTGAACAAGCTATTTCTAATAACTCCAGCGCATTCTGGAAACACGTCAAGTCAAAACGTATATCTCATGAAATTCCAAATTCTTTTGTAGACAACGGTAAAATTATTAATAGCGGCAATGAAATCGTTGACTTGTTTGCATCTCATTTTGGCTCAGTGTATAAATGTTCTAACAACTTAACAAAATTTGAGGATAGTTACTCTCACTTGAACTTACATTCTGTGCCCGATATCAGCATAACCTCGGTTTTAGATGAACTTAAAAAACTAAAACCGTCAAATTCAATGGGACCCGATGGTATACCCGCATTATTCATTAATAAATGTTCCTTCTCTTTATGTCGTCCTCTTTGGATTATTTTTAATAATTCTTTAAAATGTGGTGAGTTTCCATCTTTCTGGAAGGATGCTTTTATTACACCAGTACACAAGACTGGTGCTAAAAATCTTGTTTTAAATTATAGACCAATTTCTATCTTATCCCACATTCCAAAAATTTTTGAAAAAATTGTAACTTCATTTATTTCTACGCAAGTAGATGTATTGATAACGGACTGTCAGCATGGGTTCAGACGTGGCTTGTCTACTGCTACCAATCTTTTAATTTATGGTGACTACATTGTGAATGCTTTTGAGAAAAACCGTCAAGTCGATTCGGTATATACCGATTTCGCCAAAGCATTTGATACAGTAGACCACGGTATACTGTTATCTAAACTGCATAAATTAGGTTTACATGGTTCGCTTTTTAATTGGATCACATCTTATTTAAGTTTTAGAACACAGAGGGTCCGTGTAGGAGTGTACACATCTTCTTCCATCAAAGTATCGTCCGGTGTACCCCAAGGCTCTCACCTAGGCCCACTTCTTTTTAATATTTTTATCAATGATGTCGTTTCATGTTTTCATCATTCTCAGTGTCTCTTGTTTGCTGATGACATGAAAATTTTCTTTCAAATAAATAATGAACATTCTTCTCAACTTTTTCAGCAGGATTTAAATAGATTTAATGAGTGGTGTTCATTAAACAAAATGGAGTTAAATATTGAAAAGTGCAATATTATAACTTTTTCTAAAATTAGATCCCCAATTTTAAATAATTATTTTATTAATAATATGTGTCTTAAACGTGTTCACTCTATAAAAGACTTAGGTGTACTCCTTACATGTAATTGGAGCTTTTCGGAACACATTAATAAGATTACTTCAAAAGCATTCCAAATGCTTGGGTTCTTAAAAAGAAACACCCATGAATTTTTAAATCCTAGAACCATAGTAAAATTATTCGTAGCGATTGTTCGTTCTCAATTGGAATATTGTGCCTTAATTTGGTGTCCTTACACTGCACAGGAAAATAATGCGATTGAACGTGTCCAGCAAAAATTTATTAAATATTTGTCATTTAAATTTGGAATGTTGAACTGTGATTACCGCTACCTATTAAATCTGTTTGGCTTAACATCTCTTAAACATAGACGATTTTGTAGTGATATTCTTTTTGTTCATAAGCTTTTACATGGTAGTATTAATTCAGCTCAACTACTCGGAGAAATTAACATCCATGTACCATCCAGACCATTAAGGACGAATCCTTCATTTTCTGTGCCTCTTAAAAGGACCGATTATGCAAAAAATTTTGGTATTTCGCGCATGGTCTATAACAGCAATACAGTAGATGTTGATCTGTGCTCTATTAGTTTTAATAAATTACGCAATATTGTTTTTAATCTTAAGTATTAATATAATTTTATATTTTGTACCTAATAGGTGTGTTGTAGTATATTTTACTTAGTTTTAAATTATGATGTCTTTTTAATTTGAAGCTCTTTTATTTACGGGGCTTTTAATTTAATGACTAATTTTTAATTTGTATGTTTTTAGGATTTTTCTGTGATTTTTAAATTTTGTGACCTATGTTTATTTTGTTGTAATTTTTACAAGTTGACTTTTTAAATTTGTAGCTATAAATTTGTATTTATGTGTTTTTTTTTATTGTATGACTTATTTTTAGTTTGTCATAAAATTTATGTTTTTATGATGTTTTAGTTATTTTCTATTTTAAGACTTAGTTTTAGATAGTGCACGTTCTTATATATCTTAATATGTTTTTAGAAAAATTTGTTATACTTAAAGCGTTTTATTTATTTTTAATATGTATTATATTTTATATTGCACTTAAATGGACTTCCGTAAATAAATAAATAAATAAATAAATAAAAATTAATGAGAAATTCAGAAAATAAAAATAAAGGACTTAAAATTTGAAATTTTGAAACTGAAATTTTCTAATAAAACATCGTTTCTACAAAACAGTTGAAAAAGAAGCAATTAAACATTATCAAAAAAAACTTAAAAATGAAAAACTAAATTTCGAAGAAAATCTTAAAAACTTAAATCAGTTAAACATTAAACAACTGGACATAAACAAAAACAAAACAAAAAATTATAAAATTAAAAAAAAATTGTTAGAAACAATTAACAATTTTTAAATCAAATCAAATCAAATCAAATCCTTTATTAGTGTTAACAGATTACAAAATCTTTACACACGTCAATACAAATGATACAAATGGTGATGTGGCCATCATAGTACTTTCCCTATATTTTTCTCGAAAACTATGAGGTTTATGCAAAAATGTTGTTCTTAATAATTTGTGCACTTTTGAATTCGCTACAATTATTAGTTATATGAATTTTATCTATCTCCAATAGTTTATTAGCAATTGGCAAAAAATATCAAAATTTTCAATTTTTATTTTTTTTCTCGAAAGTTAAAAATTTTATGAAAAACATGTTCGAATAAAACTTGTTCAGTTTTTCATTCCCTTTAACTTTTGTTTGAACCGTTTTTTAAAAATTTTCATATTTAGAAAAATATCACGAAAAAACAAAAAACGCCTCGAGTAAACAACCACTTCCGGTTTATGAATGTTTACCAAAAGCTTTTCAGATCGAGTTTTTAACAATAAAACCTTAAGTTTAAAATTTCATGCCATTCGGATCATTCGTTTTTGAGATACAGCACCCACCGACAGACAGACAGACAGACAGACAGACAGACAGACAGACAGACACACACACACACACACACACAGACACACAATTTTTTTTTCCAGAAATTAGTGTTTTGGGTTCAGGGGACTCCAAAACGGATATTTCCGCAAAAAAAATTTTTGAAAAAAAAATCACGAAAACAATACTCCCCCTATATACTTCGTGTATACGGAAAGTAAAAAAATCACATACAAACTAAATATTATAATAATTATATTAGAAAGAAATAATAATTTAAATGAAATAATAAAAGTACAAATAATAGCTAATAATAATACTAAGAAAACTAAAAGTTAGCACTAATTTTTTGTAACAGAATTTATATTCTAATTATAAAATTCCCGTACTGTGTATGGTTCCTTCCCAATAAGGTATTTTTTCAAGTTAAATTTAAATTTTTTTAAAGTCATCTGCTTAATACATTCAGGTAATATATTGTATAGTCTTACTTGAATGTTATTAACAGACACTCGATTACGTTTATCCCTAAATGACAATATATTTGATCCATGTCTTGTTGCGTAATTATGGAATCGGTTGACATTTATGAATTTTTGTCTATTTGTATGTATATATAAACAGGTTTTATAGATAAACATAGCCGGTACTGTCAGTAACTGTAATTGCTTAAAGTATCCTCTACATGAATCTCTCTTATTTAATGCTGCTAATATACGAATTGCTTTTTTTTGTATTATAAAAACTCGAGTTGCCCCGCTTGAATTCCCCCACATTCGTAAGCCATATAATATGTGTTAATTAAATAATGAGTGGTAAACCATTTTTAGTGTTTGTTTGCATACAAGTTTCTCAAGTTTTCTTAATACAAATAAAGACTTGCTTAATTTCTTTGCAAGTGTATCTATATGGTCGAGCCACTTTAAATGATTATCTATTCGCATACCTAGCACGGTAACTGATGTAGAGACTGTTCCTCTTATGTATGGCGCAACTTGCAATTTTTGTGTTTTTAAGTCATTTAATTTTAATTTATGGGCATAAAACCAATGAGTTATTTTCATGCAGGCATTCTCTACCATACTTTCAAGCATATTTACATTATTATGACTGCAAATAAAGGAAGTGTCATCTGCAAATAAAATAACCTTTGTTGGCGCCATATAATATGGAAGATCATTAACATATATAATAAATAGAATGGGGCCCAACACAGATCCTTGAGGAACCCCATGATTTATGTTTATAATATCAGATTTGCCATAATCTGTACAGACTATTTGTTTACGATCACTGAGATACGGTCTAAAAAACTCTAATGCACATCCATAAATATTATATAGTTGCAGTTTTTTTAGCAATATACTGTGGTTGACGCAGTCGAATGCTTTGGTTAAGTCACACAAAGTAATTGAAGTATATTTATTTTTATTGATGTTATCTAAGATAATTTGTATTAATTCATCTATAGCCAACTCAGTGCACTTGTTTGACCTAAAGCCATATTGGCAATCGGTGAAAAAGTCATTTTTATTAAAATATTTAATTAATCTACGTTTGACTAATATTTCCAGAATCTTACCAATCACAGGAATAATGGATATTGGCCGGTAATTTTCACAATTATTTGCGTCTCCTTTCTTATGGATAGGGACAATTCTTGAAATTTTTAAGTCTGTTGGAAAGATACCATTTAAGAAGCAAAGATTGAATAGATGACATAAATAAGGAGCAATTTGATGAGAAATTTGTTGTAAAAACTTACAAATGTAAAAAAACAATAGAAATTAAAAAAAAGTATCTATTAATGCTGTTTTAAAACAACTGAAACTAAAAGAAGAAAAATAAAAAAAAGGTATTGTTTAAATAGTCTATTTAAAATTTAAAATAATAAAAAAGTGATTGAGGTTGTAGGCACTTACTTCGTGATACATTTTAAATAAATGAAAAGAATAAAAATTACTTTTACTTAGTTAATATCACAATGATTATTAACTAAGTAAAAGTAATTTTTATTCCTTTCATTTAATAAAAAAGTGTCATTTGTCATTTGTCATTGTTCAATGTTCAATTATCATTTGTCATTTGTCATGTGTCATCTATTATCTGTCAACTACAATATAACATGTGTCATAAGAAATAGTTGTAAGTTCTTAAAAAAAATTTAAAACATTTTAAATATAATTAGAACTTCAGAAAAAAAAATAACTAGAAATTTCAAATATTAAACCAATTGGAAAAGAAACAACTGAATATTTCTAAAAACAAGACAAGAAATAAACGATTTAAAAAAAACAGTTGAAAAAAAACAATTCAACAATTTGCAAAAATCTTAAAAACATTTGTAAATTTAGATAAAAAAATGGATTGAATAAATTTAAAAAAAAAACTACTGAAAAATGTAAAAATATAACTTTTACTAAAATTTTATTAAATGGTTAAAAAGCTGAAAATCTTTAATAAACGACAAAAATAATCATTTTTACAAAACAGTTAAAAAAGCAAGTGAACATTTCCAAAAAATTTAAAAATGAAAAACTAAATTACGAACAAAAAAATCATAAGAACTTGTTGAAAAAATAACAAATCGTAAAATTCCAGAAAACCCAAATGTTTTTAAAAAGAAATTGATAATAACATTTTTTTAAACAGTTAAAAATTAAACAACGGAACATTTCTATAAACAAAATTTCGTTTTTGTTTATAGAAATGTTCTGTTGTTTAATTTTTAACTGTTTAAAAAAATGTTATTATCAATTTCTTTTTAAAACATTTGGGTTTTCTGGAATTTTACAATTTGTTATTTAATAAACTTTTTCTAAACAGTGTTAAAAACAATTGATAATTTTCAAAAAACTTACAAATGTAAGAACAAGTGAAAATTTAAAAAAAAGTATGTTACTACTATTTTAAAACAATTGAAGTATTATCAAAAAAATACTGTTTAAATAGTCTATTGAAAATTTTAAAAAATAAAGTTTCTCATTTGCCGTTTGTTATTTATCATTTGACATTTGTTAATGTTCAATTATCATTTGTCAATTGTTTCTTGTTATTTGTCATGTGACATCTGTTATCTGTTAACTACAATATACCATGTGCCATAAGAAAGTTTTGTAGGTTCTTAACATGTTTTAAACATTTTGAAAATAATGAGAACTTCAGAAAAAAAAAACTTTGAAATTTTAAACCAATTGAAATAGAAACAACTGAGTATTTCTAAAATAAAAAACGAACAAAAAATATACGATTCAAAAACAGTTAAAAAACACTGAAACCTTTCTAAAAAAACTTTAAAAAACAATTGTAAATTTCGAAAAAAATAAAAATATGAATGAATGAATTTCCAAATAAAAAAATTAAAGGTAAGAAACAATTGAAAGATTGAGTAAAATCAAATTTTATGAAATTAAACTGTTAATAGTATACTTTTTAGATAGTTGAAACAAAAATCTAAAAATGTAAAATTTGTTTTTAAAACCACTTGAAAAAACAATTGAAATTTTCCAAAAAATCTAAAAATAAGAAACTGCAAATTTATTTATTTATTTATTTATTTATTAACGGGTAATACCATTGTACAGTGTTTACATAAAGTAATAATATAATAAAAATACATAAACAAATTAGAACTAAAAGTAAAGATATAAAATAATTTAGGGACGACACAATACATGTTAAAAAAAGTTGTAGAACATAAATAAAAACTTAAAAAAAAATAATAATAATAACGTGTAATACAATAATACAAGGTTTACAGAGAAGTAAAAATATAATTAAAATGCACAAACAAATTAAAACTAGCAATAAAGATATAAAATAATTTAAGGACGACAATACATGTTAAAAAAAGTTGAAAAATATCATAAATATTAAAAATAATTCAAATAATTGAGCGCTTAAGATATCGGCGTAAATTAGAAAGCTCGCCGCCGAAAAAATTGTAGTTGCAATTGTTAGCATTGTGAGCTATCCTACAAAAGCCAAAATTCCTAGCATAGTCAGTCCGCATGAAGGGGACGTGAAAGGTATGTTTTGTTCGAACGTCCCTGGATGGTACATGCAGTCCAAGTAATTGTACCAGTTCAGGAGAATTTATTAATCCATGTATCAGTTGAAAACAAAATGTAATATCAGCACGTATTCTACGTTCCTTCAGAGTAGATAACCCAATATTGTAAAGTGTGGCTTCATAAGTTGAAGTCAAATTGAATTTAAAGGAAACGTGGTAGATAAATTTCTTCTGTACGCGTTCAAGCACTGATATGTCCTTAGCGGTATAAGGAGACCATATAAGCCCGCAGTATTCTAAGTGGGGGCGGACTAGAGTTTTATATAGACATATTAAGGTATTTATGTCCCTGAATTGATAAGAGTGCCTTTTAATAAAACCCACTATCTGCATGGCTTTTGATGCTATAATGGAAATGTGTTTTGAAAAACACCAATTACAACTAAGATGAACGCCCAGATCTTTGATTTCAGTGACGCGGTTTAATTTTGCACTACCTAGATGGTAACTATTAGAACCGAAATTCAACTTCTTTGAAAACGTAATTACGCAACATTTAGAGACGTTTAGCTTTAATTTATTAAGCCGGCACCAATCCACGAATCTATTCAGATCCTCCTGCATATACGTAGAATCAACCGTATTATTGAAGGCCGAGTATATCTTAACATCATCAGCATATAATATATATTGACAATGTTTGAAACATTTGCCGACGTCGTTAATAAATACGTTAAATAGCAGAGGCCCTAAATGGGAGCCCTGGGGGCCCCAGCAGTGACCTTAACGGCTGTAGACACTGTACATCCAATACGGACAGCCAAGGTTCTATCTGATAGATACGACTTCAGCCACCTTAATAATACACCACCGATACCTAATTGAGCCAACTTATTTAACAAAATTGTATGGTCAACGGTATCAAATGCCTTAGAGAAGTCAGTGTAGACTGAGTCAACATACTCGCCTTTCTCTAAGGCACCAGTAATGTACTGCCCATACAACAATAGGTTGGTTGCTGTTGAGCATCCGGCTCTAAACCCATGCTGGCGATTGTCTAATAAGACGCCCAGACAATTAGATAAGTAATTAGTCACAATTCTTTCAAATATTTTAGCAATATATGAAAGAATTGATATGGGACGATAATTTTCGACGATGTTTCTCGGGCCGCCCTTATGTATAGGTGTTATAAATCCATTCTTCCAGCATGAAGGGAAGACACCTTGCTTAAGAGATTGTCTGAATATAAGCCAGATGGGTCTACTGAGAGAGAATGCACATTCTCTGAGAAGCATAGTCGGTAATCCATCAGGCCCAGTGCACGACGTGATCTTGAGATCTAATAACTCACGTAGGATTGAAGAAATTTTTATTTCGGGCCCCTCGTGAATATTCAGATGTGTATTGCTGTATAATAATTGTTGTGAGCTTGATGTAACTTTAGTATTAAAAACAGAACCAAAAAATTTTGCAAATAAGTTGGCAATATTTTGACGATCACTAATAATAATGCCATTATCATTAAAGGACTCGGGGATAGTAGAGCTATTAGATCTACTGGAATTTACAAATTTCCAAAATGTGCGTGTATCTGACTTTATGCGATTTTCAATAGATGAGACGTAAGTCTGATAGCAAGACGATGACAAGGATTTACATTCAGCACGCACGCGCTTAAAGTTAATATAATCAGACTGTAGACCAGATTGCTTATATTTTGAATGTAGGCGCTTTTTATCATAAATTTTGTTAATCAATTCGGTACTATACCATTTGGGAAAGCGATATTGATTTGCATGTTTAATAACAATTTTAGGCACGAACGCGTCAATGGCGGTATTAACAATTGAGTAAAATAAATTAACATTGTGATTGACGTCATTATTAATAAAAACAGTGTCCCAATGAATATAAGTAAATGCTTGGCGCATGCAATTAAAATCTGCCTTACTAAAGTTGTATTTAATGTCAGAATACCAGGAAGAATTAAGATTAGTTGTACAATCAGCAATAATACTTAAAACTAACGCTGGATGGTGTTTATCGCATGCGACAAGGGGCATTTCCGCCTCACTCACTGAACATTCTTCGAAAATAGTCGCATGGACAAAAATCATTCATTACCGAGTTGAAGTTTGTAACGTTATTAATTTGAAATGCGTTAATAAGTCCGAACGTGTCAGCAATAATAGAAGCATTAGCACTGGGTGTATTTGTAAAAACACCAAACTCACTGTTCTCCCAAGTAATATGCGGTAGATTATAGTCGCCAAGTAAACAAAGACGATGATGGGGGTAGACATCATGCAACTCTTCTATAGTTGAGCAGTGTTCTTCATAGACGGCGCCTGCAGAAGCTGGTGGAATATATACCGCTCCGAATAGAAATTTGGTGGACCCGTGAGTGACGGATACATATACTTCTTCGTAAAAAGAAATAATAAATAAGAAAATAAGAAAGTCAAAACTACGATAATACTTTTAGAACAAATGAAAATTTATTATTAAACGAATTAAAGAAAAACTTTAAAAACGTTTAAAAAAATAAATAAAAAAGAAAATAAATATCTCAAATTTGTCATTTGTCATTTGTCATTTGTCATTTGTCATTTGTCATTTGTCATTTGTCATTTGTCATTTGTCATTTGTCATTTGTCATTTGTCATTTGTCATTTGTCATTTGTCATTTGTCATTTGTCATTTGTCATTTGTCATTTGTCATTTGTCATTTGTCATTTGTCATTTGTTATTTGTTATTTGTTATTTGTTTTTTGTCATTTGTCATTTGTCATTTGTCATTTGTCGTTTGTTGTTTGTTATTAGAAAATGAATTTCAGAAAAAAAGAACTTAAAATTTGTAATAAAAACATCTGAACATTCATAAAAAATAAACGATTAAAAAAAACCAGAAAAAGAAACAATGAAACATTTCCGAAAAACTTTAGAAAACAACTGCAAATTTCGAAAAAATAAAAAAATGGTTGAATGAATTTAAAAAAAAAAACAAAGTAAGAAACTATTGAAAAATAGAGCAAAATAAAACTTTCTAAAATGAAACAGTTAATAATATGTATATTAAATAGTTGGAAAAAAATTCTAAACAAAGAAAAAAAATGTTTTTATAACCAGTTGAAAAATCAATTGAAAATTTCAAAAAAAATCTAAAAATAAGAAGCTGCAAAAAATAAATAAGATAGTAATGAAATAAAAAAAAATACTTTATTTTAAAACAATTGAAAAAGTATTATTACACAAATTTAAGTAAAAACTTTAAAAACGTTGTGTTTAAAAACAATAAATAAAAAAGAAAATCAATATATAAAATCTCCCAAATTTGTCAATTGTCATTTGTCATTTGTCATTAATAATTTTTCGTTTGTCATTTGTCATTTGTTTGTCATTTGTCATTTATCATTTGTCATTTGTCATTTGTCATTTGTCATTTGTCATTTGTCATTTGTCATTTGTCATTTGTCATTTGTCATTTGTCATTTGTCATTTGTCATTTGTCATTTGTCATTTGTCATTTGTCATTTGTCATTTGTCATTTGTCATTTGTCATTTGTCATTTGTCATTTGTCATTTGTCATTTGTCATTTGTCATTTGTCATTTGTCATTTGTCATTTGTCATTTGTCATTTGTCATTTGTCATTTGTCATTTGTCATTTGTCATTTGTCATTTGTCATTTGTCATTTGTCATTTGTCATTTGTCATTTGTCATTTGTCATTTATCATTTGTCATTTGTCAATTGTCATTTGAAACTAAACGTCAGAAAATAAAGAACTTAAAATTTGAAATAAAAGCAACTTAATATTTGTCGTTTGTAGTTTGTGATTTGTCATTTGAAACTGAACGTCAGAAAAATAAGAACTTAAAGTTTGAAATAGAAACAAGTGAATATTTCTAAAAAGAGACAAAACATAAAAGATTAAAAAACACAGTTGAATAAAAGAACAATCAAACCTTTCCAAAAAACTTTCAAAAGCAATTTCAAATTTCGAAAAAAATAAAGAAATTTATAAATGAATTTCAAAAAAAAATGTAAGAAACTATTGAAAAATAAAGTCAAATAAAACTTTCTTACGTGAAACTGTTAATAATATATTTTATTTTAAAAAGGTTAAATGAAAATTTTTAATTTTCATTTAACCTTTTTTAAAATGAACTACCACATAATATTAGTTTTAATCGTTTACGCAATATCGTTTGTAATCTTAAGTGTTAATATAATTTTAAATTGTGTCCTTATTAAGTGTGTTTGTATGACATTTTAGCTATTTTTTAATTTTGATGTCTTTTTTAATTTGAATCTATTATATTTATGTGGCTTTTAATGTTATGACTCATTTTTAGTTTGTTGTCCTAAAATTTGTATGTTTTTATGATATTTCTGTAATTTTTAAATTTTATGGCCTATGTTTATTTTGTTGATATTTTTACATTTTGATGACTTTTTTAAAATCTGTAGCTCTAAATTTTATATTTATATTTATTTTTTATTTTATGACTTATTTTTAGTTTGTCCTTAAATTTATATATTTTATGATATTTTAGTAATTTTAAATTTTTAGACTTAGTTTTAGTTTGTTGTATTCATGTGCACGTTCTTGATATGTATTTCGGAAATTTAGTTATACTTAAAGCGTTTCATTCATTTATAATATGTATTATAATTTATATTGCACTTAAATGGACTTCCGTAAATAAATAAATAAATAAATAAATAAAAAATAAATAAATAATAACGGTCGCTACCATCATTTTCATACTTTTTTTAGATAGTTGAAAAAAAATTCTAAAAAGAGAAAGATTTGGTTTTAAAACCAGTTAAAAAAACAATTGAAAATTTCCAAAATATGTAAAACTAAGAAACCTCAAAAAATAAATGAGAAAATAATGAAACCAAAACAACTGACTTTATTTTTAAATAATCACAGACGCATTATTACACAAATTAAAGAAACACTTTAAAAATGCTCTGTTTAAAAAAATAAATAAAAAAGAAAATCAATATTTAGAACCTCTGAAAATTTTCAATTGTCATTTGTCACAAAGACACAGTTGAAACAGTAGCAATGAAGTATTTCAAAAAACTGTAAAATACAATTGTAAATTTCAAAAAATAAAAACTTAATGAAAAAGAATTAAAAGTAAGAAACTATTTAAAAATAAAGTCAAATAAAACTTTCTTAAGTGAAACTGTTAAAAATATACTTTTTTAGATAGTTGCAAAAAAAATTCTAATTCTAAAAAGAGAAAAATTTGTTTTTAAAACCAGTTGAAAAATTAATTGAAAATTTCCAAAAAATCGAAAAATAAGAAACTGCAAAAAATAAATGAGAAATTAATAAAATAAAAAAGAGG